>BMAV01011004.1:215628-246297 GCA_019973955.1 Trichonephila inaurata madagascariensis
AAAAGTGTGTATAAATAAAGTAAAAAGCGGACATAAATTTGAAGAAAATTTTTATAATATCCGAAAAATTTCTTGTCGAATACTTTTTTAAGAAATGAACATTGAAAAAAAGATCATATTTTTTTTTAATTCAGATACAAAACACTTAAGTTAAAATTTCGGAAATAAATATTTGTTTTTAATTTTATAGAATCGTATATAAAATGTTAGGAAGAATAGTCGGCTGGGTGGCATGGTTGGTTTGCCGCTGGCCTTCAGTACCCAAAGTTGCGGGTACAAGCCCCAGCCCAAGTTGGTGGATTTTCATGATGAAAAAAATCGACAGCGACCATGTCGTATGATTATACGGCATGTAAAACATCCCGCCAATTGGTATCCGCCAATATGGTGCTACACCAAAAAGAGATACCAGCTTTCGGTGATGTACTAGGTAGATTGATGAACTCTGTAATAACTGTTCATAATCTAACATTAGAAATTAAAAACAAATGTTAGGAAAAATTAAATATATACTGTTTGTGGAAAATAAAAAGAAACCTCTAGCAATTATTGCTACATTTTCAGGTAGTTCTCATGAACTTAAGCTTACAAAATCAGAACTTACCTTTCTTACCGTCTTCAGAACTTTTAGAGTCATCTTTAGAATCCTCTTCAGAAGCTTTAGAGTCCTCTTTGGAATCAGTCTTGGAAGTTCCAGAATCATCTTTGGAATCAGTCTTGGAAGTATCAGAGTCATCCTTGGTATCCCTTTTGAAAAACCTTGATACACTTTTTTTAATAGAGGTTTTAGATCCTTTTTTGCCTGGCATGATTCCTGCCTAGAAATTAGACTTATTTTTAAGAACAGACAATTTTATAAATATGTAAGAATAGACAAGGTGTATTTAAAAACAGTTGATTACCTGCAGAATGATAAAATTTTTTGAATAAATCTAACTTACTAAATTTATACTCACATGACCATTGAATACATCTGTTATAAACAAAACCGTATAAAAATCATGTAAACAGTTAATTTCACAGGGTATCTTATAAATCTTTTCTCGTGAAGAAAACTAATGTTGCAAAGTTTTATTAATTATAAAGGTCTTGTGTTAAATAACAATTATTATTAGAGAATAGATTAGGTATATCGTTAAATAAAATTATTTGTCACGGTATCGATATTGAAACTCTGTAGCAAGCTTTTATTGTGGAGTTCAAAAGGTTTGCATGCACAGAAAAAGAAAAAGAAATACACTTTTAAATAATTATAATAATTTAGATAATATTTTGTTGAATTTATAAAGGTTTCTCACAGTTGCTGTATTCGGAAGATCTTTACATACTCCTATTGCTCTACCACTAATAGATGACGTGGTCGACATTTGAGTTGGCAACTTGGTCTCTGTCATCATGTTGAAATAAGGACTTAGAGCCATAGCATATTTAATGAACCTCTACCATTGCCACGCACATACTCTTTGTTTTAAATTACAAAGATTGAAGTTCGTCATTGTCTCAAAGTTCTTTCTTCAGTATTCAATGTACATAAAAACGGTGATACAGGCCTTAAAAATATGTAAAAAAAAGTATAAACCTTATACATATAATTGTCTTAAATGAACCTCTCGGATAAACAGAACAGACACAAAGAATAAAATTTGTATTCGATAAAAAAGCGAGGTAAAAGAGTCCGTTACCGAAGCTCCCATAACAAAATTAAATTCAAACGCGCCAAAGTACGCCAAATATAATTGGTGAAATCAAAATAGTTTAAATTTCATTTTTCGCAGCCTTTTTTTTATTTTGCAAATAAACTAATAAGTGTAATGGATGGTACAAGTTGACAATGACCAAATAATGAAGAAGCTATCGTCAAATTATTCCAAGAAAAAGGAATCTCTTATGCAAGTAGATTTTGTAGGAAAATATCAGTTTTGTTCATGTTTGTGGACTCAAAGAAAAAAATAGTGCTAAATTGCGTCAATAACCCGTTTATTTGCACTGAACTTCTATCCACTATGAGGACATAAATTCGTCAAGTTGGTGATAAATAAAGGTAACAAGGGCGTAGCTACGGCCGTATCAGCCATATCAATGATACGGAGCATTCAAGCTACAGGGGCCCCAACATGTGTATCTACAGTCCAACTAACAGGGTTCTCAAATCTAAAACAGGGCCCAGAAGGAACTTTGATACAGGGCCCACTCAGAACTAGCTACGCCCTAGTGAAAGGCAAGTACTGAAACAGAATTCAACCGACATGTTTCCCAAAACAACTCGATGAAACTGAGTTTTGGTTTAAATGAAGTACACTTATAAAACGTTGTCACACGTACGTTCATAAGGAGAAAATTGTACTTTTTAAAGGAGCCCTCATCATCAAAGTTTTAATTTACGTCAAATTAGGCTTAAGAAATACTGATATGTACCTTCAACACATAGATGTTTCTGTGCTGTCCTCAGTGGCCTACACTAGGGTGGACACTCATAGTCAAACAGATTTTTCATTTTTAACAAAAAGTTTACATCTCGGAGCTTTCATCCAACGTTTTGTTAAAAGTGTTACCCCTCCCACCAGGGGCGTAACGGGGAATATTAGGAACACCCCGTCCCCTTCGAAGTTAGGTTTTTTTAGTCCCAAATACAAATACGTACTTGACGTCAGTCAGGCTTTGGGCCCCCTAGAATCCCTGTGGCCCCCACAATGCGGGGGTGTGCGTTACGCCACTGCTGCCTCCCACTAGGTGCTATGTAAGAATAAACAAAAATGTACACATGTAACTAGCATAAAAGTCTTGCACCTTGCAAGACACACCTGTATACATTTAACACCATTAAACTTTTCTTTTTTTATTTAAAAAAAAAAAAAAAAAAAAGATTTTCTACAGTGGCGAAACTTACATCCCCGTATCATCGGGTGGGGGGCAGGATTCTAGGCGGCCCAAAACCTGATTGATGTCAAGTACGTATTTAACCAATTTATAAAATATTTAAAAGGCAAAACTTGACTTTGCACTGGGAAGGGCTAATATTTCACGTTACGCTACTGATTCTCTAGTGCCCTCTCCCCAAAAAGTCTAATCAGTATAATTCCAACATAAATCTTTAAAAAAATTAATTCTTTTTTGATTAATGCTTTTCCACATGGGAGGTCTGTTACTTCAGTAGAAATAACTGTACATTTAGGGAAACTTTTATATTTATCCTATGGATTTCAGGTTGGTATTTGAGTTTCAGATCTTATATATCCAAAATTTGGATTCCGCATGAATACTACAAGGAAGTTTAATAACAGTGAATTGGTAAATATTTTCTTATTAAATTTTATTCTTAGTGTGTAATGAACTTCTTTAAAAACATAGTTCTAACATCAATCTTTTACAAAAAAAAAAAAAATTAATCATGTACTCTTCAATAAAACTACGTAACAAAACTGCAAATCACACAATATGCTGCGAACTGTATGATAAAAACTCAAAAAGTAGAATTGTTCTTTGTCATAAATCTTATTTTTTGTCTGTTAACAAAAACAATTATTAGTTAAACAGTATAGGAAATGATTTATATCCTCAAGCAAATTTAATGATGTACTTAAATAAATATAATTGCGAAATAATTTTTTAGAAAATTTAAAATTAATCCATCTCCAAAAACGGTTATCCAATACATCTTCTGACATTTATTTAAATAAATTATTTCCAACGAAAGCTTACACGATTTTTTTTCGTGTATTTCAGCGTAAATTTATTTAAAAAAAAATAATAATAAATATTTGTAGTAGGTGCAGCGGATGGGAAAAAATATAGATTTAACAATAAAGTCATGATTAAATAATTTTTCAATTAATTGAAAATTACATTCAATGAATATTTTAATGTAGTATTATGCTTACACTCCTGTCCAATAATGTACGCAAATATTTATTTTACTTTTTGCAGGTTTTCTTTTCGTATATTTATACTCGTACTTTTATTTATGAATTTTCTAAATAATGTGTGATGTGCTAAAAGAAAAAGAGATGGCAGCACATGACATGATACTGTGTAATTGAAAAATTAAGTTGGAGGTTTGGTGAAAAATACAGACTTTTGAACACACACACAAGGATGGGCATTAAGTCGATTGTGATCGACGGGTGGATCGCAATGATATTTTGGACTGACCTCCTGAAGATAAACCATTAGTAATTATGTAGCGAAATATTCAAGATTGGCGGTCAGTAATGCAGAAAAAGTCTTCTACTGACGAGAACTACAAACGAATATGAATTTTTTAAATGTATTTTGAAATGTTTGATAATAAATGCATTATTTGATATTATGATACTTATAGCTATTATTATGTTTGTATCTCGCGTTTTTCTTTAAACGCGGTTTTAAAAGAGTAAATATTTTTTATTGTTGTTATGTTGATAAGTACATATACAGTCAAACCTACATATTATGAACCTCTATACTGCGAACTTTTTTCTGGAGCCAAGAACATATCCCGATTTCTTCATAAAATAACCTCGCAATAGCGAAATGCAGTTTCTATGTAACGAACTTTTTCTCTTGTAATTCAAATTTTTTCTCTCAATTTTTGAAGTATTTTTGGACATTTCAAGCTATTCTGTCTTTTAACACATTGTGACATAGCCATCCTGCGATAGCTATGTCTTGTTGGATCCGGGTAAGCTAGAGGTGTGGGATTATCTAAAAGATGAGACATTTTGTAATTCTTAACACAACTTTTATTAAGAATAACTTAAATTACTTAATTCTAAAGAACAACTTTCTTTAAGTGAGAATAAGCCACAAATTAAACTGAATATTTAAGTCAGATCGCACAACTAGATCACTTATCTTAATTATATTTAATTATCTGCCTAATCTAACTTCCTATACAAAATATTACCTTTTATAGAGTAACCCTCCTATCTTGGTTGAAGACACTCCTATATTCTGCTACTTGAAGATAAGTATACTCCGGCACTATTACTCCTTCTTAAAATTAACAATATTAACGAAGATGGGTGTATCCTTCCTTTCGAGTAGGTCGTCTAACACTTGTTCCGAACTGTTCCGCACTAAGTTATCTCTAAGATTGCCGTCCTTTCTCACTAAACCCTCTATCCTTTTAAAGTATATCTTATTTGCATTTTCGCCCTGTTTCTCTTCTTGGTATTGGGTTGGAAAAGTTTTGCCATTAATCGTGGCCGTCAAAGAACGTAGGAGTTATGTTAGAAGAAGAACGCGAGAGACGTCACAACATTTTATAGTGGTCATAAATCTTGAACTGGTTTTATTAGGTGCCTAGCTCGCCTAGAGCAATAGAATTCTTGGTGTTTCAGCCAAGAAGTGCAACCTTTAACCTTCGTTATCCAGTTAACTGGAAACATCTTCGACTTCCCCTTTCACCCTTTTAGGAGTTATCTCGTGTCCCTGTGTCTTTAAACTAGTCTCCATTCATTTATAGTGTTGATCCGTCGTACTGGTAACTTCGTTTCTTGTAGCTCAAAAATGTCAGAGAGCTTGAGCATCAAAAAAAAATTTAATTCTTCAGGAAATGGATAAAGGCGTCAAGAAACTTTCCTTGTAGTTTTTCTTTCTTCCTTTTTTTTTTATAGGTAAGATATATAAAATAAATATACATTGGTTTACAAAAAGGTATGAATAATTGCTTTTTTTTATTATATGAATTTAAAATTTGCTTTATGTGGTTTATAAAAAAAATTTAAAGATAATCTCTATATAACGAATTTTCCATATAACGAACTTTTTTTCGAGATTTAGCGTCTTCATTTTATAGAGGTCCGACTGTATTCCGTTTTTATTATTAAGTTTTAATAAATATTGTAGATCTTTTTTTTTCACTCACCACACCTATGCCACTAAATGGACGGCAACACCTTGAAAAAATTAAAAGTAGTCCCCTCTGGAAAAGTCTGCTCACCCATACTTTTGAGAGAAGGGGGAATGCCAAATGTATTTGTTTTTCTTTAAAAGATTTTGTTCACAATTTAAGCGTGATTTAAGTGAACGACTGATTTAACGTACAGAAAAATCTTCATATCTATAATACACGGAATTTTTGGGCTCCACTTCTGAGGCTCACTCCCCCTACTGGAAATCCTAACATCATTCTTATTTCAAATAACACTTACTATTTAATAGAAAAATGGGAAGTTCTTGGCCAGGAATATCTCAGTCACTGTCAATTTATTGGTGTGAGGCTTGGTAATAATCTACCAGAGATCTTAAAACCAAATATGGATCTAAGAAATTCCTAAAACTTTTTCAACTCTCCCTATCATGAACAGAACAATAGAGCTGATACTGTCTGTAATACTTAGCAGCTGGAGGAATTCATTGATACTTTTATCCAACATGTGATGACATCAGTAGCGTAACGGAGAATACATGGGCCTCCCTGCAAAGTCAGGTTTGAGGCCACAAGTTGAATCTTACAAAGGATTGCAAAATCATACGTACGTGGCTTTAGTCAGGCGTTGGGCCGCCTAGAATCCCTGGGGGCTTATGTTACGCTACTGGATGCCATCTGCTTTCAAAACATTTTGTAAACATCAGGTTCTTCCTGTTCGAACTTTTACCTGGTGGAAAAAAAAAAATTCTAACTAAAAAATTAATAATAATGAAACTAATGCATTTGAAAGAAAATTGTTTTTCTTATTAAGAAAGAAATTTTTTGTCAAAATGAGACTGAGGTTTTTAAATTTTTATATAAAAAGCAAAAAGAGAAAATTAATTTTACAGGAAATAAAACTTTAATTATTTATACCAAACAGGAAACTTGGGAGAGGTATTGCCAATTCAATACTGAAAGATATGGCTTAAATTTTAAAATCGTTATTTTGATAAAGATATTAATTTCAACGTTTTAGAAATAGACCGGCTCCACAGAATGTACTCGTATTTTTCATCGAAGATCGGCTTATGAAACCTATACTTTCTAATTAAATCCCTACAATACTGTTTTTTAGGTGGAGGTATTCGTAATCGGATTCTCCATCTTTTGAGTTAAAACATTTGGGTAACGCTAAAATTGAAATTTATACAGATAAAAAATCATTCATTTTTTTCCTTAAAAGTCCTTATAATAATAAAAAAAAATTACCTATCTTTATTTAATAAGAAACCAATTCTCTATCCATCGTGATTTTTATATTTTCTGGGTTAAGGATCATAATAATAATTTTTTTAAAGCTACTGCTGATTATTATGTTAAAGTGGCTACTATTAATGGTGCAAAGGGTGCTCCTTCCAAATTAAAATCGTGTACTGGAATTGCTTCTGCAATCAGTGACCTAATCCCTTAGATGAGATATAGTCACTTTTTTGCTTTTTTGGTTTATCTAAAATGAATCATCCTTCTTCCGGTATTGATTCATTTAAATAAAGTAGAAAGAAAAATTAAGGAAAAAAAGTATTAACACAGGAAGTGGAATAAGCATTTAACTAGATGTAATATCTGAGTTTTATAAAACAAATTTTTTGTTCCATTTTTTTTTTTCTTTTTTTGGTTCTAAATCTGTATTTGTTTTGGAGATTTTGATTGTTCACATATTGTCTTTGTAAGCAGATTCTATTCTGTATTTTTCATTCCAGTGTATTTTGAAACTGTAATTCCAGTCTTAAGTATGTGGCAGTGTGATAACTATATGATCTAGTACCAACATCACACGAGGACGATCATTTTGGCGTGATTGGTTAAGTACTCGCGTTCGGAACGGAAGGTACCTAGAACAAGCCTTCTCCTTCATTGGTGACCCTGGCCGTGCAAAGGAACCACACCCTTCACGCGCTGCAGTCGTGGCGCCATCTATCCACCGCAAAAGCAACTAAGCCGACAAACATTGACGCAAATAAGCCGTTACTTCTCAAAGTCGTCTCACACAAATGACGCAATCAAACCGTCACACACATGTCGCAATTCTCAAAGCCGTCTCGCACGAATGACGTAACCCACCAAGTGACGCAACTGCTTACATGCTCGCCACGAATATGGTATCGTTTATTCGCCTATTCGCCGAAACACTGGCAGGAGAGTATGTGGCGGTGTGATATCTATATGAACTATAGTACCAACATCACGCGAGGGCGGTCGTTTTGGCGTGATTGGTTAAGTACTCGCGTTCAGAACGGAAGGTATCCAGAACAAACCTTCTTCCTTCAAGTACATGAATACTTGTCGGCGATTCAGAACTGTATGTTTGAACTTGCCTGTAAGGTACATAAATTTACCTCTGCGAACTTTTCTATAAAAAATATAAGGGATATTATTTTTGTTCAATAAAAGCTTAATGTGTGGAGAGGTGTGAGCTCGTTTCCTTTGTGTTCCCTGCATACTGCATACATTAAAGAAAAGATAGATTCTGCAATTACAATGTTAAGAACTTCTAACTTCGGGAGAGGCAAAAAGAAAGTTTCGGAACTATAAGTTTTTATGAAGAATAAAATATTTACTGATAGGAGTATAGAATAAGTAACACTTTTAATAGACAAAACTCAGACTTAAATTATCATTTATTGCTGACACATATCTCACCTTTCTATAGCCACAACAAGCATAGAACAATGCTTCTCAAACCTCCAGTATTTGCGACCCAATTTTCAATCATAATTTTTATCACCTTTCCCCATACAATAACAATGTATTGAATGTAATAATAACGTACTGTGACGCTAAAGCTGCAATATACAACCTTAATTATAAACCATACAAATTATCAAGGAAAATATAATTTTTTTTAATATTTTAAAATACTTTTAAATGCTAATTAAAAAAAAATTTCTACTTTTTGATGTACTTGCCACCCCACGTAAGGTTATCACGCCCTCCCCCCTCAGTTTGGTGTAAAACTAGCTTAACAATGAAAAATGAAAAAGTTGCAGTATATATATATATATATAAGATTACAAAATTGAATCATTGATTGAGAGAGAGAAGGGTACTTTCTCACGATTCCTACAGAAGATTAATTCTGAAAGGTGCTCAACTACATTGTAAAATATTCCATTAGATCCAAATATGTAGATTCATTTTGTAAACAATTGGATTAAAAAAAAAACTTAGATTTCGTACAAAATGTGCTAAAAAAATGCACAGTAGAATAAAATGTACAATAATATATCTAATCCAAGAACTTTCTTTAATATTCCTTAAAAACCATCCAACTAATGATAATCCGAAACCATTGTAGAATATTCCAAACCCTAAAGGAAAAGAATCATTGGGGCATTGTGTTTGGTATGGATTAAATTTTTATTTTCTTATGTATATAATTGATCCTGATAATCTACTACATAATTCCTCTTTACAGTGTTTCAGTAGCTTCGAAAATAACATTTATTTGTGTTCTGAAGAGTTAAATGACGAAGTTGAAAGTCCAATATGAGCATCTATGCTCATTTTTATAAAAGACGTTGCTCATTAACCTTTTTTTAATCAAATGTTTTTTTTATAAATCAGTTTAAAGTTTTTCTTTTAAATTAATAACATTCTTATAGAGAAAAGAATATTTTTTGAGGCATGCATATATAGTCAGCTAAAACGAGCAATTATGTTTATACTTTTTAGATATTCGTTCTTACATAGTTGAGCTAATTCTGAGCTAATTAGATTAGAAAAAATTTTTAATAGATTTTTTGAATCCTTTTTCTGTTATGACATGACAACCATCGCTAAATATTTTTTATTTTAATCATTGATTTACCACACACCCGCAAATACAAGCCAATACCTTTGTGGATCATTTTAAATTAAATTATAATACTCCCTTTGTATCTTATATTAATAGTAACAGTTACAGGGGCGTAGCTACCGCCGTATCAGCCGTATCAATGATACGGGGCCCCCAAGCTACAGGGGCCCCAACACGTATAAGCAAAAATTCGAAAACAATTAAGATGCCCCAAAGAGGGCCCCCAAGGAATCTTCGATACAGAGCCTCTAAGGAACCAGTTAACACTTAATTAATTCAATTTATCTCAGCAAAAGAAAATAAATACAGAACGTTACATATTGTTACCAATTTTAAGTAATGAATGCTTAAAATAGTGTAAATAATTTGTATCTGGACATATAATACGTTACTATTATTCTCTGGCGTATTTGTTTTATGCTAAAATTGTAACATTCGCAAGCAACGCCGTTCCTTACATAATAATAGCGATTCAATGGAAACTTGGTGAAATGTTGACGATAAAGCCAATTTGGCATAATTTTTGGCGAAAATTTTCGGCGTGACCATATGGATGCTTCCGGAAATTACTGGAGATATCTGTTATATCAAGATTTATGACGTAAGCGGATTTTTCGAGAAAGATCCATGCAGACTATAAATAGGAAACGCTCGCTGAAGATGAGTTGGTATTGTTTTGACCATTGAAGAGTCGACTAGTGATTAGTTGCAACAATCGAGAGCAAGTGCTTGAGAATAATCTTAAACATTACGTGTTTGAATTTTTAAACACCGATGCTTGTGTCTAGCTCTGTAGAAGAGGTGAAGATCTTCTGCGATTTATTAATTGAATTCTAGTGCTATATCCTGTATTTAAAGGATTGTTTTTCTATAATAAATTTTCATCACTCCTGGAGAACTATCCTGCTGATAGCATAAAATCCTCGAACCCCGATCTACGTAACAACATACACTCATGGACAAAAAAAATTTGTACACCAAGAAGGAGTCGTCAAAATGAAACGAAATTTTACATACGTAATGACTACTTTGATATAAGTAAATGATTAGAAAATCAAAGAAAAGCATTATTTATTTCAGAGAAAAAAAGCAAAAGAACGGAGGTTTTACTACCCTGTTGAACCCCCTCTAGCGCGAATGCACGATGCGATACGATCGGGCATTGAGGCATTCAAGTTCTATATGATGTCTTGAGACATTCCTTTCCATATTTGCTGTAACCTTGCTTCTAGTTCGTTCAAACTCGTGGGATGCCCAACTCGCCGTCCCAAATGATCACAGATATGCTCGATTGGAGGCAAATCTGGGGATCGAGCAGGCCAAGAAAGGGTAGTAACAGTGTGGAGACAGTCTTGTGACACCCTTGCCGAGTGAGGCCAAGCATTATCTTGGTGAAAAATGGCTAATGGGAGCCGTTGCATGAGTGGCAACATATGTGGTTGCAAGATGTCATGGACATACCGCTGGACTGTCATGGTTCCACGGATCAATACTAGGGGTGACCGTGTATTGTAGGCAATGCCCCCCCCATACCATCACACCAGCTGTGGGAACGGTGTATCGCTTTAAAGCAAAGGCAGGATTGAGGCGTTCACCATGGGGTCTCCACATACGAACACAATTGTCATCACTGCTGAGATTGAATCTGAATTTGTCGCTGAAGACGACCTGGTTGCATTCCGCTGCAGTCTAGTTTCCTCGTGCGCGGCACCACTCCAAACGGAGACGTCGATGTGTGGGCGTCAAGGGTAGCACACGTAATGGGCGCCGCGATCCCAAATGTCCTTCATCCAAGCGCCTTCGCATGGTTCGAGAACACACAGGGGCCCCTAGTGAATGTGCTACCTGTGCCTGGATGGTGGCTGATATAGCAGTTGGCTGTACGCATGCATTTCTTACGATGTGGTGATCTTCTCGACGGCTGGTCTGTCGAGGGTGTCCTGAGCTTGGTCTTCGTGTAAATGACATCTCTCGGATCCACTGTTCCCAACACAATCAGATAGGCCTAATTAACGAGCTATTCGCCTAACTGACCACCCAGCTTCCATCATGCCGAAGATTCTCCCCCTATCAAACTGCGACAGCTGCTTATATTGTCTTCAAAAACGACGTAATGGCATGTCTACCTCAGCTCTTACTTTGTAAACGATTCAGGACACTCAAACAAACTTTGGTTTCCTGTTTTATACTTCACCGAAAACGACGTTAAACGCCCTCTACCGGCTATACGTAATGCGCAATCACGCTGCATTTCTAATCATTTGCATATCTTCCCGACATGTACCTTCATGCTAAGTTTCGTTACGATCCCACAATTATTTCTTGCTGCGCTAATTTTTTCGTCCATGAGTGTATTATTTAAACAGATCAATAAATAAAAAATATTGTTTTTAATTTTTATTTTGAGGGTTCAGATAGAGGGGGAGATACCTGAATTCACGTGATCAACATACAGCTAGCTTTGTCTCCAGGACGTGATGCATCGATCGACAATCACGTGCCGTACAGAAATTTCTCTTCTAGCTCATTTTCCAAGCAAAAATATGGGGCAGAAAATATGCCAGCATGATTATTGTAGAAGGTAACAAATTCTAGGAAAAATACGATAGCTTCAGATAGGGTTACCAGGTATGAAACTATCGTCATTGGCGTCTGTCGTTTTACTTTGCAACAATTTGATTGGAAAATATTCCATTCGCTTAACAATATTTTCGCCCTCATGGCAACGTGCTTCAAAATTAAAGGACTCTATATACAGAACAACTTATATCCGGAAATATATGGTTTATGATTAAAACACACAGATTTCGCTCAATCAATATTTCCGATGTATATATCAAGTTCATTTTAATTTTCTTCCCTGCTGCGGTAATATTAAAACACATATCCATCACTGAAATAACCCCTATTAAAATACAAGCTTTTGATTTATTAATTGCAAATATAATATTAAATACTTCATTTTATAGTAGTATAAACAGTGGACCACAAAAGTGTTCTTACACTTGCAATTCCCAATAAAATTTTATGTTTTCGACTAATAAAAATTAATATATTGGAATTATAATTTTTTTATAATATCTGCAACTTCTCCTTAATGGATTAACATAATTATTTTTTTAAAAAATAGTATAGCCATTATGTTTAAAAATTAATAATCAAAAAGCTATTAAAAAATTACGCCACAAAAGTCTTCGTACACTTAACATAAATCTCAACATAGTTTTAAATATTGTATTTCTTTCTTAAAATTCAGTACTTAGAATATCTTTTAGTGTTCACAACAACATTTAAGTGTCTTGGTATAGATTTAATTAGTTTATTTTTTAAATTTCTACATCGATTTTTTTCCATGCTTCGGTGATTATAATTTTTACTTCGCATTATGTGTTTATATGTGTCAGATTTTCTTTTTTAAAAAATAAAATTCTCACCAAATATGTTCTACTGCGCTAAATAAAATGATTGAGGTATTTTCAGAATTTGGGGACAGTTACAGAGACACCAGCGGCGTACATTGAAAATAGTGCGCTTGGCGTCATTATACTGTTCAAATATGAAGTCTTCTCCAATATCCAAATTTCGGGCATATAATTTAAAATTTCTCTTTAAAATATTTATATAGAGCTAGCTCGTTATTCAGAGTACCATCATGAAATACCAAATTACCTAATTCTGAGGCCGATTTACACCCTCTCGCAAGAACACTTCCAGCTTCATGGTTCATTGATCCAACTAGATTCTTGGGTTAGGTTTCAGAAAATTCAAAATTGACAGATAATTGATGGGGATGACAGAAAATTCACAATTTTGGTTCTGATGAGCATATAATAACTTGCAAAGGAAAAAATGTGGAATTTAATCCCTTGAATTTATGTGGAACAAGAGCTCCTCCACCTCCATGCTTCAGCATAAAGGTGGAGGTGTTCTCGCGTGTGGGTGTAAATTGGCCTCAGAATTAGGTAATTTGGTATTTTTTGTTTATATTGTAAATCATGAGTTCTATTTAAATATTTTAAAGAGAAATTTTAAATTATACGCCGAAAATTTGGTTATTGGAGACGATTTCATTTTTTAACAGGATAATGATGCCAAACGCACTGTTCTTAATGTACGCCGCTGGTGTCTCTATAAGTGTCCCCAAATTCTGAAAACACCATCTCGATCACTTTATTTAGCCCAGTAGAACATATATGGTGAGAATTTGATTTTAAAAAAATGAAAACATGACGTATAAACACATAATGTGAAGTAAAAACAATAACCTTTTAAGAATGGAGAAAAATCGATGCAGAAATTACAAAAAACTGATTAAATCTATACCAAGACGTTTAAAATTTGTTGTGGACTCTAAAAGATATCCTACTAAGTACCATATTAAAAAAATACAATATTTAAACTTATGTTGAGATTTTTGTTAAGTGTACGAAGACTTTTGTGGCGTAATTTTTTAGTAGCTTTTTGATTATTCATTTTTTTAAAAATAAAAGTTATATTATTTTTAAAAGTTGATTATGTCATTCTCCATTAAGAACAAGTTGCAGATATCATAAAAAAATTACAATTACAATATATTAGTTTTTATTAGTCTAAAACACTAAATTTTATTGCAAATTGCAAGTGTAGGAACACTTTTGTAGTCCACTGTATATTCCCATGTTGAATTAAATATTTAAAAAGTAGTTTTCTAATGCTAAAGAGAATCTTCTAAAAGAACAAAAATTATATTAATTTATTGATCCTAAAAAAAAGAATTATATATATATATTTATAGTGTTAAAAACCTTCTTTAGACCTTCCAAAAGATACATTACTGAAAGAAAAAGAACCTGTCAAATCATATTCTCATAAAGCTTTCTTGGTCTACTTTCGATTATTAGTACAATGTTGAAACATTTAATTTTCGAAAAAATTGGTCGAGCTTTTTTATCTGATTGAATTTATAGCAAAAAATAAAATGAATATAAAAATGATTAATTCATATATCAATAAAAGGAGCTTTCTTCTTTGCAATTAATATCAAATGAATTGCATCAAAACTGAATTGTATAAAGTGTACGTTAGGTTTTTAAGTCAATGTACAAATATTTTCTATATATGTATAAACCTGAAAAAAATTTTAGAACATAGTTTCAGAAGAAAAAGAAAAAAAGTGTGAAAGTTTACAAAATTAATATTTTTTTTTTCAAAAAAAATCATAAAATATTTTACATGTATCTTTGCAAATCATTTTAGCAACCAATGAGCTGGTTCACTCAATAAGAAAAAAAATTATTTGAGTAACTTGATATCCATATTCAGGAATGTTATGGATAATATTGTAACTATCGAGGGCTATATCTTAGTTTATTAAAAATTTAAAATAATTAAATAACGTTTATATGAAACATCCAGAAAGAAGTAGATTTTGGAATAATTTCACAATAGATTCAACAATGGGGCCTATTCATATGTTCTACCTGTATGGATTTGAACACTTATTCAGTAATCAAGATTAAAGACCGAAATTTTGTGAGTTATGAATATAAATTAAAGCAAAGTTGGTACCTGAGCTGGAATTCTATTCTTCATATCCTCATTCACAGGAGGACTATATCCACATTACATTTAATATACGTCAGCCCACATTAGGCCATTATTTTTTCTAAGCAAATCTGCTTTCATCACTCTTAACACAAAAGATTTCTTTAAATAAAATTATGATTTTTTTCAAGGAATAAAATTCTGGATAGTGATTACCTTTCCAATTTATTAAAATCTAAAAAAAAATAGCTCCTTGGGAACAATTTTTTATAATATGATTGAAAACAAATTTTAGATGCTTAATCTAAAAAAAGAAGGAAGATAAAAACCTATTGAATATAATAATCGTCTGCAAATATACACGAAAAATTTATTTATCGATGAATGATAAAGATAGTCTGCTAATGAATTATAATTTTGAAAAAACAGTTCAAAATAAAAATATTGCAGAATTTTCTTCAAAAGAATGTTTATTTTTCCACTTTTTATTACAAGATCTTGGAACTAATTTTCGTCTTCCTTCAACTGAAAAAAATAACTAACTTATAGATTGAGTAAATAATTATTTCAGGATTTTTTTTTTTTTAATTCCTTATCTAATAACTTCTAGAAGTATTTCTTACAAATAATTTTTCAAGAATGTTTTTATCCCAAAAATCTACCGATATATTTTTGATATTGTTTCAAATATAAAGGATAAAAGTATGTAAATTCATTGGTTTTAAATTCAGGCTTCACAATTCATTAACTAATATATAGTCTAAATTCTCTACAAATGAGAGATGAACATTCAACATTTTGTTTCAACAAATGTTCTAAAACTATTTTGCATTGCATGTAAATTCTGTATTTTAATATGATGCTAATCACAAAAAGAAAGTAGAAAGAATAGAATATTTGATGTCTTATATTATTGGTTTCATTTCGTTATACAATACATTTTCCTTTATATTTTATTTAATATTATTTGAATTAAAATGGCTAAATGATATGACTTTTACATTTCGTCAATTTTTAATAAAAAAAGGTTTCAGATTTAAGGAGAAAAAGCTTTTCAAGTACCTTTAAAATAAAAAAAAAAAAGAATTCTATGAATGAAAGTATAGAATTTTTTAATATTAAAAATGCAAATATTTATAAATTTGCAATAATGCGTATTTATTTAATTTCATTTTTAAAAGCCCAATTTTTTCTTTTATAAGAATCCCTTGAATTAATTTGATTTCAAAGTAAAACTGTGTTATTTTTAACAAATTAATCAAGTAATTAGGATAAAAATTAATATCGTAGGCTTATATAAACTCACTATTTTTTACAGAAAATAATAGTCCCTCATTATATCTATATAGATAAAAAATTTCTATCATAAATATGTTATTTTTCATTAAAATGTTAATGTGAATAAGCTAAATTATTGCTAGCAAGTCCATTTTGTGGTCAGAAATTTGTTTCTCTATACTATATATATATATATAACCATTAAGATTGAAGTAATTTTATTTAAGAATTAAATTAATAGCTCTTATAAAATTTCGAAACTTTATATTATTATTTAGATCATAATTGTCATAACTTTCTAAGAGAACCCTTATTGCATCTTTTATTTTTGAGATAAATAGAAATTTAAAATTATAATAATATATCGAGTAAATTTCATTTTGCTTTTAAATAATTAATGATAGTTACTATCTTAAATAATTAATAAGATAGTTATCTTTGAGATTGTTTACTTAGATACGAATAAGTCAAATTATTTTTATTAAAATACCAAACTACTATAACTCATTTCTCACTTACATTGCTCAGATTTATAAAAAGAATTTTTTTTTTTTTGGATATTTTTACTGGACGTAATTTTATGATAACATTTACCAGTGGCGCCCTCAGGAATTTTTAAGTGGGTGGGGGAGTCCAGGGTCGAATGCCCACCATTATGGTATTATGTTCCAATACGCCACTTAACATATTCTTTAGATTTTGTCGATTTTCGGGAACAAAAAACAGTAAAAAACCAATTATTGACTAAATAATTAGCAATAATTAATAACAAATACTAAATTAAATTTTACGGGCTATGTACATAACATTATAATCAATCGAAAAAAACAATCAAGGGCCTTAGGGGATGTCCAGACCTGTGGATCCCCTCCCCTTTGAGTGCGACAATGGTATTTACAGATATTGATATAACTGTCAGGCACCTTATGTATATAAAGCCCAAAGGAATTTTTTTCTGTAAATCATTAATTATATTTTTAACATTCTTTTAAATACCATCATAATTTGCTTAATTTCATATAGTCTTGTAAAATTTTCTTCAAAAGCATCCGAAAGTACATTGTATTTGTACTGATTTTGTTGAATCTCTATTTACATGTTGTTTTAAAAGTACTGTTGTACATATGAAAGAAAATTCTTTGCTCAAACCCTCGATAGATGGCAGCACCTGTACCTGTCGCAAACTAACTGTTCTATGAACGCAGCTTTAGTAGAAAGTGCCCGGATCTGCTATAGAATCGTCTTTCTCTGGTTTGCTATTGAGTTGTAGCTGGATGATGGAAAGGAGTATGAGAGGGATACAGAAACTGAGTCAACATGAGATTGCGTGAAGAGGATTCTAAAGCATCATGCGGTTGTAGTCATGGGTAGAGGAAGATTATCTTTTTCTTTCATCTCGGTGCTCACTTTTGGTGCTTTTGTTTCCTTACTGTCTTTAGCATCTAGCAAAGGTAAGTTGCTTTCTGAACTTTTACTTCTTTATTCTTTATCTGATCAATAATTTCTGAAGCTCTTAGATCAGGCTCCATTAAAATCCTGTTGTGTTGCGAAACGAATAAACATAAATGATACGAGAGAAAAAGTTGTGCGGAAATATATTTTCTTCCAATTTTTAAAATAGATTCATTTCCAATACTTTTAAGAAGGTTTTATTCTTTTTAATGAAATAAAATAATCAGAGATGGGAAAAGATTCGAAAAAGTTTAAATATGAAAAAAAATTACAATTTTTGTGTGCTTATGAGGGGAAAATAACAAGTTGCATAGAAAGAGTTTTGCAATTGTTTTGCTTAAATTAATCGGTTTTTGAATTTAATGTTTATTTCTTCCGTAAAATTTCTTCCGAACCTTTTTATAAAACACAAAAGTATTACATTTGAAATTATTCGAATTTCTTTACTTGATGTATAAAAAAAAAAAGAAAATTTAAACCCGTCTCCTAAAAAACATATGGCTTCTGGAGTGATGAAAAAATCGAAAAATTCCTTCTTATATCTAAAATTAAACATTCTATTTAACTGTATTCTGGAAAAAAAAACCCTGTGTTTATATTTGTAATATTAATCCGTATTACATATTAAATGTTCTCAAATCTATTAATCTATCAACTATAAATTATGTTCAATAAAAGCAAATAAATACATGTTCCTTAAATGAAAGGTAATATAGGAATAAAGGGATTTCCTATTTGCAACAGGAAAAAAAAGCCTGCGATAATCTTAAATAAATACAATATTTCTACAGTTTAACATGATTCGAATATTTAGTATCCTAAATTCCTATAAGATTTTAAAAAAATTTAGATTTACTTTATTAGAAGAATTATTGCAAGAATACCAATATGTCGTATCAGTTTAATTCGAATTTGTTAAGACATTTTTGTACCTTTTTTTTTTTTTTTTTTTTTATTTTTTTTTTTTTTTTGAATTTATAAAAGAATTATACTGTTGTAAAGGTAAAATTGCGAAATATAGTATCACTGATAGAATACACATTTGCAATTTCCGCTGCCAACGTTTCGATGAAACCTATAAGAACATTAACATAGTAGCAGATTTCATTAAAACACCTGCTTATATCGCAACGGATATACGGTGAATAGGTTTATAACTAGCACCGAACATATAATATGCATTGCGTGCATAAAGACCTTATATCAGCTGCTAGAAGGGTTGCTTTTGAATCTTGTGAAATTAATTGCTTAAAAATGGTGTGTCTCACTGCTGATGTTTTTAGCATTTTATTTATATTGTTTATTCTTGCCTTACTGCTTTAATTTAAAAAAGAAAGAAAAAGGGTCTTTATCAACCATGGAAAATAATATAAACAAAAGAATCTTATTAGTAGTCGCAAAAAAAAGTTCTTCATATTTTAAGCCTTTTTTTTTTTTGTACTCTGTTCAATTAGCAGTTTATTTTTATTTGATAAATTACTATGGAATAATTATTTCTTTCGGAACTAAATATACGTTTTTTATCCTGGGGTTCTTGTTTATATTAAAGTGATTTAAACTTCTGTTAGAGTTGAGTCATTTCTGTGTTGCTTTATAAGATGAAAAAAGAAATTCTGTATTTGAATCGAAACAACAATCAATTCTCCTGATACCAGATGTAATATATATAAGCTAGATATATATCGCTAATACTTTTGCTAATGCTTTTACTATATTTTTTACATCCGTACATTATATACAAAGATCATTTGATTATTGATTATTTGATTTGACATTTGCTTGAATTACTTATAAACCAGGCGTTGATTTTCGTAAAAGTCAAAAAAATAATGAATATTTCATTATTTGATCCAAGCAAAGTCGTCAAGAAAGATGAAATGAGAATCATAAGACATTCTAGTATTCCTGGACAAACTTAAAAGTTTTCGTGAGTTACTCATTCAGTATCTGTGAGAAAAGAGAATAAAATCTAATTGCAACATATATACAAGGGAAAAACTATGCTTGGATTTTTTTAAAGCTTTCTAAATCGTGAAAATATGTTATAGAAGAATGCACGCATCACAAACTGTAAGACGAAAATCTACGTTTCATGTGTTAATTAAATGGAAATTTAATGGTAATTTCTTATTCACTTTGTGTTTTCTTATATTCTGCGAGGTATTCCGAGAACAATGCAAGAAATATACACCGTCTCTAATCGTGTTAAAAGTAAGCTCAATAAATCAAGTTATTTTACGTACAAAACATATAAATATCAAATATCATTGGTCTTCAAAGTTTTAATTATCTTACTATAAACAACTTCTTCACCGAAAGATTTTGCTATTAAATGGCCACGTTTTTCTTATTTCACCAACAGAATCAATACAATAGCCGAATATGTAATTTTCCCTGCGTAGAATGTTGGCAGTTGGCATATTTAGAAATTTTGCTTTTATTTAACGTGCAAAAACTTTATCACGTGAATATTCTTGACATAAGCATATGGCTATGCTGTTAAAATTGTACAATTTTTGAAACTGATTCTAGTAACTTATATTCCATTAGTTACCATTATAATGTACTCTAGTGCAAAACACCAGAGTTTATCAAAGGCAGATTTGTGCAGAGCATAATCTTTACTTTAAAACATGTTCAAAATTCCATATGGGGCTGACAAGCCAGACCTGTATTCATTGTTTGCATGAAGTTTTTTAACGATGGTGCTCCCCTGATCCCATTGTTGCCTTCCGTCTCTCAGCAACAGCTGATGTGAACTCCCCTCTTTTTGGCGGTGACACTTCTAAAGGAAATGTGAGGCTATTAAAACATTCTCCCCACTTTGCGCAACTATGTATTGTTAAAACTTTTCCTACCGCTCCCTCTATATCAATACACTCCCATAAAGTATACTGGTTTGTAGTACTTAAAAAAATTGTTTAAAAAGTAGGGGAGAGAGTAACCTTGACAATATTTTTTTTTATTGAATTAAATTTTATGAATGTTGGGAAGTTTTAATTTAGAAAAGAGAACGAGAGACGCAAAGAAATATTCATCGAACTTTTTATCCTCTTTTAATAATATATTTCCTTTTTCCGAATCCGTTATGTTCAATTCCAAATAAGTGTTGCAAAATTTTCTTCCATTATTTTATTAAGAAATTAAACCACATAACATATAGAACAACTACTAACATAACAAAATTAAAATCAGACGATAACGTTACATATAGCAATCGATTGAACAAAAATAAATCGGTACAAAAATTATCGTTGCCACAGTGCCAAATGAAATAATTTGTTACTTTTTAAAACCCTTTGAATTTCCCTATCGAACAGGAAAGAAGCACTTAAAATTTCCTATCCTAAAAGATGACTAAGTATTTGTGAGAGGAATTGCCACACCTCTTTAGCCGTGGAAATTTGTGTTTGAGAATGTAACTGAAATATGTAGTTTTGTTGAAATAAAATTTCTTTTCGATTTAATAAAAGGTGTTTTTTTCCGTGAGAATTTAAAGAATATTTATAAACATATACCTGAACACTAATATAAAGACCAAGAGAAATAGATAATTTTATAATAAAAATAACAAAAAAAAATTGTTCTCGAAAAGAAAGGCTTATTATTTTTTAAGCTTAATAATGTTGTTCACTTAAACATATATATATATATAAATTAATTACGAAGAATATTTAAGTTTGATAACAATCTCCTTAGATCACTAACTACATAGACTTTTGGCTATATTCATTTGAAAGCAAAGTTTAAAAGGCGTCTGAATTTATTGCATAAATTATACCGAGGAGGTGCGTTTTGAGAAAATCGAAACCTTCCACGTAATTATGAGGCTCATATTCCCTAATCGAACATTAGCATGACTTTCTAAGTATATTTGGATCTTAAGGTAATTTTATAATTATTTATAATTAGAACCTTGCTCAGTTGAATCCTGCAAAAGCGATGCATTTGCATGCGTGATAAGGCTTCATCAGTTCATGAAGCACGCTAAAAGTATTAATAAATCAAGTTGGTGTATTGCATTCGCATTCAATAAAATTTTAAATATTCTTCCTCGTCTGTCTTTTATAATGTAATAGTAATAATTTCTTATAAATTTTGCCATAGTAATCATATATATACGATTCAAAATTTTTAATATCGACAGTATTTCTGCTGTTATAATTTTACATAACTACCCTATAATTTTTAAATTATATATGTTAAGTATGTGATAAAATTAATTGTATTTATAGAGATTTTCTTTCAAAGAAATTCTTTTTATTGTGTTGTATTTCAGTTCTTTCTCTAATATTTTTATTTGATCTCCTCATGATGGTTTTAAAAAATTAATCATCATTTAAAGAAAAGGTCGTTTCCCTTCGTAGAAAATTATATTTTATTCTTTCATTTTTCTTACTTGTATTGCTTGCTCATTTTGTACTGCACAGCTCTTATTAAAGATTAAGATATATTTAGAACTTTTATTTTGTAATTTCATGATGACTAATGTAAATAGTTAGGGGGAGTTCTTACTAAATATTTAAAAAGCAAAAAAGGATTCATTCAAGAGATTTTCAAGGATTTCGGTTTTCTGGAACCGGAAACTACAAAATTTGATTATTTCGTAATAACACGATATTTCGAAAGAAAAAAAAAATTAGTCCGTAATTTTCTGACATTTCTTTTAGAAGGAAACGTTAGATAAAACATTGAATAAGAGCAAAAATTTTATGTATAGATTTATCATTTTTAAACAGTTTTCATAATCCCAGAAACATTTTTTTTTTATTTAAGAAAGAAGTTTCCTTTGCATATTGTATATTAAAGGAATTTAAAATATTAATTTGCATTAAAGTGTTTATGATTTGCTCATAGTCCATTAAGGAATCCGGGAAATTTACTTTTAATTGTCCTTGAATAGCTAAGTAACATTAAACCGTTTTTGATATTTTTCAATAAATTAAGGCGTTTAAACTAATAATTAAAGTTCACGTTGCTTATCATTTATTATCTACTTTTTCTATCTCTTCCGAGGTTGTGCGTTGCAGAAGGGACTTCTACTTGTTAATTTAAGCTAAAAATTTTATTAGACCTCCAGTGATGTGATGTGGAAGTATAAGAAAAGTTAAATATATATAGTATAATAAAAGAAAAGTGAAAAAGTTGTAAAACCTACAAATCCCAAAGAAGAAAGAAATTGAAGTTCAAAAGACACAACAAATGTAGATACAAAAAATGTCTTTGGACTAAACTGGAGACCTATTATGATTTCTAGAGCTGTCGCTGAATTAGGCCAGCGATTTAGGATTAAGCAATGCTTTATGGATCCACTTTCCCCCGTACAGCAAAAACTTTCGACATAATAGAAAAAAACAGAGCCATGTTGAAAAGTTAAGCCTATTTCCTACACTCGTGGATGATATATATATATATACTAGCTCAGATGGTTTGGGTCATTAAGTTTCTCAATTAAATATATTATTTATTTAATATATATATTGATTTTCTCATTGTGGAGTCAAATCAAAAACCATATTATTTATTTAAATTCATGCATTTTTATTTTCATGTACCTTATCTTAAAGACATGATTATTATTTTTGTCTTTAGTAACAAATTAACCTTTTCCCCTAAAACGATCTCTAAAAATCCCTTTCCCGATGGGATTCTTAACATCTCAGAAATATATGCTAACCCCGGCGCTTTTACAAAACGAACAATGTGACAGCCCCATGTTACTGGCACAAAAGCATCTGATGATAACAGGCCAGATACCGGACTCCGGGTAAGGGGAGGGAAGGGACGAAAAAAATCGATTCGTTTCATTTTCCTGTGTGTTTCGTTCGAATTTATCCGTAGATCGCAGTTGTGTGTGTGTGATTCATTTCAGAGAATGCTATTAAAAGATTGCTATTTTAGGACATTTGTTTTCGATCATTTTGTTGCCCATGGGATAAAATCCATATGAAAGAGACGGGAGGGATTTTTTTTTTTAATGAATGAAAGGGATGGGAAATTCCCCCTCTCTTGTGGATGATTGAAAATGTTGCATTCTTTGGGAAGACTAGAAAGGATCGTTATATTTTCAGAAATGATTCACAAATATATCATTATGTGTTCCTTTTTTGATAATCCTTTGTATTCTTTCTAGGTTTCTTTCTCTTCAGTAAGTAAATGTTTTAAAAAGTCTTGCAGAGTAATAAAATTATATTTTTAACCGAATGTGATAAATACCGTTAGAAAAGGTGTTAAGTAGTACATCACTATTATTTCTGTGAGGGATATATGATATAAAATTGTATCAAAGATAAATGTTCCATTTCGTGAAAGAAAAGAATGTATGTAAAATTATGTACATCAGATTTTAATCGAAATTCATTTATACATTTGTAAGGATATGCACGCAATACATTGTGTGTGTGTAATCTTCTTTTATTAGATTGAAGAGAGTTTTCACAAGAAACACTTTAATCGTTATATATACTATACATACATTTATTTTGATATCAAGAATAACGTATATCTTTAAAACTCTAATCTAATACATACTATTACAACTTAATATATTACTTTAAAAATCTGTATTTTCACAGTAGCTCATACTAAACTAGTCATGTAAATAATTTGTAATAAAAGAAAGGAAGAAATAAGAGAGATGGCATTAATATATGTTTTTGTAAAATCGCAAATTGTTTTCAAATTAAAATTATCATTGAAAAATGCCTGTTAAGTTTTACAATTCATATAAATTATTATAAAACGTTACATATCGTAATTCCATATCACGGTTGATAGAGAAATTGACTTGTAACTGTAAGTAGCAGGCTCGGACTTCGTAATTCCACCGATCGCTCTGTGTCAGCAGCTGACACACATAAAGTGCTTTGTGGTGAGAATAAAAGAAATAGGGTGCTAGTTCACAGCTGCCGACATTTTCATCTGACTATAGTTTAAATTTAAGACCTATTTTGACTGTGTTATTTGGAGCTTTGATTCGTCTAGAAATAGGAAATCAGTTATATTTAAATTAGTAAGTACTTACTTTTCCTTGTTTCGAAATTCACGGTTTCGATTCTTTTTCCAGCGCAAGTTCTCTGAAAAAACAGTTGCTTATTATTATTTTTATTTATTTATTTTTATGGAATATTTTTAAACTCAATGTAAGTAAAAAATATTGCATTCAAAATAATTATTAAAATTATTTTTCAAATGGTTATTGTTTGATGTCTTAGTTGCATACATTATTTTTAATACATCAAATGTTTTTTAAAAATAATTTGCCAGATTTCTCAAAGCTTTCACGTATTTTCAATATTATTTTTATGTGGAAGTTTTTATGTCGTTTTGAGGCAACTAATTCTGAAATTCAATCGCTTCTTTTAATATAAATTTTATTCTCTTATATTTCTTAATATTAGATGCGTTGCATCAAACTTGAAATTAAAGAATGTTCTTTTATTTCTTTTTGTTTATAAATGTTCTATTTGGTTAAAAAAGTACCCCATTTCATCATTTTTTCATTGCTGAATCAATGATGTTGGTATATTCATTTAAAAACATTTTAACGCAGTAGCTCATCAATAACCTGACAAATCAACGTTAAAAGTACAGCAAAATAAACTTGTTAAGGTATCCGACTACGTTCGGAACCATGATTTTGCAAAAGCGTATAAATTGATAATAGTTGTGATATTTAGTGTCACTTATAGATTAGAAAATGTATATAAAATTGTTTTAAGAATAGTATTACAATAAAAAATTATTTAAGTACAATATTTTGACAAAAAATAAACATAGAATGACCCATTTTCAAAATATTCTCCTTTTGTGAAAAATGCTTCTATTACAATAATATTTTGCTTGTACATCATACCTCAGACCTCTGCACAGACGCTCAACTAGAATTTTTGAAATATATAACTTAGAAATGGGTTTATCCATGTTTTACGACAACACAGGGGAGAAATTTTAAGAAAAAAAACGCCGAAAATTATTGCAATGATTGTAACTCTGAAAATAATGTAAATTTTTCAAATAAAATAGTTTAGACTCTCTGGAGAAGTCTTTACTTTATATAACACACACACACAAAATTTTATTATTTTAGAAGCATTTTTTTTTTTTTATTGAAGGAGAACATTTTGAAAAAAGGTTATTCTAAGTTAATTTTTTGACAAAATATTGTATTTAAATAAAAAAATTGTCAAAATGTTCTTACAACAATTTTATACATGTATTCTAATCTAAGTGACATTAAATATCATGAAAATTAGCCATTTACGAGCTTTTTTAAAATCACGGTTCCGAACGTAGTCGGATACCTTAAATATTTCTCCATCACTTATCAATTTAACAAGTCTTTATTCAGATCAGGTACTTATTTAGAGAACGCATTAAATTAACATATTTTCGTAAGCTTCGTTAATTTAAAATTAAAATATTTAAAAAATTAGGATAGTTAAAGTATAACATAACTTTTTTAAAATTTGAAGTTTGTTCTGAACTAAAATTCTTTTTTCCTTAATAGGACCTCAATAATATTTACTTATATGAGCCTCATAAAAAAATATTTCTAAATGATGTAATGTATTCAGAACTCATATCCGTACTCTTAAGAATCGAAAAAACGCATTACTTCAATCCAGAAAACGATTTACTTTAATGAAAGAACAAATGTTCGATATTAAAATGGAATTTAAAAAACTCGCTCTTTATATACTATCTCATAATCTTTCTCATCGAACTTTTTATCCTCTTTTAATAATATATTTCCTTTTTCCGTAATCCGTTATGTTCAATTCCAAATAAGTGTTGCAAAATTTTCTTCCATCATTTTATTAAGAAATTAAACCACATAACATATAGAACAACTATGCTAACATAACAAAATTAAGATCAGACGATAACGTTACATAACAGCAATCGATTGAACAAAAATAAATCGGTACAAAAATTATCGTTGCCACAGTGCCAAACGAAATAATTTGTTACTTTTTAAAACCCTTTGAATTTCCCTATCGGACAGGAAAGAAGCACTTAAAATTTCCTATCCTAAAAGATGACTAAGTATTTGTGACTGGAATTGCTACACCTCTTTAGCCGTGTGAAATTTGTGTTTGAGAATCCAACTGAAATATGTAGTTTTGTTGCATAAAATTTCTTTTTTCGATTTAATAAAAGGTGTTTTTTTTTCGTGAGAATTTAAAGATTACTTATAAACATATACCTGAACACTAATATAAAGATCAAAGAGAAATAGATAATTTTATAATAAAAATAACAAAATAAAAAATTGTTCTCTAAAAAGAAAGGCTTATTATTTTTTAAGATTAATAATGTTGTTCTCTTAAACAAAAAATTAATTACGAAGAATATATTTAAGTTTGATAACAATCTCCTTAGATCACTAACTACATAGACTTTTGGCTATATTTATTTGAAAGCAAAGTTTAAAAGGCGTCTGAATTTATTGCATAATTTATACCGAGGAGGTGCGTTTTGAGAAAATCGAAACCTTCCACGTAATTATGAGGCTTATATTCCCAAATCGAACATTAACATGAATTTCTAAATATATTTGGATCATAAGGTAATTTTATAATTATTTGTAATTAGAACCTTGCTCAGTCGAATCCTGCAAAAGCGATGCCTTTGCATGCGTGATAAGGCTTCATCAGTTCATGAAGCACGCTAAAAGTATTAATAAATCAAGTTGGTGTATTGCATTCGCATTCAATAAAATTTTAAATATTCTTCCTCGTCTGTCTTTTATAAGGTAATAGTAATAATTTCTTATAAATTTTTCCATAGTAATCATATGTCTAAGATTTAAAAGTTTTAATATCAACAGTATTTCTGCTGTTGTAATTTTACACATAACTATCCTATAATTTTTAAATTATATATGTTAAGTATGTGATAAATATTAATTGTATTTATAGAGAATTTTCTTTCAAAGAAATTATTTTTATTGTATTGTATTTCAGTTTTTTCTCTAATATTTTTATTTGTTCTCCTCATGATGGTTTTAAAAAATTAATCATCATTTAAAGAAACAATCGTTTCCCTTCCTAGAAAATTATATTTTATTCTTTCATTTTTCTTACTTGTATTGCTTGCTCATTTTGTATTGCACAGCTCTTATTAAAGATTAAGATATTTAGAGCTTTTATTTTGCAATTTCATGATTACTAATGTAAATAGTTAGGGGGTTTCGAAGTTAGATTACATAAGATCTTACTAAATATTTAAAAAACAAAAAAGAATTCATTCAAGAGATTTCAAGGATTTCGATTTTCTGGAACCGGAAACTACAAAATTTGATTATTTCGTAATAATACGATATTTCGAAAGAAAAAAAAATTAGTTGGTAATTTTCTGACATTTCTTTTAGAAGGAAACGTTAGATCGAACATTGAATGAGAGCAAAAATGTTATGTAAAGATGTATCATTTTTAAACAGTTTTCATAATCCCAGAAACATTTTTTTTTTATTTAAGAAAGAATTTTCCTTTGCATATTGTATATTAAAGGAATTTAAAATATTAATTTGCATTAAAGTGTTTTATGATTTGTTCATAGTCCATTAAGGAATTTGTGAAATTTACTTTTAACTGTCCTTGAATAGCTAAGTAACATTAAACCAAGTTTTTGATATTTTTCAATAAATTAAGGCGTTTAAACTAATAATTACAATTCACGTTGCGTATCATTTATTATCTACTTTTTCTATCTCTTCCGAGGTTGTGCGTTGCAGAAGGGACTTCTACTTGTTAAACTAAGCTAAAAATTTTATTAGACCTCCAGTGATGTGATGTGGAAGTATAAGAAAATTTATATATATATAGTACAATAAAAGAAAAGTGAAAAAGTTGTAAAACCTACAATCCCAAAGAAGAAAGAAATTGAAGCTCAAGAGACACAACAAATGTAGATACAAAAAAAGTCTTTGGACTAAACTGGAGACCTATTATGATTTCTAGAGCTGTCGCTGAATTAGGCCAGTGATTTAGGATTAAGCAATGCTTTATGGATCCACTTTCCCCCGTACAGCAAAAACTTTCGACATAATAGAAAAAAACAGAGCCATGTTGAAAAGTTAAGCCTATTTCCTACACTCGTGGATGATATATATATATATACTAGCTCAGATGGTTTGGGTCATTAAGTTTCTCAATTAAATATATTATTTATTTAAATTTCATTGCATTTTTTCATGTGGACGTCAATACAAAACCAGGCCCATCACTTCTTCATTTAAACATGATTTTTATTTCATGTACTATCTTAAAGACATAAAAAAAAGTATAGCTCTTAGTAACAAATACTACCCCCTAAAACGATCTCTAAAAATCCCTTTCCCGAGGGGATTCTTAACATCTCAGAAATATATGCTAACCCCGGCGCTTTTACAAAACGAACAATGTGACAGCCCCATGTTACTGGCACAAAAGCATCTGATGATAACAGGCCAGATACCGGACTCCGGGTAAGGGGAGGGAAGGGACGAAAAAAATCGATTCGTTTCATTTTCCTGTGTGTTTCGTTCGAATTTATCCGTAGATCGCAGTTGTGTGTGTGTGATTCATTTCAGAGAATGCTATTAAAAGATTGCTATTTTAGGACATTTGTTTTCCATCATTTTGTTGCCCATGGGATAGAATCCATATGAAAGAGACGGGAGGGATTTTTTTTTAATGAATGAAAGGGATGGGAAATTCCCCCTCTCTTGTGGATGATTGAAAATGTTGCATTCTTTGGAAAGACTAGAAAAGATCGTTATATTTTCAGAAATGATTCACAAATATATCATTATGTGTTCCTTTTTTGATAATCTTTGTATTCTTTCTTGGTTTCTTTCTCTTCAGTAAGTAAATGCTTAAAAAAGTCTTGCAGAGTTATAAAATTATATTTACTAACCGAATGTGATAAATACTCTTAGAAAAAGTGTTAAGTAGTACATTGTTATTATTTATGTGAGTGATATATGATATAAAATTGTATCAAAGATAAATGTTCCATTTCGTGAAAGAAAAGAATGTATGTAAAATTATGTACATCAGATTTTAATCGAAATTCATTTACACATTTGTAAGGATATGCACGCAATACATTGTGTGTGTATAATCTTCTTTTTATTAGATTGAAGAGAGTTTTCACAAGAAACACTTTAATCGTTATATATACTATACATACATTTATTTTGATATCAAGAATAACGTATATCTTTAAAACTCTAATCTAATACATACTATTACAACTTAATATATTACTTTAAAAATCTGTATTTTCACAGTAGCTCATACTAAACTAGTCATGTAAATAATTTGTAATAAAAGAAAGGAAGAAATAAGAGAGATGGCATTAATATATGTTTTTGTAAAATCGCAAATTGTTTTCAAATTAAAATTATCATTGAAAAATGCCTGTTAAGTTTTACAATTCATATAAATTATTATAAAACGTTACATATCGTAATTCCATATCACGGTTGATAGAGAAATTGACTTGTAACTGTAAGTAGCAGGCTCGGACTTCGTAATTCCACCGATCGCTCTGTGTCAGCAGCTGACACACATAAAGTGCTTTGTGGTGAGAATAAAAGAAATAGGGTGCTAGTTCACAGCTGCCGACATTTTCATCTGACTATAGTTTAAATTTAAGACCTATTTTGACTGTGTTATTTGGAGCTTTGATTCGTCTAGAAATAGGAAATCAGTTATATTTAAATTAGTAAGTACTTACT
>BMAV01011004.1:247990-276429 GCA_019973955.1 Trichonephila inaurata madagascariensis
CAATTCTTTTAATGTTTTCAACGTTTTGAAAAATGTGTAGATAATGTATTCATAATTCCTGTGGTCTTTTAAATGGCGACTACCAATTCGCCGATGGACTTGATTGATAATTATTTCCACCTGCGGGGTTAAAAGCGGTTCCCTGTGTAAGGGCACAGCTCGATGGAGAAAGCGAACTTATCGATTTTTCCATTTGAAAGAGAAGGAAAATGAGAAAGTTCACATAATTAAACTTATATTTGCTAGAAAATTCAGAGAAACGAATAAATTTTAACTTATTCTTGGTTTCTGTTATTGTTCTTTCTCTTTAAGCAATTGTTCGTAATTCTTTTACCGCTTATATGAAATAATTTGGTTTGTGACTTATGGTATTTTGCTGGCGGAATCAATTAATTTCATTGGTGCAGTCTTTGAATGGACTGATGAGGAAACATGTTGCTATTTTTATATCGCATTTATTGATTTAACGTAGGTAAAGCAGCGACACGAAAAGCACAACAAACAGAGACACGAACATGATAGCTAGACAAAGTTTTCTTTGTTCGTTCCTTAGATCTTAATCTCTTTTAATTCTGGTCTACCGGAAGCTGATATAATCATATGATTTCCAGTGAAGACATTTTTTATTGGTCCGAATACGCGGGTGATGCAAAATTGCATCCTATTTTAAAAACACGTTTCGATTTTTTGGGAGATAAAGTTGTGATTATTTCCCGTTTCAGTCGAGTAAATTAAAAATTAATTACCAAGTGAAATCTTGGAGGGCTGAAGATCATTATGAATTAAAATACCTCGAGAGAAAATTTAAATGATTTTTTAGTACATATATTTTTAAAGAAAGTTCTCAGATTTCAATACCGTAATTATTTGGAAGTAACATAGCTCGCAGCATCACTATGATTTACTTCATTGAAATTTTCAAATATTTTATAAAAATTGATTATACATTTTTTTAAAAATTAACAATAAGTATGCTTTGTTCTTGTTCGTATCTATAAATACTGATTATATTCCCTGAATATTATATTAAAGTAATTGAAGCTACATCATGCGCTTGATGAAAAAATTCGAAAAATATGTACTGATACTTCAATCAGTGTAATGTATCATAACTCATCTAATAAAATTATTAAATATGTACATTATACCCCAGCAATTGGGATAATAGCCTTTGTTGCTCCAATTCCCAAAGAAAGATATTAACTGTAACTGTACCCCAGCCATTTCATTAGAATATGATTTTTTTTAGATAAATGTTACTAAAATGAAAGGGAAAAAAACGTTCTTCTAAAGAGTCTCTTAATCACAATTGGTACAAGGAAATTGATTTGTCGATACAAGGTTACTTAGTTTAATATTTATGCGGAAATAACTCATGATTAACAGATAAATGAAGAAAAAATAAATATCCAATATGTCTACTTCCGTCATTTACATTGGCTTAAATATGTCAAGCGAATAGCAGCGGTAAGTCAAAATAATCAGAATAAGTAAAAGATATGATAAACAATTCTTAATTTGTTAAATATTCTGTCATCAAGGAATTTTCTGTTAATGATTATAAAATGCTGCTTTTTTTAAGTCAGTCAAAGGCCGACATAATCATTATCAAATAATTATTCCAGAAAATACGCATTTCTGAAGAAAGCCTCCTGAAATAAAAGCAAGATAGTCCAATGATCTACCGAAGGTCTGCAACTAAGAAATTCACTGAAATTTAATTTTTTTTTTATCATTTAATGTCTTTTAATTTATTTTATTATTGTGAGTCATTTTATGTCGAATATTAAAAATTCTGGTACCTTAAAACATTTTCAGGATTCAGATTTTCTAAAACATTTATTTATAAATATTCTAATGAACCCTCGAATATGTGCACACATGTTCTGTTTCTTCGATTAAGTGTGTTATAGATTATGCTTAATTCAACTAAGATTTTTAAAATGCTATATTCTTTGAAATACTTTTTTTAGTCTGAACACCAATAATTTCTTCAACTGTAACATGTTTTATATCAAAAAGCAATTCTGCTCAATGACAACATTTGGATCAGGGTATGAATCGCTCCGTCCTATCGATATGCAGTGGCGTATACAAGGAAAGGGTTTGGAAGTTCAATCTTATAAGACTGCCCTTTTTGCATATTTCTTGACATGAAAGCACGATTGGCTGTTACCTAACATATTTGCATATTTCCATCTACCTCTGCAGCGAATTGCATCTTCTTCAATTATGATTGGCTTCCGGAAATTAGCATTTTCCTCCCCGTGCTTATAACTTTTGGAAGTGAGTGTATATAATAACGCAAGTGCTTGATCTTTTGAAATTAGGAAATAAAATATTCCTTTGTCGAATATTCCTTGTTGAGGTCAATGGTTTCTGCGTTTTGACTTTCATTTCTTATTTGGTCCCTTGGCAGCATACGGTCCAGCTTTGTTGTTTAACAAGTTGTCGTTAATTACATCATCAGTGATTGGGATAGGTGTGAAAAATTTACTATTGATGACAAATTGATCAACTGCTCATCTTGTGTGGTCACCTATTTGTGATCTAAAACAGGCAGTCCATTTTTAAACTGCCTGGTTATCATACCTCGGAACTTAAAATTGGTGTCCCAACCATTTTTCTTTGAAAATTAAAACCATCCATGAAGAGGCACACTATTCATTAAGAGACTTGCGTCCATTGTTATTAACATTACTGAAGCCCAGTGGCTGAGTGGTTAGTGCATCACGCTTCCACACCACAGGTCCGAAGTTCAACCCCTGGGCTGGGCAAGGTTGACTCAGCCATTCATCCCTTCAATGGGTCGATAAATGAGGACCAAACTTGCTTGGAAGCTTAACACTGGGGGTTTCCCGTCAGTCTGACCACCTGACAGGAACATCTGCTCATTCACCTCAGGGCCCAAGGTCACGTATACTGAGTTGGGCACAATAGGCCTTGGACCTCATGGCCTGTTGCTCCACTATTTTAACCTGATAAGCCATTGATAAAGATATTTTTTTTCCTGGAGTTTTCTGTCGTTTCCTCACATGTTCCATATTCCAGTACTTGAAGTTGTTGTTTCGTTCCATTTCACTTCACCCCGTACTTTCCGTATTTTAACGTTAAAAACGATCAAGCATTTTTTAAAAATTGGCAATCGAAAAATTCCTCAATTTTTTCACCATTTATTCTACTGTTGTTGTTATTTTAATGAGAATATTTTTTAGAAATCTTGAGTAGCTGTTTTATTTTTTAATTTCTCATATTGAATTATATATGAAATTTTCAAAACTATAAAAATTCGTGAAATCTGCAAATCTGTAAATGTACTTCAATCACTCTTTCACAAAACTCTCATTAAAATATTTATTGGTATAGTATTAATATCTCTACAAAATTTGAAATCTATAAAATTATTTTTTTAATTCAAAAACATGTACCTTTTAGTATTAAGATTTACACTTTTGAGAATTTGTGATTTAAAGACAGACTTTTAAGACATGTAAACAATTGTTTAACAAAAATAATCTAATTTTGCGAAAGCCAAAAATTAAATTACATTAAAAGCTGGAAAAGTTGTATATTTTATTTTCATACAAATCGATTTTTTGCCCTATTTTTGTTTTTTACCTTTTAAATGACTTCGATTTCCAATAGATATGAGTGAACATCAGCGGAACCCAAAGATAATATCTTCAAATCGTTGGGTTAGGTCTGAGAAACCCTTCCGTCTCCCACCGATAATTTATGTTGGTTGCTTAAAAATCAGCAGTTCCGAAAACTTGGTCATTTTTTATTCAAATCAAAAGGCATTTAGTAATGTTTATCCAGAAACTCTTAGTTGAAACTACGGATGGGATGGCATGCACCTCGAAGAGACTTTTTCGTAGCTCTTTTTTTTTCAATTCAGTGTTGAAGCGACTTATCATCTCATGACATCGTAGTCTAAATTTGTTTCCGATATTTTTGAACAAACATTTAAAAACCATAAATCATCGTGATAACATTTGAAAATTCTCTGATATCCGCAATTGGGCTTCCACAGAAATGGAAAAAAAAATTCAACACCTCCATTGAAAAGTTTTAATAAAAAAATGAAAAATATTTTTACCATATCAAGCTAAAAATTTCCATATTTGAATATTTCATACTTTCAATTGTATTTTTAGTTCTCCTCTTAGAAGTATTTTTTGTGTCTTTGATCTTGGTGTATTAATATGAAAATTAATAGTTTTACCACATAATCTGAATACGGACTTTTTATTTCTATACTTTATACCCTATTTTTTTAAATTTGTAATTTTATCCCCATTGAAGTAATAAAGTGTCTGTAAATTTTATTGAATTGTAGAATTCATTTATAAACTTTAAATTGAAAAAAGTTTCACAGTTATTTTGTAACTTTTTTTCAAATATATATCTGCATTAAAATTTAAATTTAACATTCAAAGATATTTTTCAAACAAATTTTATGTAAGTAAAGTCTTAGAATCAAAGCAGAATCGTTTTTCTTCTATTCTTTAAATGTTGTAGGGCTGTAGGGAATGAAGTATTTAGACTTGCATTTTCGAAAACGTTTTTCTGCTAGGAATCCAAATCGCTCACGAAACAATTTGTTATTGCTTGCGTTGATTCAAAATTTTATGTTAAGAATTTATAAAGTATTTCGTTTCTGTTCTCGGGTGTTTATTGAACTTGTTTACTGGTTGCCTCTTTTGAGAATTTTGCGTGATAAATAATCATCAAGGTCATTTTGGAACGTGTTTTATTGATACCATTGACGGCCGGAAATATGAATCTACGTTGCAAGAAAACGGAAATGAATTCTAGTAATGTTTCTGGAATGCCGGAAGATAGTCGTCGAAAATGTTCTTATTTTCTTTTCTTAAAGAACAAATCTAAATTGAACCAATAAGTTGAAAGGACACAAAAATAACGCAGAATCGATTTTCATAAGTTCCTAGTTATATTGAAGTTATTTTTAGTTTATTGAGTGTTTGAAAAGGTCATCCTCCAATCTGAAATGTTATGTAATATTCCATATTATTATGTTTTGTAATAATATATTCTTTTATTTTCTATTTATTCTCTGTACATTCCTTGCAAAAAAAAAAAAAAGTTAAAAGAAATATAAAAATTGACTTTTTTTTCTTTCTGATATCTCAAAAGAAACTGTTACTTCGGTATTTATTTCGAATGGAAGAAAAACTGAATTTATTTTTTTATAAAAAAAAGATACATCAAATGTTTGATTACTGCTGTGATGAGAAAAACGTTAGTTTACGTTTATCTCATAGAATATTTTGAAATTGAATTTGATTTCTTCTTAAAAATTTTCGACATACTCTTGTAAGAAGTACAAAAAAGTAAATAAATAATAATATTGAAAAGAAAAGAAATATGCAAGAAATGATCAAAAGCTTGTAATTTTTCACTTCAAATTATGTCCAACATCATGTTTCCTTTTTTTTCTGGTCTGAAAATAATTTTTCTTTAGTTTTTTATAGTTCTTTTTGAAGAATTAAAAACTGTTTTCTACTTAAAGGGATAATTAAGGTAATATAAAGTTGTCCATGGTACTAATTTCTGTCATACGTTCATGTTATGATTACTTCATTGTAAATGTGACATTTAATGTGCTTTAATGCTATTGCTATTATTATTAAGACTACATATAAAACCAAGTGTCTTACGCTTCGTTCTATTCGCTCTGTTGACTGAAGTGCGCTGAATTTTCTACTAAATGCAAACAAATTTACTAAAATGTTAGTAGAACATTTCTCGTTTTTCTTTCATTAAATGGAAATATATGAAAGATAAATTTATATATATTGTTGTTGGCGTGTTCATAATGTGAAGTTTGATAAAAAAAAAAAAAAGAATCCTTAGATAGCTCTGAAGCTGTCGAAGATAGCTTCGGCAACCTCAACAATTTTATCGGAGATCAAATCTTCTGGGTCGTTCGGTCTGATCTAGAAAAGCCTGGCTTGAATTGCTGGGTAGCTGAGGATATGTTGTGGAGACAGTTGAACATTTGGGCAGTTTGGGCAATGATTTGTGTAACTTCTTTATCTGTATGTTGAGATTTTCATTCCTTTTACATACTTTATTCTAAGTCTAATCATTGTCGATGCTATTGTACGGTTATTATTTAGAGCTGGGATGGAATATTTAAAATTATTGTTGATTAGTCTTCGGCTGGCAATTGCATTGGTGTTGATGAGGGTCTTGAGTTTAGATGATTGGGGGCAAGCTCTGGATTCTTTGGCAAGTTCATCGGCTTTCTCATTACTGAGGATATTTATGATGACTGGTATCCATTGTAACGTGCAGGATCTCTTTTCTGTGATGATTTTGGCGATGGATTGGATGATTTTGTGGCTGATTTGGCACTTGCCCCCTTCTGGATAGTCTTCAGCTTGGATCTTGAGTCTGGGAAGACAATAATGCCGCTGGATTCTTGGAAGCTTTTAGAAAGGAAAATCTCCAATGCACTCTTGATAGCAATGAGTTCGCATATGTAGTTGGATGTAATTTTCCCTACTTGAATTTTATAGTACTCGTGCACTCTGTGTGTGTGCTTGGAGAAATAAAGAAGACACCTGCACCTCTATGAAGATTTGAGTTGGATGATCCGTCAGTGTAGGCCAGGGGTGGCGAACCTTTATGCATCAACGTGTCATTTTTTCTGAAAAAATGTTTAATGAAGTATAGGTGTGCCGCCAAATAATTTTGACTTGTGATTATTGGGAAAACTATAAATACTAACAACTCAAAACTCTTTATTCACTACGAAAAAATGCATTTTGCACTGTATTGTTACAAATGTTTGTTATACATGTAATTCAAATTGAAGTAACACTAGTGTGACTCCTGTTGTTGCAGATTAGATGATAAAATAACTTATATTATTATTGTAAGACAATAACAAACGTGTGTGCTCCCTGCCGCCTCGCGCACTACGACTGAACACTCTTGTTTGGTCGTAATACTTCACAGTGAATTTGTTTTGAACTAAAATGCAAACTGTTTTGATTGGTGGCTTGCCCAAAATATTGCGTTGCGTCCCATTGATGGCGCGCATTGATGTCGCCATCCCTGGTGTAGGTGATTGCCAGATTTTGAGTTTGGATGGTAAGTTCTTCGATGGTATGGTCACCTTTTTCATTGATTACCGAGGCAGGTTCTTTTTTAGTGCAGGGTCGTAGGAGGTTTAGATTTACCTTTGTCTCTGTGGGTGAAGATGCCAAGTGTGTGAATGTTCTTTCGGAATATCAAGTGACTTGTGCTGGAGGTTGATGTCTTTTCTGATTTCCTGGTCTTGTTGCAGGGTTGAGGATCTTTTAAGCCTAGATTTATCCCTCCCCCCGCTTTGAACGCTCTGCTGGAAATATGGTTATCCACTAGGCTTCGTATGTTACTTGTGAATTTAATTGTATTAAAAAAATATATTGAAATTTAGTTTATATTAAAATGTAAAATTGAAGTAATTAAGCTAAAAGATAATAAGAACCTAAGGAAAAATATTATTGAGGTCACAATAGCTGGTGGGATTGCTTCAATGAATGTCAATTATATTTTACAACGGCAATTTTAAATATGTGTAAAAAATAAAAGTACATGCTGAGTAAATGGTCTTAGTTAAAAATTCTTATTTAAAATTGGGAGAATTCTCCATTTTATTAATAGTATTACTAAAATTTTCATTTTCTCTTCTTAGTATATAATCGTTGTATTATTGAAATTGTAAGCAATTTCACTACAGTTTTTAATTAAAACTCTAGATTTTGTTTTTGTTAATCTGCGTTATTGAAAACAATTCATATGTAAAATCACCAAAATAAAATGAGGAATAAAATTTATGGACTAAATTTAGAATTTTTTACATTAATTTATTTTATTATATAATATTCGCATTATAATACTTATAACCCTAATACTAACATATACTTTTTTTTAGAATTTTGTGAAAGAACGCTGCAATTATTTTTCAAACAGAATCATTTGTAACAAATAAAATTAATTAGTTTTTAACATTTTAAACATCCTGTGTTGAACCCACATCGCAGGAAAAATATTTTAATAAACTTATTTTGCATCATGAAATATTTGCGCAATTTTATAAAAATAATCTTTTGAATGAGATAAAGCATTAGAGATATCAGAATGAAAGATAAAAGAAACCTACTTATGCCATATAAAACATTAATAAAAGTACTTCGGACAATAAATTTTCAGAGTCTTCTGTAAAACTCGAGAAAAAACGTATTAAAACGACTTATATGTGGTATAAAACCTCGTAAAACTTTTGTAACAACAAAACTGGGTTAAGGTTATGAAAAACTGAAACTTTCTTTGACATAAAAATAAGTATTCAACAAAGTCAAAGTTGCGATGGTTAAATACCATATAAAATATTTTGAACTTTAAAATTTTTGCCAATATTTCATTTTCATTTGAAGAATTTATTAGAAAATAAAGAAATAAAATGAAGTGTTAATATCATTTTTGAAATTTTTATGAAATTATGTGATTGTAGAATGATATTTTTAATCAGGGGCGTAACGAAGAATATTAGAGCCCCACCTGCAAAGTCTCGTTTGGGGCCCCAAGCTGGATTTTACAAAGGATACGTACTTGACATCAGTCAGGCTTTGGGCCCTCTAGAATCCTGCCCCCTATCGCGGTGCGGGGGTGTATGTTACATCACGGTTTTTAATAAAGTTTCCCAGTAGCCACTAGTTTATTTGTAAGTAAATTCTGACTCAATTATCATACTCTGGTTTTTATTTTAAAAGTTGGAAGCGTGGACAAATTTTCTGTAATATTGGGCTCGAGAAAATGTTTCGACTTTTGGTTTTTTTTTAACACTGGAAAGAATAAAGGGCATGTGAATATTTTTTTTATTTATGAATTTCTTTTTTTATGTTATAGTATATCAAATAATCAACTTTCTGATTTATGTGATTACATTATTGTTAATTAAAATATTTGTGATTTATAGAATATTTTATTGTGATTATTTTTATTACGAGAATTTTCGCGAAGTAAAGATACAATGTGTGCCTCATTTTCATATATTCAAAATATTTTTAATTGATAAAATATCCAAAAAATATATTTATTGGTACACGCTTTACAAAAGGTTACAAATTACTTGATAGCACGTGTATAATTTTTTTTTTACACAGTTACTATCTTGCCGCAAAATCGAGTCACGTTACCAAGTTTTCTATTTCTCAGAAGTCTGAGCCTTCTCAGAAAACAGTAGTTATTTCTCGTTTTTTTTTTTTTTTTTTGTTTTTCACAGTTTTAAACATATTTTTTAGATACTTTAAAGTAATTTATTTCATTTAACTCAATGCAATGCTTATAGTTTAGTTCTCATACTTTTACATAAATGCAATTTTTTGTAACTATGAGCATGTTTCAATAGTATCACTGTCATTTAACCCTTTATCTACCGCATTATGATTTACTGCATTTTATTTTTTTATGCAATATTTTTTTTTGAATCACGACATTGAAAATTAAGGGATATACATAAACAAAATACTCAACTTCGGGAAATTTAATCCGTTACAGCTAATTAATTAATTAAAGATATTCAACTGTTAAATTAATTATACTAAGTGTTCACTTAAAATAAAGAGTTAAATCGTTTTCTAAGGTCCTCATTAACATACAAAAAAAATAATACACTTAAATTTTGACATTAACTGTTTTATCGGGACAAAAATAATCTTTGCAATTCGCTGAAAACGTCGTCAGCTGAAAACGCAATTTATGCTATAAAACTATTCGCCCTCCCTGCTTAAATAGTCATCATGGAACCCGTGCTGCCATATATCTTGGAAGAGTGGATTTCAAAAAATATTCCTGCTAAGTATTGTCAGAATATTCGTAAAATTGGTTATTTATTCTATGTTATTTTAAAGTAAGTGGTACTTATAAGTACCGCGTCGGTAGATAAAGGGTTAAACAACAGATTGGAGGTTAAAATCAGGACTTCGAACCATTATTTTTTTTTTCGTACCGATTTCACTAAAAAAAATAATATCGGTTCTGTACCGGTTTTCGTTCCGCCAAAAATAACGGTTTTCGGTTCAGTTTCTTTATGTATATGTATATTCTTATTTATACTAAAAATATATTTCTATAATAAGCAAAAAATGTATTCTATCAAAATTTAGAAGATTTTATTCTTTTTTATATTGGTACACTATGTTTATTGATACAATTAACCACCATATACGATACGAGCGGTGAGTAGAGAATGGCTAGCATTGGCATTGTTATCCATTATCAAAATCGCATTTAGCTATTAGGTTCGTGATTATGTCGATTTATGTGTACCGTCGTAACTTGGTGCTCACATCATGCATTTGGCCTTGCAATAATCATGTAAAAAATATGTTTATTCATTTATTTAACATATGAAAATTGCTGAACCGAAATAAACCGATATATTTGTGGTTCAGTTCTGATTCGAAGCCCTGGTTAAAACCCGAAAGGGTGAGGTACTTTGACAGTCACCAACGAGATTTTTGCTCTCCTCACCTTCCGGGACGTTTCGTTTTGCAAGATGTTTCTTCAGTTTTTTTTTACACAGATTGCTCTTTCTAGTCTTCAATGATCATCAGAAGTCAAAAATGGTCTACTTGTTCTGCGTTCGTCATAATTACGTCACTATTTTGAGTACATTTTGTCAAATTTTGTCAAATCATATCGTTTCCATAGAAAGAAACAATTTCTTTGTAACTATCCACCGGCCCCTCTCACCTTTTGCATTCAGAAAATTTATGACGAAGCACATTTCAACTTTGGTGAAAATTTGAATCGGCGCAGCCATTGTGAACACGTTCTACTCTCCCCAAATTTTAAACTATAGAAGAACGGAAAGTTTAATGTCAAAGCCAATAGCTCACTAAAATTTTACCTTTCCTCCTCTATATACGTGCTGTATATTTATTTTTCGAAAACGACTCATACATATGATCGCGTGGCGTTCAATCAGTATGCAAAACAGTCATGATCCTAAAACTAGTTTTGAGATGTAATAATTCTTATGCTTGTTAATTCTAACTGCATATTCATATGCGAATGTAGGAATAATAATCTTGAACAGTAATCCTTCTGTAACATTTTTAATACTTTTGTCATTATCAGTAGTATTTGTATTTGTTAAGTATTCTCTTAGGTCAAAACGCCATTAAGTATCGCCAATACAATCTTTAATGATTTATATATGGTGTATATAAAAATTTGTTTTTTATTCAGAAAAAAATCAAGGTAGATAATTATTATTTTTGTTGTAAGAAAAATGAAATCATTTTAAAAAATACACTTTACATTGTCTGATTTCTTTTTCTGTTAGTGTTAAAAAAGAAAAGAGCTCAATAATAAATTCTTGTAGATAGAAATAAATCTTTAAGAATGTTTTAGAGCAACTTAAATTATATAATTTAAGTTATAATTATATTCATTTAAACAGTTTATATTATTTTATAGTCACAATTTCTACTGAAAAAACATCGAAATATTTTTGTTTGCATTGACATTATGCAAAATGCAACTTCTATAAATTTTTGCATTTATAATAACAGTTATTGCAAACATTTTATAAACAAATTTTATGTTCTTGTTTTTGTTTAAAAATGAGGATATCGTTCGTTATGGAAAGCAAAGACATGCTTTTAAATGTTTTCAAATGCATGTTCGCTGGATAAATGACGATATGTCTCAACTTCCATGCCATTTCTGGTACTACAATAATCCTACACTTGATGAGCTTCGAAAGTTTGAACATTCAAATACCAATTCAAGTATCATCTTCATCATTGGCCCATGATTTAGAATAAACGAATATCACCATTAATGGTCATGGTGTTGCTGTCAGTAAAGTCAATTCAACCGAATTAAACAATTTTAAAGACTAATTTCTGAGTAGCAAAGAAATGTTTCCTCCCCTTAAAATCTGATGTTAATGGGCAAATATCTCTTACTTTTTTAAGGTTAAATGTTCAGAACAAATATTTTAAAATCATTTGTAACAGAATACTAAACCGGAAACTAAATTTTAATCTTGTATATTAAAGTGCTTATTTAATATTATAAACATGTTACATGTTAGTATTTTAATACAATCTGTAATTATGAAATAAAACATTTACTATGCTCAATTTCTGTTTCTAACAGATTGAATTGATTTTTTTATTGAATTTCATTATACATTATTTTGATTGTGTATTCATTTCAAAATAACCAAACCGAAGTTTGCTACAAATTTTCCCAAGTGAACTTCCAAATCTAAATTTGAGTAGAGTCCCTTTCTTTTAATTTGAATCCCATCTCTTGAACTTATAACCTCTTCGTGTCCAACGCTTTTGAGAATTGTAATCTTTCTGAAAGAAGCCCTTGTAATGCTACGCGATCTTTGCTACTACCTTCGTCTTCCAGAATTCTTCATGAAGATCTGGAGTTGAGAGTTTACCGTCCGCTGACTATTGGTGCGAAAAAAGTCTTAGGCCATATGGCAGAACCGAACTGATTTATATTCAGAGGAAGAGAAGAGATACGAATAGATTCTGCTGTGCGTCTTGTTTAAGTTGCCAAGGCTATGCGTAATTCATTACGTACAAAGTTTTGTGGAGTTTCGAAAGCAGAGAAAGGCGTGAAAGAGTAAAGCAATGTTTTGGACATCCTGCTGAGTTTGCTTTAGGCTCTTACCTTGAATATTATTATTTCTATTTCAATTCCCCTTTTGACCCTTCCAGAGAAAAGTACAAAAAAGAAAGAAGGAAAAAATTAGTTGCTTTGATCCTTAACACTGTCAACAGTTTCATCAGATAGCTGCGTATTTAATTCCTACCTTACGAACTTTAAGTTTTAAATTTTTTTAATCAGAATATAGTGTCGAGTCATTTACATGTCTAAGAAGAGCGCAAAACATATTATTATGACAGCGGATATTATTTCTTTTTAATGAATATAGTTAATATTATTTATTATGCGAATTAAACTTCTTGGATTTAAAAGATGAAAATAAATTAATTTTTAGAGGATATTCATTTAAAAAGGTAAAAAAATATTTTATGTAATGTTAGATCCAAGATACTTTTAGAAAAATCTATAATGAGTGAAGAAAAAAAAACAGTGCATCAAAACTTTTACTCTTATAACCACGAAATAAAATAAAATTTTGAAGCTCTAAATATTATCTAGCTTAAAGTAAATGTTAAAGTTCTAAGACTGATATAAAACCTTCCAAAGAATTTATTTCCGATGGAGAATATCTTTTTATATTTCACTAACGTATTTATAGTTAATTTAATGCTAGGGTTTCCTAACTTTTTTTCATAGACCATTTCCACACAGTTTTCAGTATAATATACAGCATATTTATTTTAATTATAATATTAATAATTGCACAAAAAATTAAATGCAACAATTTAATTTAGAATGTAAAGAGAAAAATATATTTAAAAAGTAGTTTTAAGGTAATATAAACCGTTCTGTTTTTTCTACTGTACTGTACGACATTCAGCTTTAGATTTAGTGAACCACACCTCCAATGCAAACTGATATTATAGCTCTACAAAATAAAACAGATCTTATTATCTAATAATTACAAACCTTGAAACTTAAATAGAATTTAAAAATAGAAAAAACTGTGACAGACTCTCAATAGACCCATTTTAAATTTCCTTGGATTCCCAAGGGGTACTGGATCACGTTCGGAAATTCTGATTTAATATAAAATGCAAACGTTCTGAAAATATAACATATGTATACTTAAATCACTCATTGTTACCTGACTGATTATGTATTATATTCCTTATTTCCTTGATTGCTTATATATTTATATTGCTTATATTCATGAACCCAAAATTATTTTTTTTAATTTTAAGATCACATTTTCTCATTTCTTTTATTATGCAATAAATATTTAAGGGGGTCCAGCACATGAATTTTTGAAAAATTATCGATTTTCACTCTTTTTCATATTTTCTAAGAGTTCAAATATTTCTGGTTAAAGTTATATATGATATGAAGGAATACGATAATTAGAAGTATTTTTATTTATTTTTTTTAATGAAGTTACTCTTTGAGGCGCATTAAATTAGCTCTACAAAGAGCACCTGTGTTTTCACTTGCATAAATTTTTGAGGAGCGCAAATCCATGCGATGCTCAAGTGGAAAATTAGAGTGTATTGGGAATAACCAAAAGTGTATTGGTACACGCCTTTTGTTTTGCCTTTTGTTTGTTTTTTTGTTTTGTTGTCAGCTAAAAAGTCAGTGATTCCCAAATCTACATTTATGGAATTAAAAAATGGGGTAAATATGGCTATTGCGCAGTTCAATATAAGTCATGTAGCAAACTTAATGATCGTTAAACATTGTGATGTTGAACCAAGTTATAAGTGTGTGCCCTGCTTCAAAAATTAGATGTACGTAGGATTCGGGTAGCCGAACGAAAGCATCTTGAGATCCCCAAAAAAGCTAAATTGTTAAAAATAATGAAACAAAGAAAATGAGAAGAGCCTTTTGTAGAAGCAGAGGGTAAAGAAAATGTTTCATATGCTTCTGAAAAGTACTAAAAAGTAAATGCTCAAAAACTACTAATTTTTACTTTAAAGCCTGTTTTCTCAAAATGTAATATTTTTTACTTTATGTACCCTTTTTTCCAAAAACTACTTATCATATAATCCTCAAATTTTCAGTGAGCATACTTTTAACATGTTTACACATTTTAATGGAGATAATTAGATATATCTAGCAGACCTTTTTAGATAAGGCTTTTTTATAAACTAAATTTTAGGAGGGGAAATCGGACATTTTTTTGAAAAATTCATAATTATTTTAATTTTGAACAAAATGACAAAACTCTTCGTTAAAGTTTTATTGGTAGTACACATAACTTGATGTAAAACATTTATCCATGAAAAGTAAGTAGTTTCTGAGAAAAAGATACATGAACTTACGTAATTTAACATGGGCTCCTAAGGACGTGCCAGAACCCCTTAACAATAATTGTGAATACTTCTTACAGTTTTTTAAGAAAAAAAAATTCAATGATACATTGTTTTCTTTCTGCATTTGTTTTTAATATAATATTTATTAAAAGTTGAAGAACAATTTTTTCTACAAATACTTCATGTAACACACATATTTCATTGAATGAATCATTGTTATGAATTTTAACTAAACATTTTAAATAAACTGCCATAAAGTGCAGATTGATTTGTAAGCATTATTTAAGTTTAATGTAATGCCTTCTTTTTCTAGAATTCCGTCGAGAAGCTACATGCTACAATGATGTTCTCCATCTCGACTGTGGTAAACTTAGCTTTATAGCCATCCATGAAGCCTATTTTACGACAGAGCAGCAAGAGAACCATACCTGCCACTCTCCAGTACCTGAGCACGAATACATAGAGGATGAGGACACAGTCACAGAATCCTCTAACTACTCCTCGTGTTACGAGGACATAAGGATATCTCTGAACAGGAGGTGAGAGTGAATACAATTTGTAATTATTTAGATTTCATAAGTATTTACATTATTATTAGAAATAGTATTTGTGTGGATTTTATTTGTAATTATTAAGATGCAAAATATCGTTCATAAGCATAACAAAAACACTCTTAAAATTAAAAATCTTATTGTATACATAAGGATTTATTTTCAAAGTTTTTAAATGCTACTTCGAAATTATTGGAATGGTATAAATTCATGACAGTCACATGACATCATGTGTTCTCCATTTAATTCAAAACTGACATTAGACTGAACTTGCTATTCGACTTGCAAAATTTAAGTACAATTTTGAATTTGATAATTGGGTAAAGATGTTCAAATATAAGATACCTTAAAAAGTTTTTCAAAATTTAAAAAAAATTCATATATTATAAGTGTATTCTTATAATTAAGTATAAGTATAATTAAGCGCATTTTGCTTACTTAGTGCGTTATTATTGTTGACAAGTACTATATACTTTTAAAAGAAAGTTTCTCTGTAAAACTCAAACGAGGGCAACACTGAGACGATACAACTGATTGGCTGGAAACACGTGATTGCATTTATTACAGGGCTATGACGTCATTAATTTATGAAGTGATCAGATGGAAACTGTTGTCGTATGACTATGACGTAATATGGATTTAACCCATTATGAAATACTTATGCATACCAATATGTACAGAGTAAAACTGTAGAAAAATATTTATATAAGTGACCATTAAATTTGCTTAAATTGTATATAAATAAGCTATCCATAATTGAATATCATACAGTGCATTTAATAACCTTTATAATTATTAACTTCTTTTTTCTACTTTATAAAATATTCATTATAAATATATATATACATATTCTTATATATATATATAAATTATTACGACGTAAACGAGGAGTGGGCAGACTTTTCCAGGGTGCGGGCTACTTCTAATTTTTTCAAGGTGTTACGGTCCACCCAGTGTCAGTGGCACACACAAGGAGGGGGAAGGGGTCCACGGGTCCGGAACCTCCCTTGATTTTTTTCCGATTTATTTTAATTCGATGTATATAGTACGTGATACGTAATTATTTGTTATTAATAATTTTTTTATTAATTAATGCTGATTATTTAATTAGTAATTTATTTTTTACTGTTTTTTGTTTTCAACATTCAACAAAATTAAAAAATATGTTTGGCTGCGTATTGCGGCATGATACGAGAATGGTAGACTTTCAACCCTCGCCCCCCCCCCCCCATTGAAAATTTCTTGTGCACGCCAATGCCCAGTGTCGTAAGTGTGGTGATGTAGAAAAAGGTCTATAATATTTATTTTGTAACTTAATATAATAAATACTCATATGTACTTACCTACATAACTAAAATAAAAAAAAAAAACTTACGCTTTTGAAAACCGGGTTTAAAGCAAAACGCAAGATGCAAACATAATAATAATAGCCCAAGTATAATAATATGAAATGATGCGTTTGTTATGAAACAATTCAAAATACATAAAAAAATAAAGCATTTTTATTTTAAGTTAGTTTTTGTTGTTATAGTCAGCAGAAGACTTATAGTCTGCGTATTTCAATCTCAATCTTGAATATTTCCCTATATAATTACTAACACCTAAAATCTTCCGGCGGTCACCCCAAAATATCTCTGCGGTCCACCAGTCGATCGCGATCGACGTAATGCCCACCCCGGACGTAGACTAATATAATAGGTATAAATATTTAATAACTTTCTGAAGATAATACAATATCGTTGAAATATATAATAAGAAATTTCTTAATTATTTATTCAAATATTCACGGAAACAATTCAGACCCAAAAGCACCAATCATTTATCGAAGAGGAAAGAATTATGTGGCAGCAACAGGCACACACATCAACCATTTTTAATAACCTGTTTATTGATTAGCTAGAAAATTTATGAACGGGAAACGTAAAATATTGATTATTCAATTAACTTGTTTAGATAACTATCATTTTTTGTTACAAGCAGAGAATGTTTGTTTTTTTGTTCGAACAGGTTTTTCATATATAAGAACTGAACAAACGAGATCATTAATAATTGTTTATTATCTAAATACCCTCGATTATATTCTTCTCATTGTCATTCATTGGCTAACTGTTGCTATGAGCTTTTGATCGAACTGAAGTTTTTATTATTTGTTGGGAAACCTATTTTAATAACACAAAAATAGTACGATTGAACAAATTTGATTCATTCATTTGGATGAATTTCTGAAAAAACTGCAGAAAACTTATTATTCTGCATGAAAATGACAAATTAAAAGAATACTTTTAATGGCAATTTGAAAAATAACACGTAATATGAGCTCTGTGGGAAGTAATTTCCTTTGGAAAAAAACAATCTCCAGAACTGAAAGCTCAGACTGATGATTTTCGAAATAAATTGCTTTTTGTCGATGTTCAAAGTCTCTAAGAAACCATTTAACGGTCCTATCATTGCTATCTTCCCCCCCCCCCCATTTGTTCACATGTCCTTTAGAAATTCGATGACTTTGTAAGCCAGATAGAATAAGTACTCTTTTCATTACAGTTGAAATTTTAGCAATTTATTGAATGATTTTCATTTTTTATTTGTGAGAGTATACCTAATATTTATGACATGTCTGCTGTACGAACAAAAGCTTTCATTAAGTCATATTACGTCAACGCTAATGAGTAGATATAATTTTTAATAGAATTAATTATTTAAGCAAATATGATTTTACTTATTTGTATATAGAATCCTTAAAATGTAATTTTTTCCGGTTTCTCTATTCAGCAAATTTTAAATGAAGTTTAATTAATTTATGTTCACGGACATTAAAAATGTTCAACATTATTAAAATTTAAAGATCATTTACAAATCTATCTTTAAATAGACTAAAAAGTTCGAAGAATTATAAGTTTAAAAATACTTTTCTGTTCATTTTTCTTTTAATACCTCGCTAATTCATGTGAAATTACAATTGTTGATTTATCAGCTATTTTAGAAAAGAAATATTATTTATTATTTTGATTCATAAATCTGTTAAAATTGAATCAATATTTTCAAAAATAAATAAATAACTATTAATTGCAATTTTTAATTTATGTGAAAGATTTGAAAATTTAATTCCATCAAAAATATAGAAATAAATATTTAGGTTTAAAAAGTATTTAATCTACAGTTATATTTCTATTTTATAATAAAGAAATATTCTCGGGGACATTTTTTTTTTCTAAACATTTCAATCAACTACGATTTTTATTTATTAAACACATTTTTCTTTAACAAAAATAAAAAAAGGGCTAAGTCATTCATTAGTCTACGTTTTGCATATTCAATACCCTTTTTTTCTTTGTCTCTAAAAATGTATAAGAGAAGGGGGTAGGGGAATTGCTCAAATTCTACTTCACAGATTGCCCGACGGGTGAATTGAACTTTCGTATTTTTCTCAACAAAACACTCGAACGACTTAGATCCGTCTAAGTGACGCTATATCTGACTTAGTACATTTTTATGAGCTTTCTTTGTGTTCTAGTATTGGTACTTTTCCAAAATAAGAATAGTCTGGTAAAGGATGCTTCCGATCTGGCCGACATCCAAACTTTTACAAGCGGTGGCAATTGCCGACAGAAAAGGAAGATGCGCGCTAGTTGCCTTTCAAACAAATCATTAACCTTTTCTTGTGAAAAAAATGATTAATTAGTAAAATCCAAATAATTTGAGTAGAATTTTTTTTTCTTTTTAAATTTTAGTTCCTTAGTAGCAATAGGATGCTCATATGCAAAAATGCAAAATTTTATGACGAACATTGTTCCATAATAGATACATCATTATCTAATTTTTACCTGTCGGTAAAAATGCACTCGATGGGATTATTACAAGTAGTATATGGTTATTTAATAAGTCACTACAAATAAACAAATTAAAAACGAATTCTACAATTGGGGCATGGGACGCATTTGTTCATGAAGTTGCTTTGGGTACACATTTCTGCTTATGCTTGTTGAAACCATACATCAATTTTAACATTATTAATAAGAAAATGTTTTTACAAAATTACTTATAACAATTTCGCTTCCCATTTTACTTGTAGATTATATGAAAATAGGAATTGTTCAAAAGTATATATAATTCTGTCTTTTGTTCGTCTTAATTAACTGCTTTCCACATTCTTGGAAGTTGGGCCGAAATGTTTGCATTTAAAAGGTGCGCCATTTATATCCCAGGAAAAACGCAGAATAAATAGTAAAAATATTTCTTTTGCACGAAAGTATTTTCTCTTCCAGTGCTATTATAGAGAAAATTTGCTTATAACACATGAAATCGATATGGAATAACTTTCAAAACAAGAAAGATAGCACATGTAATATATCAGACATCATATATTTTACTCTGTCACATCTTAAAATTGTTAATATTATATCATAATTTCTATTTCTTACAGAACACTGGTTATCGAAACATCTCTTTTTAAATTTCCAAAACTATCATGAATTTTCTTAAATTATTATGATATTTTTCTTCTTAAAAAATTGCCACTTCTCTCTATCAATAAACGTTGATTTTGTAATTTTTAATTTAATTTCGATCATTCATCATTGTAGAAGATATGTATATTTATCAAACGCAATGTGAGGGGTATTTTATGAACCGAAGTATATGATTGGGCTAAATTAAACAATCCAAGTCTATTTACACTACAACTTCGGCATACATATATATAATGAAAGTAAATGGTACTTTATGGCTCATGAATAATGTAATATATTTCTAAGGGAGCTACAAAAATTATTATACTTACATGCCACTATATTGTTCTATTACGAAAGATGCACCCCAGGATACCAAAGAGTAGAAACAACAGCCACTGGCTCACCCCAAGCACTGCAAAACGAGAAGGCAAAACATACCAAACAATCAATGAGGAACAGTAGAATGAATACATGAACAGAAGATTGACTTTCTTTAACAGTCCAATATTTTTTAATTAAAAATAAAGCAACAGAATAAAGTTTAAACAAATATAGTCCCTAAAAATGTACTGGGTTCGTTAGTACTATAAAACATCTCATAAAAAACTTTGAAAAATGTTACTTTAAGGTATCCGACTACGTTCGGAACCGTGATTTCAAATAAGTGCATAAATGGATAATTTTTATGATATTTAGTGTCACTTAGATTAGAATACATGTATAAAATTGTTTTAAGGACATTTTGACAAAAAAGAATTATTTAAATACAATATTTCGGCAAAAAATTAGCTTAGAATAACCTTTTTTTCAAAATATTCTCCTTTTGCGAAAAAATGCTTCTATTATAATAATATTTGCCTGTATATAGCTCAGACCTCTGTACAGAGGCACAACTATGAGTTTTGAGAAATTCACATTATTTTCAGAATTACAACCCATTGAAATAATTTTATCGGCGTTTTTTTCTTAAAATTTCTCCCTTCTGTTGTTGTAAAACATGGATAACCAACTTCAAAAATTCTAGTTGAGCCTCTGTACAGAGGTCTGAGCTATATACAGGTAAAATATTATTATAATAGTAGCATTTTTCACAAAAGGAGAACATTTTGAAAAAAGGTCATTCTAAGTTAATTTTTAGCCGAAATATTGTATTTAGATAATTTTTTTTGTCAAAATATCCTTAAAACAATTCTTTATACATTTTCTAATGTAAGTGACACTAAATATCATAAATATTATCCATTTATACGCTTTTGCAAAATCACGCTTCCGAACGTAGTCGGATACCTCAAAAAAAATTCTAGACCAAACATACTTTTTACTGTCAATATTGATATCTAGCATTTCGCGCGCGGCTAGCACTACAACCGACATCTGGATTTTCAAAACATAAGCGCAAAGAGCGACCTGTAAGTTACCTAAGCAGTAAGAAAACTACTCCAGATGATGTGCGATTGGCTAAAGTTGACCATATGTTTATGGATACATTATGATGACCGTTTGTGCTCTACTAAAGCACATGAGAACCAGATTCTCTTACTTGGCATGTAACGTCCCATTATGTATTGTGATCCTTGTTACTTGAAATTTCACGGAAAGTAATATGTAAAAAATCTTAAATTTTTTATTACAAAATATATCTAATTTATAATAACTTCAGTATATTTTAGAATTTACAAATAATTTTTTAATAAATATCATGCAATCTAATACAAAAAGAAAGGCAAAACATATCATATCTTTAAATAGCTTCCAGTGGGTGGTGGGAAACATACTTCCCACTAAAACAAATGGTCTTAAAAATCAAATTAATTTTAAGTAATAAGCTAAATGAATTATTTTTCATAGATCAGTCTAAATTTCAAAAATATTTTAACATAGCATCACTAGATAAAAAAAAATGATCTTATAATGGTTAATATGATTAAAAAAGAAATGAACAGTGTTTTTGCTTTCATAGGGTACTGATTACGCCAATTTAATAAAATAAATAAATAAACTTTGAATACTTTAGATTTATATTGTGCTTTATTATTATGCATACATGTTATGTATCTTACATATATCTTAACTACTTTATATGCAGTAAAATTATTTCCAGAGCCACACATTTTTTAGTTCTAACCTAACCTTGATTTCTCGAACTGCAGTAATCCGAATTAATTAAAAAATATAACATAGTACTTCCTGCCCCTAAATATACTAATCTTTCAGCCAAATTTTGTGTGCCGTAAATAGTTTCCAACATTAGGAACGCATTAGCCCGAGTGGCTTGAGGGGCGTGAAAGCAATATCCAGCCTAATCCTTGCGAAACGTCCGGCGTTCGAAAGGATTAGTCTGGTCCCGTCGTCGTTAATTCGTTGACGATCGATCACGTTTGCTTCTGGAACTACTGGTCGCGACGACCGACGTAAGTAATGGGTTCTGATGTGCTGGTGGCTTCTTCCTGTCTTCTGCGAACAATGGGCAGCAAAGAATGTAAAGGTTTTTTCGTATCAGGATTATCTGGAAAAGAGACTGCAAATATTAGAATGGAAATTTCTTTTTAAGTATCTTTTAGATTATCATAGTGCATACTAATTATTTTTTTTTCTAATTCTAATTTTCAATTATTATGCATCCGTTATTCACTTATTATAATAGTTCTGTCGAATTTTTATTACCTTATTTTGTTGCTTAAAAAAGCAACTTAAAAAGCAGAAAGATTATTAATTGTGTAGAGGATTCATTTATAAGAGTTGTGTTCTTTTCAAAAAACGTGAAAATGCACATAAAAAGTGAAACCTTTATTCTGTATCATGCAAGGGCGTAGCTACTACTGTATCAGCTGTATCAAAGATATAGGGCTCCCAAGCTACACGAGCCCCAACATGTGTAATATTTTGACACTTTCAAATAAGTTTTATCAATGCGATCTTTTTATTATAGTTCACACTCTCTCTCTATATATCTTGTTCAAATATTTTCAATTGTTAATAAAATACTTTTTATTCATTCACTAAAGTTCAAATACATTTTTTAATTTTGTAGGGGATGACACTTGATGTTAATACAGTTTTTTCACATATTGATTCATTAATGCCATTTAATTAATGAATAAATAGTACACACAAAAATAATAGTCCAACACCACATATAAAAAGGAAAATCGCTCGTTGTGTCTCTGTTGTGCAATGAATAGCGCCTTGGAGCTTAAATCCAAAGGTGGTGGGCTCGAATCCCACCTGGGATGGTCTAATTTCTGAGAATGCGTATTCTTTTTACTATACTATATATATTTTTTATTGGAATAATTAATCTTAATGAATGAATATATAGAAAGGAAAATGGCAGGGAAAATCATTTTCTATTTTGTGATTCTGTCATATGTATATATATATTAATTGTAATTATTTAATAAAAAGTAACTAAAATAAAAATTTTCTTTGTTCTTAAGTAGGAACTGACTTAAAATTTTTTTTCTAATGTATTACTTGTTAAAGAATAGGATACTAATGATATTTCTTAAAATATAAAAAGTGGTTTATTAAAAGTATATATTTTACAATCATTCACTAAAAATGTTGCAGTTTTTCGCTTTAATATAGAGTAATATTTTGTGTTCTATCTCATTCTAAAAATTACCTAAGAAACTCATTGCTCGTTGGTTATTCATTTTACCATTTCTACAACTTTAAAAATAAATACTTGATATAAACTAAACGTTGAACACATATCACTTTATGCTTTGAATAATTGCTGCGACAGCTCTGACTAAGCAGTATAAATTCTGGGGAAAAACAACTTTGAGACTAATAAGGGCGGCATAAGTTTAACTTATCAGCATGATGAATAATTCTGTCACAGCTCATTTTCGTTTCAATCAATTTTGCTTTATATTTTGTCACAGGGATTTTCCTTCTCTTGTTCTTATTTGAGGCATATATCTTTAGAAAAAGCAAATTCTTTAGTACTTTTTATACGACTTTGAAGCCAAGAGAACCATTTTGCGCATCGATTTTACAATTACGTTCCCCTTTTTAATTATTACTGAAACAATTACGCTCGTGAGAGAACCCCAGATGCTGAATGCTTCTCGTACGCATAGGGTTTCCATTTTCCTCTCCCATTAATTAAATTGCGTCTTTCCCCAAATTACCTCCATTATCTTATTATAAGCAACAAGGAGAAATGCAACGCACAATGCCGAAAAGAGGGTCGAGGGTTAGAAATGCCACGATGTAATATAACAAGAATAAACTGTTTCGGATTACTTAATGTAAGATGGCATTTCGTTACACTGCTTATTAAAACGAACGGCGGGGCATTAAATGCGCAAGCTTCGGCCAAAGGATTTGTGCCCAAACAGCGCGTCGGTTCCGCTGTGACGGATATTGTGTTTCGAGTCCAGCGTCACTTCCCGCCTTGCTTGCTGCTCTTCTTTTGTCCCTGGGAGCGGATGAGAGAAGTCAACTGTACAGCATGGAATTCTAAAGGAAACAAATCCCATTTTGTTCCCCTTGAATGAGACCTTTTTTTTTTTTTTTATTTTTGTCAGGGAGGTTGAGTCTTGTTTCCCTATGTTTTATAATTAACAAAATTGTATGAAAAATCAGTTGTGGGAAAATGTTATTGTTTTACTGTTTGCGAGGGTATACACAACAATGGAAGTGGAATTATTTGCTTTGGAAAATAGGGAAAGTTTTGACATTTTGTTGAAAATAGAATAAGTAAACTTGTATATAATAAAAGAATGAAATAGAAAGTGCAAAAAAACTGTGTGAGCACATAACCATTTACGATATACTTTATTATTATTATTTTTTATTATTATTTTCGTTTGCTAGAGATTTTTTTCTAAATATATAAATGTATTCTTCATGTAAGGTTAAAATAAAGCTACAGATTTCATTCTTTTGTATATTCGGAACGAGGTAGTTTTTTTAGAGTCTATGAGTGCCATGCTGAAGATCTCTGATTCCAAAAATTCTTTATACCAGAAGGATTGACACAAGTTGTAGAAGCACAAACGATAAAATAGTGTATTGTATGGAAGGAGATTAAGGCTAACATTTTATTATAGAATTCCAGTGTAATGTAAGAAAATCCACACGATGACGAATTAACTGAAATTTGATATTGTTGAAGGCATATGTCACAAAGAGTATCTCACAAGAAACAGAATAATTCTCCAGCTAAGCATTTATCACAAGAACATTTCACAAGTACGTAGCTAAAATCGTTTAACGCGAAACTAAAGGGAACTGAAATATTTTTTCGTGTTAAAGAATATTGGGAAAAAAACACATATATTTAACAAAATTAAGTTTTTTAGAGGACATTTTATTTACATAGATACGTGGATATGCAGGTATTTTTTTAATAAAACCCATTCAAACATTTACGTAACTATCTCTCTTTCTCTCTTTTTAATTATTGTTGATAAAATAGAGTTAGCAATACCAAAATCTTTTCAGATTTCCGTTTTCGTCTTCTATTTTTGATCAACTGCCTAAAGAATCTCCATTTTCAAAGCCAAATAACACTTTGCTTTCCTTCTGAGCTTTTTGCCATTAGGTGTCCCAAAAAATTCTTCTAAAATAGAAAAAATAATGCGAACCAAACTCACAGATTTTTCCTCTCACTGTGATGTACTCGTCACTGAATTTCAAAGCCAACTGTTGAGAGATGGAATGTTTTTGTATGGAGTTTGTAGGGATGGAGCGTGAAAGTAGCTTAGATAAACCAAACGGCTCGTCTCACAGACTATTCCGAGGATATTTCAAAGCCAAGTTAGCCTCGTTTCTGCGAAACGTGTGAAACCACCTCTCTTTTATTTCACACTCCTCTAAAATCTCAGGTGTTTTCCGAACTTTGTTCATTCCCAGAAGGGAAATCTTTTGGTGTTAAGAGAAAAAAATGCATGAAAATAAATAGTAGTTTGTCGGGACCGTTGTATATATTATTTCGTGTTGACCAACATTTTTCGTCTTAAGCGTTTTCGTGTTAAGGGCGTTTCACTGTATTTATATTCTGAAAAAAAAAATACGCACTGATTGTTGTCACCAAACTTCTAAATAAAAGTGCATCGCTACAACAGTGCTACCTAATTTGAATTAGTAAGATTCAACACGAGTTAATTGTACCGTAGTTCAAAGTATTTACGTCGGCATGATAGAGATAATATTAAAAGGATTGGGTAAAAGATTTATTCATAATTAATGTTTTGAGTTAAAGTAAATTCAATATATTCTTGTCTGATATCAAAAGGAAGAATTTTAAAATTAACGTTCTGTATATATGATTACTTATTTTCATTGAATAGGCATTAAAAATTATAGGTTTATTACCTAAATAAAGTTACTCTTTTGAAACTTTTTGTTACATCAATAGTATAACAGGAGCAAAAAAATTATCATATGTCGTCCAAGCGTAATGATGTTGAACTGGAATTTGTAAAATTAAATTGTTATGCAAATTTTCCTTTGTAAAACAAAAGTTTTAAGAAAAACATCTGCTTTTTTTTTCTTGCACACACATTTTCTTCTAAAGTTTTGCATTTGTTAAAATTTATTTTCTTGTATTTTAGATGTTCCGGATTCAAAACCTGTAATTACAGTTACTCTCAACAATCAGACAAAATTTGTTTCAATCCTGAAGGCTTGTCTATCGTACGATTTGATTGCGTACGAGGTAAGTTATCCAGATCTCCCTGCTTGTACGCATTTAAAAGGATTTGTGTGTTAAAACTCTTTAATTAACTAAAGAAATATTTTATATATTAAAGCATTCTCACAGTGTGAGAGTAGAGTTAAAAGATTCGTAGAAATTATTTTTGATATGTACAATCAAGTTCACGAGTGTGATGGGGGAGAAAACGGAGAAATTTAAGTATCCTCTCTTTTAGAAATATTGTGTTGTAAATTTTACGAAATACATATTGGGTATACGATATCATACTAGATATTATTTTTTGCTCCAAGAAGACAAAGCTTATAAGAAATCGATTTTATTGATACAGTTTTTTTTATGTTGATTAATTTTAAATATCAGAATTCGAAAAGGAATGATGCATGCCACATTTTTTTTGTGTGTGTGTTAGGCTTGAAAGAGATTTGGAAATACATTTTTAATAGTTCTTCATATTTTGAGTTTAAAAAGTCAACTTTCCGCTTTCTTTTCGCGGTGAATTTTAATAATCTTCTAATTCCTGTACAATTCTTCAAAATTATTTCTCTCAAAACCGCCATATATTACCTAAAAAGGTAAACATTTCATTTAATATTTTCAAGTTTTATCCCTTCTTTATCATTCATTTTTCGATTATTGTATGAAATTTAATAACAATTTCCCCATTTACAGTTAAAAGTTACCATTAAATGCACCCCAGCACTATAAATATTACAGAAGTAAATGAAAGTCTTAAAATGTTTTAAGCATTGTTAACATACATTGATTTATAAGTTATTTGAGTAAATAAAAAAAACATATTTCCCATTATTCTTATTTATAAATGGAATATACTCAACTAAAAAGCCACGTGCTTTCATTCACTTACTTTTATACAGAGTGTCCCAATAAAATTTATGCATTTTTTGAATGATTATATAACACTAACAATTATAATATAAAAAAATTTCAAAAATCAAAATAATGTAAACAAATGTAGGAACCAACAATTTAACGAAAGTGTTCAAATTGTCGGCCATTACAGCCCAGGCACAACTGATAACACTGACCGATGGAATCCGAAACGTGCCTAACCACCTCAATTGTTATTTGGATACCACTCACTAAATTCAATTATCCCATTCTGGTTATCTTCATTGAGAGCGTAGACCAATCTAGGTATAAAACCTTTCCATTGGGTGCACTTCAAAATGTGGCAGACGCTCAATTTTGAAACTCTAGTCTCACGAGCCGCTTACCAAACAGATTTTCTTGGGAGATAGATGAAACCTTTCAATTACTTTTCTTTCTCTTATGGGGCTGGTGGTTGATTGTGGTCTTCCAGAATGGGGTTCTTTTGGGCACTATTAAAAGTGCCTTCTTCCTTTAACTTATCTCTCAAACGAGTAATACTGAGTCTAGTTGGTGAATTTCATTAAAATTCCTCTCTAAATTTTCTTTGTATTTCATTTATGTTTTAAGTCTTCCAGTAAGCACTGAAGAACAAAATCTCTTTGCTCAAAGTTTAGTCTAACTTCACCAATTATTTTATGCCAAACGAGATGTCATTTATTGAATATATATTTTGAAAAAGACCCCGGTCCAAGTCGGTGGATCTTCATGATGAAAAAAATCGACAGCGTGTATGTCGTATGATTATGCTCCATGTTAAAGATCCCTAGAGTGCTCTCAGCAAAATTAAATTCCTAGTACTATTTCGCATCATCAGAGATTAGGTGCCTCCCCCGGGGGAGGCAAGTGGGCTTAAAAATTACACTGTGTCATTTGATATCCAATTATATGATGCCACACTAAAAAGTGATACCAG
>BMAV01011004.1:276439-293021 GCA_019973955.1 Trichonephila inaurata madagascariensis
TCATTTGATATCCAATTATATGATGCCACACTAAAAAGTGATACCAGCTCCCCCGGAAAGTACAATGGTAATTACCAATCCGCAGCCCCATTTGTAAGAAGAAAATATCTTGAAAAAGTTATAAGTAATTTATCGTATCTTCTAAGAAAACGTTTTCAAAACTATGTAAGAAAAAATCCATCCGATTTTAGCTTTATAAAGAAGTTCTGAAGGATTCAAAATAAGAGTTAACAAAGTCATGCAAAAAAAAATTATGATTGAAATTCAAATAGTTAAGACATAGCTTTGATAATAAGCATTTCTTGTGTTAGAAAGAATGTCTGAACATTTTAATAAATTGTAGTATGCTCGCATACGTATGAAAACATCGCTAAACATAAAGAATCAACATATTCCTTTTTGAGAAAAGGGGGGGGGGGTTGAGGGACACCCCAGCGAAGAGATAAAAAAATTTTGAAAGAAAAAAATTGTTAAGGCTCCTATATGAAAACATTTTTACGATGAAGCAACTTTTTTTCATTTAGTTTCTTTATTTTATTAGCTGTGCGATTTGGAGGATATAATGTAGTCGACTATGTCGGTTGCTATGGTAACCTTTGAGAAGAAAAATTGAGTAAACTGTTTTTACAGCTGAATAACTCGTATTGCTGGGAAAACTACTTAACTAATATATAACGCAACATATTTCAAAGGGCTAGCCAAAATACTCCTTCTGTATCGTTTTTGTTTTTTTTTTTTTTTTTTTTAATTTTTTATTTACATTATTAGGAGAAAAAAGCATTTATGTTGTCTCTGCAAAATAAAATAAAAGAAAAGAAAAAATTAACCTCCTCACATGATTGGAAAAAAATTTAAAAAGCAGTTCCATTTTAAAGTATATAACGAGTTTTAAACTCCTATATTCAAGAACGATGACACAAGAAATATAAACTTCTCTGTGTATTTAAAGAAAACAACCCAAAACTAATTAGATTTTGAAACATTCGATCTTATTAGAAAAAATTGTTTAAAATGTAAAAGATTCCGAAGTCTTGCTGAAAAGTCGAAAATTTTAAAATAATCGAAACATAAGATTATATAGATTATTTTTAAAGTGTTTGGATCTAAGATGCTACATAAATGTATATCCAATACTTTTAAAAATGAAGTTTTTGTTTTTATAATAATTAATTAATTATTATAAATTTTTTATGTTTTAAATTGTTCAACAATATTTTTTGACAACTAACAGCTCTATTTTCGTTTCTTTTTCTTTCATTTCCTACAGTGATAAAACCAATATAGGGCTTAAATATTAATAATATATATTTTTTAAATAAATCATATAAATACTCTTAATCCTGTGATGATTATTCTTGTATCTTCCTTGAGAACTTTTTTAAGCTATCGCTAAAATCTTTATGAATAAATATGTGCATTAGGGTAAATCGAATTTTTTTTCAAAATTTGAAAATGCGGAAAAGATGATAAGGGTTCGGCAACCTATGGCATGCTTGCCATCTGTGGCACGTGGTACAATTCTCAGTGGCACTTTGCACTACTCTACAAATTTGTATGTATTTGAGTAGATGAAAGTTGATAAGCTTGTAACGGACCTTATTTGACAAACATCCTCAGAATAATGGACATTTAAAGAACTACGAAAAAACCTGAAAGATAACTCTTAAAGATATATTTACAGCTATTTTGTAAATTATTAAATGTTATTTCTGGAGAGATTTAATTGTGTTGGAAGAGAGAAAATCGCATATACTCTGATTTCTGATGTTGCCTCTACTAATCTGAGTAAAGAATCTTTCTTTATATGAAAAAAATTTCTCGAGTCCGCAAAGAAATTGTTTAACTACTGAGTGCTCAAAATTATGTCAATTTGAAAGCCCCAAATTATACCCCGATTTTCTGATATGAAGGTAGAGTGGTACAAGCGCTACATTCGCATTAAATTTTTATTTATCATTTACTTATATTTTACTTTGTTATTTATTTTGATAAATATGCTTAAAAATGCATAATATTTGTACTATTTTAATTTTGTTTTATTTTTGTTGAAATGATGTAAATAGATCTTTAAATGATTCAAAATTAATCTATAATAAAACTGTAAATCTATGTTATTCATCTCTATTCTCTAACTCTGCATGCATTATCGTGGGAATCGAATTGTTTTAAATATACCTCTCTGTGTGGCACTCAGAATCATATTGGTAGATTGGCACCCTACAGTTAAAAGGTTGCCGACCCCTGTTCTATGATATATAAATGAAAGAGAAAATAAAATAAAAAGTTAATTTTTCTTTAAGGGGAGTTGAAACCTGTCTCTCTCTCTATATATATATACTGACAATGTTAAATTGGCTTTTTTTCGATGTACCTTTTCTCAAAATCTGTTATATGTACATGCTTGAAATTTTTCATACAATTAAAGTACACCTTTATCATTATACTGAAATGAGCTTTTAGCTAATTTTGAATTTTTTAATAATTTATGAAATATTTTATCAAACATTGCAAAATTTGACCCATTTTTCACAGAAAAAATTTGTAAAAAATAAATTTTTGAGTTTTTTACAATAAGCTCATTTTAGCATACATTAATCATCATTATAAATATTTCATAAAAAATTTACATACCCGTGAACAGTAGTTTCTCAGAAAAGGTACTTCGAACATCAAAATTTACATTTTGAGATAAATTGATTTTAATGTATACAGTGAGGCTTCTAATCGGATCGTAAATAAATAAATAAAAAAAAAGGCTCAGTATAGAATAAAAGATACATGTTTTGGTTTATATCAGACGCTCAACTTTTAAGCAAAAACGAAGTATTTTGTTTACATTTTTCGTCATTCAAACGGGTGTGGTTCAGTTTCAACGATTATTTAAAAATCGCTTTTAAGAGCTTCTAATTACCCTGGAGGTTAAAGCAAGGTATTTTTAGAAAGGTTAAAATCTATACAATTAGAAAATGTAAAAATCTCAAATGTCAAAAAAATAAGATTTTAGCTTTCCAACTGCCCTTAAATACTGCCACAAGGTGGAAGAGGTTTGGGTTTTTGAACTTTTTTATGGTAAAAAGTCAGAGTAATTTTTGTTAAAGTGAAACAAGCATTATAGTGCTTTTAACATTTTTTATGATGAGAGGACACATACTGAATAGTTCCAAAAAAAAATAGCTTTAGTATTGAATTTTTTAAAAACCTATTGTTGAAATTAAAGTGATCGATTAAGCGGAAGAAACTTGGTTCTGATTGATTCGACGTTGCTAGGATAGAGAGCTGGGTTATGAAAAGTTGTACCTTACATTGTACGACTCAATAAGCCTTATCATTAATCATTACGTTTGATTATTTATATTGTAGAACAGGGGTAGCCAACTCAAATGACCTTGCGGGCCACTTCGGGAAGACATTATAATCTCACGGGCCGCACATAAAAATATGTACCTTTATATCATATTTGGAAACAAAAAAACATTTATTGCAGGGAAAATTTAAGACAGAATGAATTATTTTTTTGTTTTCATTTTTTTTCATGTATACAGACATAGATATTATAATAATGTTTATATAATATATTAATGCAATGATCCAATAATGTTAGAAATATTACAGTTGCCATTTTCTTGAAAATGACGGTGTTCCTTTTGAATGGATCTTTTGTTACTCATTGTTGAAATTTGATTGTGCTGTCATTCTTAAACGTCCTGAATATTTTTTTAAAACTTTATAAAACATCTTTGACTGCCTCTTGCGTTTTGGGCACTCCAAACAGAAAAGGAGGAGGAGAAATGAAAGTCACAAACACAGAGAATCATGTCCCATCCATAGTAAAAGATATGCATGATGCAATTCGTAATTTATTAAAAAAAGTATAATTTATTATAGTAAAATCAAATGTAACTGTTTGATAAAATTTAATTCTATTTTAATCTCTAAAGGACATTTCTATTGTCAAAATGGATTTATTTTAAAACAAGAACAGGTAACTGGCAAATACATTGTAGATTTTAGATTGTAGATACATTTTAGATACATATAAATTTCACCTTAAATAAATTTCAAAATGAAAAAACTTTAAAAACCTGATATTTAAAAAATTTTTAAAAAAGAACTGGTGGGCCACGTGTAGAAAAATAATTATTTAGAGTCTAAAATCATCTAACCAAAATTTTTAACTTTCCTCCTTTTTTTTTTTTTTTTTTGAAAATTCAACCCTTTTGTGGCATGATAAAAAAAGCTTTAAATTATTTTTTAAAATTACTTTTCTTCTAATCTCTATATCATAGAACATTCTGTATAATAATAATCTTTTTTCTCTATATGACCACGACCCACTTTAATGAGCATGATACTTAATAGAACTAAAAGGCATATTTCACAGGATAATTATTGACAACTATCACATCCTATTAGTATTAAACGGGTTAAAAATTAAATTTTTTGGTTGAAATGAAACATTTTGGGTAGTAATTTATTTACTAACTCTGAAGCTACATATGTCATGTTTCTCACACCACTATCGAAACCAATTTATCCCAGAATACTTTTTTTCTTTAGGATTTCGGAGCATATGTGGAAAATAGGTTAAGGGCAGACAAAGTGCTACTGATGACTCCTGGTCTGGCGCCTGTCTGTGCAGGGGCGCAGTAAAATGTCAAGCGAATAAAATTACTGGTTCATCGATTCTCTTTTATAAATCAACGGCAGAAATGTAATCTGACAGCTGATCATGTACAAAAAGGCTGGTCACCTAGATACCAAATATTCGATTTCCTTATTAAATTAAATATTTTCGGCCACTAATAATTCTTCATAAAATAGGAATTGACAAACTGTCTTGGTATTTGGATGAATTTCTGAATAATGATGTTAGGCACGATTTTATATATATGTATATATATATTTTATTTTTTCATGTGGGGGGTTATATAGAGATAATATTAAATTTTTCCGTTGAAATTTTTGAGTAAAATCAATTATTTTTGGATGCATAGTTTTATCTTATGATTTCTGCCTATTTACTTCTTCAAATCTAAAGGTTATTGTATTTATTTTGGAGTCGTGCTTCCTTAAGAATAAAAACAGAGAATGGACAAATGGAATGTAAGACAAAAATCTTACATTTTCCACTTGATTTATAAAGCTCTTTTTTAATGTGGAATAAATGAAATTCCATTTTACAAGGTGATTATAATTAAAGTCTTGCTTTCAAAAAGCTGGAGGAAAAAAAGAACCACTGATCAGAACAACTTCACATTTGAACTGAATTTACTTCAAGAGAGAAACATTATAGCATAATAAAAAATGGATCAATAAATGGTACTGTAAATGGCTAACTATGCAAATTAAAAGGCACTCGAACACAACACATTCCCACCAAAGTCTCGCAACAAATTGGGACCACTTTAATCACTTATATCCGTGGTCTTCAAACTGTGTTCCACGGAACAACGTATAATGACCAATTTTCAAAACATTCTCCTTTTATGAAAAATGCTTCTATTATAATAATATTTTGCCTGCATATAGATCAGACCTCTGTACAAAGGCTGAACTAGAATTTTTGAAATATAATACTTAGAAGTGGATTTATCCATACTTTACTACAACAGAGGGGAGAAATTTTAAGAAAAAAACGCCGATAATTATTTCAATAAGTGGTAACTCTGAAAATAATGTGAATTTTTCAAAAGTCCTAGTTCAGACTCTCTGGAGTGTTTACTTTATATAAGCAAAATATTATTATAGAAGCATTTTTTATAAATGGAGAACGTTTTGAAAATAGTTCATTCTACCTTAATTTTTTGCCAAAATATTGTATTTCATTAATTTTTTTAATGTAATAATACTCTTAAAAGAATTTTATGCATGTAGTCTAATCTAAGTGACACCAAATATCACGAAAATTATTCATTTATGCGCTTTTTTAAAATCACGGTTCCGAACGTAATCGGATACCTTAAGCATTTTCAGTTCAAATTTGAAGTCATTCTGACAAGTGGCTCTTTTTTTACAACATTTTGAAAGTGGAACTTTAATTATAATCATGCTGTATATTCGCTTAAAAGGAATAAAAGTGTTTTCCAAAATGGATGGAAAAAAGTAAACTGACAGAAATCAAAACTTTTTTATTACTTCGGGGTTATTTTTTCCATTACAATAACTACGATACCTTAGATTTGAGAAAATAATTAGTAGTTCTATAATATTAATAATTTCACCAATTCAAAATTACAGAAAAGTGTATTAATGAATTTTAGTTTTATGTCAAAGTTTTAATCAGTCGTAATAATTAAGTTACTTCAAGTTTAATTTTTATAAATTTTAAAAAATATATATATTTTATTTTAAAACATTTTTTACCGTAAAGATTTTTTTTTGATAAATAAAACATTAAAATTGTTTCGATTGACAGTTTTGTTTTAATGAATTTAAGAAAAGATGAACAATCTGTATATGTGCATGTTTTTTAAATAAAGTTTCTTAAAAAGCTTTTTAAACCAGATTCGAATTGTTATTTCCTAATTCATCCGTTACTAATAATACCTCACTCACCTCATGTACGAAGGTTCAATATTTTCCTTTTTTGCTCATGGATGTTGTCGCGTTCTATCGACCACAGGTGTCAGAGGACTCGAGTTAGGGGATCAGCCATTTTTCAATCTAAACAATGTTATTACCTATATCAGTGTTTCTCAAACTGTGTGGAGCCCCCTTGGGGGCGTGACAACTTTACAAGGGGGCGCGAGCATATTGAAAAGTCGAAAATAAAAGGTTATTTAGAAAATTATTAATTTACTGAAAGTAAACAAACAAAATACTTTCTGATATAATAAAATATAGAATACACATTTACACTGATATGATACACTTATAAATGTATCAGATCTTGATAATTTGTACGGTTTATAATTAATTCCTTACTGCCTGTTAAAATTTACGCAATTCGCTCCCCAATGCCATCGTTTACCACGTAGACGAGCGTATTTTGATGTTTTTTTACGGGGGAGGAGAAAAGAAATAAATAAGCAAAAATCCTCTGAAATAAGTAAATCCTTCGCAAACACTGTCAAGGTCCGTTTATTGCATTATTTTTTTAAATATAATATAATATAAAAATAAAATTTTTTTAAATAAATAAATGCGAAATAATTTTATGAATCGCACTGCACAGAAAAGATTGTACTTCTGAAATACGTATATATACGTCCAGAAAATTAATACTTTGGCTGAACGAGACGTTTATATACGTCGGTGGCCCATAAGAGGTTAAAGTCGTATTGTAGCTTTAGTATCAAAGTATAGTATTATTGAATTCAATACATTGTTATTGTATGGAGGGGGGCTCGATGAAAATGATGATTGAATAGTGGGTCGCGTATATTGAAAGTTTGAGAAGCACTGACCTATATCACTTAATACACTTGTTGTTACAAATGCCACCTGATCGGCAACGTCCAGATCAAGGCCCACGAAATTCACCATGGCAAAGGACTAAGTGACGCATTTCATTAGCCGTAGCTTTGAGCACCATATAGGTGACAGAACGATTTAGCTTGGTCTCACCTTAATTTTGAGGAAGAACACTCTAGGGTGGTCAGGGCCTCCCACCTCTCTTCCACGAGAAGATTTGCGGCTCGACCTCTATTTAAAGTACCCCTATGCCGCGAAGGCACTATACATTTACAAACATCCATGTCTTCTCCGGGATCCGAACCCAGACCCAACGGCACAGCAGTTAGCGTCGCTAACCACTATACTGGATATAGTGATATTAATAGACTTAATCACCGTAAGTGAGAATGCTCTTAAATCACTAAACCCGTGGAGCAATCAAACTTAAAATTAATTATAATAGAAATATATATATAAGAACACTTATCTATTAACCTGAGTGCTTCTGTTTCAACACTTGATGAATTATCTCTTTGTGAATTAACTATACGACTACCGGTGGCTAACGCTATTTTCTCATCCATCCTCCCGCCTCCTCTACGACAAGCATTTAAATAGAAGCTCTCATTTACATAAAACCAAATCCTCTCTACGGGAAACGGTTTTCAACTAAAATCACTGTCTAAAAGAGTATTTTACCCAAGAGGATTAGTAGAAGCGCGAATAGACCCAAATCTTTTTGTTAAATCAATAATCAAAGTAAATTCCCTTTAAAAAATTTTTTTTCCCATCACATTTCAAAACATATGATTTTAAGTTTCAAGGGGGAATTGCGCGCATTAAATTATCAAAAATCGATTCAAATTGGAGGTGACAATTATAGTTATGAAAAGAGAAGACAAAGAGGACAGTCAAAGTCCATTTTGCTTAACTGCACTTCAAAATATGAACATTTAATGCACCCTTTCATCATTTATAAATTCAGTTTCTCCTTTAACAACAAAAAAATTTTTTAATGATATTCAAGTGAAATTTAGGAAATTTATGGGAAAACCTTCAAATTTAACAATGATAAAATAGATTTCCTAGAGAAATATTTCAAAATCTGCGTCTGATACCAACAACCCTTTCCTCGAATGTATTTCAAATTACTTTAATTACAATTTGCCTGAATGTGAGCATTTTCGGAACTAGTTCGTGCATTCCCTTTCTCACACATACGCTTGGCTACTGTTTACCAATTAATAATGGGCGTGATGCACGTCTGAAGTTCACTTTTGTTTCATCCATCCCTAAGTTTCACTTCACGTCACTTATAGAGCGTGACCAACACTCTGAACGTGACACGAATAGATTACGTTTCTCGAATGGAAATCGATTATATAGTTATTCATTTATGCACGATAATGTAGACCTTGCTAATTTAAATAGAGATTTAGTTGTTATTTCTGTAAAATTAAGCAAAATTTAACTGAATTTTTATTTTATTTAAAAGTTATTAAATCAAATTATATTATTGTTCACCCTCTAAGGGAATAGGTAACATTAAATTTAATTATTTTAATTAAGTAAAATTGCAGTCTGATTTTCATGTAAAAAAGCAAAATAAATATTCATCGATTTTGAAACCATTGAAGCACGTAATAAGTATCCGGGATAAATGAGTATGGAACCATTAGAAGGCGATTTCCAAAACTTTGATATAGTCTTAAAAGCTAAATGGTTTGTTGTTGCTTATGCCACCTGGTCGACAGTAACATCAGATCGAGGTCCTCGAAATTCATCGAGGCTAAGGGACAGGTTTTTACGCCTGTCGTTAGCCTTAGCTTTGAGCACCATGCAGTTGACAGTACGATTGAGCTCGGTTTCACCCCAATTTTGAGGAAAAACACCCTGGGGGTAGTCAGAGGTGTCCCACCTCTCTTCCCCTTCCACCAACAGCTCGAGAGAGCATGCCGCTCGATGACTATTTAGAGTACCCACATGTCGTGAAGGCACTATACATTTACAAACATGCATGCCTTCTCCAGGTTTCGAACCCACACAGGCCCTACGGCACCACAGTCAGCGTTACTAACCGCTATACCGGATGGGCGGTGCTAAGTGATTTAATAACAGTTATTTAGATACAGTATGTGTGTTGTGTATCGTATGCTTTCTGTACATTCAGTTATATATATATATATATATACTTCAACAATTTAGGCCTCTCTTTTCACTATGGATACAGTATGTTGCAGTACAATTAATTAAAAACAGAATGTACTTTTATTTCACCTGTTTTAACATCTCCGTGGGCATTTAGCTTGCTTTGGAAATCACAATATTTTGCCATTTGCTGGCGCATACCTAAACTGCTTGACAAGCATTCCTTGTAAAAAAGGTGCAGCGCATGTCGCTTTGCATTTTAGCTTCTCGCGAATTTGGACAGGATGTCACACTTTATTCCTACAAGAAAGCGTCATACGCTGCTTTGTGTTGAGCTGAAATATGTTTTTGAGGGGGACCAAGCCATTGGAATTTCGATTTGCCGTTTACACTTGTATTACGAAAAACGAAAAATTCAAATTAGTTTTATCTTTATTCTTTTAAAGACAACTTGATAAATTTCAATTTTTTAAAAAAAAATAAATAAAATAAACCATTTTTTAATGTTCCCGAATGATATATTATCATTAATTTATATTTTTGTTGGAATCCAAAAGTGGATCCTTGTCTCGATGTCTTTAGATCTTTTGAAGTTGTTTTCTTTTTAACTTTGATTCTTGACATCCATAAGCTAAAACATTTACCCATTTTGTTACTTTTGTGAATTAGACATCGACAGTATTAGTATTACATTAAGTTTATGGATTTTCCCCATGGATATGTTCGAGAAAATTCGAAAATCTTTGCTATTTTTATGCATTACGATAAGTAATTGGTAATATAATAAGAATCATACCATAGTTTTATAGATAAAGATGTATTTCACTCATTAAAATTTTCAGAACTCAGAATTTAATTTTTATTCATTTAATTATAAAAAAAATTGTTAAAGTGTACCTAATCTTAATAATATACGTCTAAGAATTGCCTGATAATATGTAGAAAATATTAAATAACTTCTTTAAATATATTATTTAAACCAGAAACCAATCAGAATTCTCCAATATCAGTTACTGCAGGCAGAATTAGACTCAAAGATAAGTTTTAACGATTTTTTTCGCTCTTCTTAGCTATTAGTTACCCTCTGTATCGTATTTCGAACAGTAATCGTAATTTTTAAAGACTCATCCAGCAGAAAGGGGAGGGGGAGTGTTTTATAACATTGCCCTAACAGGAGAATCCCAGCCACAACGTAATGATCCAACTTTTGGGACAAGCGTTATGAGGTGTGGAAAGACCTCGTGATATTTATTTTACGAGCAAAACGTTATAAGGTCGAGGGGAAAAAAGAAATCATAGAGAGCTGTAACTGAGTTTATGTACCTTTATCTCTTTTTCAACTGACTTTTATTGTGCGATGTTATTTATTGATTGAGATTAATAAATGGTACTCATCAGTGACCGAAAGATAGCCAAGTTTTATTTTTATGGTATATAAATCAGTAAAGGATTTGATGTTACAACTAAGCAGCAGCTCGTTGGCTCATATTTTATCAATGCATTGATTGTCATCTGAAAAAAGAATAGAAATCTCTGAGAATTATCAATTAGTAACATTTTTTAACACGCTTTTATTAGGTTCACCTGTATGTAACGCAATCTTTGAACTCGATTTTTACTCACTTTTAAAAGATCAGATTAATTCGAAATTTTGCACACTTGTCAAGGACCAATGACAATACAATAATTTAATAATTTTGTTCCATTGCTCTGATCAGGATTAACGATTTCCCCTTTCCAGATTTGGTGACTAATTTCAGATCCCATTTCCAGATTTAGCGACTAAAAGAATAAGTTACAACTCTAAAACGAAAACGCTCATGATTAAAACAAATACAACAAACAAACAAAAAAGTGTTCGTTTTATGATTTTTTTTACTTTTTAGTTCGATGAACGAAACAAGTGTGTTTTAGTTTATTTAAACGAAAATTTATTTCTGACTCAAATTGTTTAGAACAGTAAATGTCGTAAGAATAACATAATTTAGTATTTTAATAGGTACTTTCAGTAACCCCAAAACTTTATAAGACACTAGCGAAAATTCATATCACATATTTGATGCAAAAAAATCACAATTGCTTTAATTTACTAGTTTTACATCATTTATGTGAGGCAAAGTAGATTTTTTTCTTAAATGAAACTAGTTTTTTTTTTTGTATAATTATTTTTTTACAGTACGCTAATGTGACTACTTTCATTTTTTTATCAATGTATTCCGGAAAATTATTTATTTATTCTTTTTAAAACTGTTTACCGTAACTGTATAATTTAAAATTATCCCAAAAAGGAGAAAAAGTAATTTTTAAATGAATTTGATAATGTTGTTGTTGGTATTAAAGAAAGAATGTATGTATATATGTGATAATTTTTAAACTGCATTTTTACATATAAATATTTTTCATTACATCCCTTACGTCATCTTTACTCTATGAAAGTACTGGAAAGACATTGTAGGAGAAAAAAACAATCAGGATTATATAATATTTTTTTAAAAATCTCCGTAAAAAAAAAGATTTGATAATTTTTTCGTATGAGTTTTAATTTACATTTCTTTATCAATAAATACAATGTATAAACCAAGCCTATATTTATATTCGTATAATAGAATTAGATGTAAGTTCATTTTTTTGAAATATATGCACAAATATAAATACGCCCACAAATAGTTTATCTACTGTCTGACGCTTGATGTATTGCTAAACATTGAATGCTCCTGAAAGATCTGTTCTCGTGCGTTTGAATGATGGCTGGAGTAACTAGTATATTCTCTCTCTCTCTCTCTCTCTCTCTCTCTCTCTCTCTCTCTCTTAGAGTAGCGCTACTCCAGAATGTCTACGAGCTAGATAAGAAGCCATCGTCATGGGTTTTCCTTCTTTTTTTTCTTCAAGAATACCTTCTAATCTCTGGGCTGTCAACTAGCATTAACAATAACGTCTGTAGTAACTTATCGTATGTGGAGTATCTTTGCGTCGACAATACATTAAAATACAGCTATTATATATTTTGTGCTACTTATATTATCATTCTCGAAAGTAGACCAAGTTGATCCTAAAAAGAAATCTACTTAGAAAAGGTGGAGAAATTTGAAACTTTCTCTACTGCAAATAGTCGGAAAACTTTTGAAAAGTTATGTATCTACTAAAGAGTGCTTGCCCATAATAATAAACATCGTTGGTTTTAAATTTCCACAAATGTATTGTTTTCTGAGGAAGCCTTTGTAAATGTATAAAATGCTTTTCCTCCTCGAAACTTAAAATACTATCCATTGAATCATATGTTATCTTAGATGTGAAGCTCGTCTTTCTTTTGCAAAAATAGAGGAAGAAAAAGAGTGTCATTTAACAGTAGAAAAAACTTGACTGAGAGCCAAATATACATGACTAAAATTCTTAATTCGAACTCTGTATGTATAAATGCCTAATGCATTCAGATTAAATTCAATTGTAGATTCTAATTGATTTCTATAAATGGTAACTAAAAATGGACGTCTATATTTTTGTGTTCGTGTTTTAACCTAAATGTAGCGAAGGACATATAATAATTTTTTAAAAATATTTGTATGCCTAATTGAAACTCGATTTTGTTGCTCACAGAAACGTAAAAGTTAACTGAAACTCCTTATACATTATGTTATCATTGTAATGGTGAAATTACGGGAAGAGAAAAATTATTATTTCCTTTTTAAGCATAATTTGAGATTTACATGTGCATTTAGTCAAAACTAATGAGTAAAGGTAGTCGTCGTGAAATGATTAATTAACGATGCGAGTGTGGTTTAAAGAAATGGTACTGTCAGGGACGTTTTAAGGCATGACCCAATTGAGAGGCCTCATTAAGATCATGATCCAAGAAAATTTAAATATTCAAATGTTATTCCTGGACAGATTCTCCGAAAAGCTGGGAATTTCGAACTATATGCCAATTGTCAACAGTAACATGACCTCATTATTATGTTATGACCGTCGTCTGTGTCTAGGCTTGGGTCGAGTCGGTTTGTGCCTTAGTTTGTGAGAATATGAATCACATACATTTATTTATGATTCAACCCTTTCGTGGACCATTTATTTCTTTTTCGAATTTCTCGCAGTTTTTCATGTTTTATTAACAATTTTAAAAAATGGCATTTAAGAAAGTATATTTTATTTTGCCGAATTTTATGTTTAAATTTAAATTTTAGAGATGGGAAGAATACTTCCCAAGGAACCATTCATCGTCAGAAAGAAAATAAAATTTAATGGTGATTATTTGCCATGAAAAGATTAGAATTATGTCGCAATGCATAGGGGAGATCCACATTCTACACACATGGTAGCGGGTTCTCTTTCTTGTCCCTTTCTGCTACATTTCCTACATCGTCCATAGTTGGAAACCATCTTTGGCATATGCTTTCCCACACTGGCTAAGCACACATTATCCGGAACTACACACTTCTTTGCTTGGAAGCTAGCAGGACGTCCTTTCCTTTTTCTTGAGAAATATCCGTTCTATTAGCACTCGAGCTAATGCTATACGGAATGTTAGCTGATCTATACTTATGTTTTTCTTTCGTTCACAGCTAATGCTATACGGAATGTTAGCTGAAACTACACTTTTGTTCTTTCGTTCACTTGCCACAGTATGAAACTATTTACGATGGCAAGGTCAATAAGAAAATTAGTATGTGAATTGGACTTCCCATCGTTATAATAGCAAGGTTAATATATTATAATGGGTTTTGCGCTTCTCACAGGGGTATTTTGTAAGATCATGTAGATGAGAAGTAATCTCTCTCTTCCCAAAGCCCACGAAAGGGTTATGTTGGTGGTAGTATTTGACAGTGTATGCATTACCGTTTACTAAAGTGGGCCGCCGCAGGTAAGGCTTGCTTTTGAATAAGGGTCCAGTGTCTCAAGAAGTATTGAGACGTCATTGGGAATTGCTATGGTTTATTATATTATGGTTTGTTTTATTTCTGGAAATACAGATATGATATGTGTAGAATATAAAGTTTTCAATTCAGTAGATAAATTCTAATATGTTATACTTTTTATCGAAAGATAATTAAAATGGGAAGTGTATATAACTGTTTACGAATATTCAGAATGTACTGAAAAGTATTAATATTTCTAGGTTTGTCAATCCGAAAAAAATGAAAATAGATTATTGTTAATTTTTAAAATACGAAGAAGTTGAAGAACGTGTTGAAATTGTTTTAGTAGTGAGTATTTGATTGCCTAAAAAGAATGGCTTAATTGAGTAACGAGTTAATCAATCATTTTAACTCGTTATTAATACCTAAAAAATGGAATCTGTAAAATTCATAAGTTTTCATTCCTTTTATTTAAAAACATAAAAAAATTCTAACTCTTATCACGTTATGTATAATTAAAGATCAAGTGATAATTCTTAGAATCTATGATATATATATATATAATTTTAACATTCTTAAAGTGCCTTACTGGAATTCAAATTTATCTATATCTATATATAGAAATATTTTTAACTATATTTATCGTAATAATGTATTAGTTAGCGATAAAGCTAATATATATATATAAATTTTAATAAATTTATTAAACAATGTATTGAACATGGATATCCTGCTAACTTTCTTAACAATTATATTTCTAATAGTTCTCAGTGATAATACACTATGTATAAATAACTATTATTGACATTATGTTTTAATATTAGTATTTTTAATTAATTATACAATTATGCAATAGATGGCACCACATGTTTAATAAATTAATAATATTATTATTTAAATATTTCTTGTAATCATTTATTTTCTACAAATATTTATATCAATATGTATTTATGGTTTTTTAAACGTACATATATATATAGACTTTATATTATTCTATCATAATTTATTAACTTTATGCGATATTCCTCTGTTGTATTTTGCGGGAAACATAACTAGTTGATATACTACGAAGTAAGTCTTACTATTTACCTTATTGCATCGACTTTAAATCTATACTGTGAATACTAGTAGGCTATAATTTTATCGTTATATTTCAATAGTATAGTGATTTTATTTGTAATATTTAAATTTCTCCTAATAACATTCTTTCCTTTCCCCTTGGCACATTGTATAGACAAATTACAGGTGAAGGTTGACTAGCCCTAAAACTTGTTTAAACCTGCAGTCTTGGTTCCTAAGGTTAAGAGTTTGTTATTGTACTACTGTGCCTAATATTTCCTATCTTGAATAGTTATACTTAGGTTCTATAGCTATCTGTATATATATACAACACATATGACATGTGTTTATCTTCAAGTTCATACTATTTCCTTTTCAGAGCCCAATGTGAACAGATTCTGCAATTCCAAAATCACTTCAGGCGAAGGCTACATCGCTTCACCTGGCTATCCACAATACTATCCTAAGCTAAACGAATGCAGTTGGACAATTTCTGCATCAGATGGCCAGACCATCTTCTTGAAGATCTTACACCTACACATACGAGAAGCATCGGATGTAACCCCTACTCTCTCAGATCCGGATGCTATGTACGCCATGAGTATCCAACTCTTGACCGAACAAGTGACCAGTTGCGACGACGATCACCTGATTATTATGGAAGGCACCACTAAACGCTTCTCGGTGTGTGGGGAGAATCTGGATTCTTTGAAGAGTGTAGAAGTGGACGCCAGCGCGGGTCTTGAACTCAGGTTTAAAAATGTAGATTTCCTCCCGGCGAGTGGTTTTCTCGTGTATTACAAAGGTGAGTGGTTCGCCTGAGTGAACTGAAAGAGATAACGTTTTTGCAATGGGAATGTAGTTTCTTTCACATGTGGATTTTATGCATTTTGTCAAAGTTAGATGTACAGTAATATCAGTAGCGCACACAGGGATTTTTCAAGGGGGGTCCGAGGTTGAAAGTTCACCATTCTTGTATCATGCTATTTTTGATTTTGTCGATTTTCAGGAACAAAACACAGTAAAAAACTAATTATTGAATAAATAATTAGCATTAATTAATAAAATTAATCATTAATAACAAATATTTAATTAAATTTTACGTATTATATACTTAGAATTATAACCAA
>BMAV01011006.1:0-34230 GCA_019973955.1 Trichonephila inaurata madagascariensis
CTCCCCAAACCTTTTAAACTCGTATTAAGTGTAACTCCGCACAAATCTCTAAACTCTTCCAGAGGTGTCATATCAGAAACTGACTTGTTGAATACTCCCGAGTCAGAGATACTGAAGGATTCTCTGATCGGGGGTGTGATCCAAAGTCGAAGAATTACCATAAAAAGATTCAACAGTTCTTCCGACAAAGCATTTAATTCTTACCTTTAATAACCCAAAACCCCCCATCTACAATAAAGCCGGATATCTCAACTGTAAAATACGCCCATACATACCAACCTCTGCGCTGTTTTAAGTGCCAGAGGTTCGGACTTTCCCAAATTTCCCTGCGCGACCTTACTTCTCTAGATGTGCATCTGTGGACATACTTCACAGATTCAGTCTAGGCCTAAATTATTAACTGCTCTCTACCCCATACCGCTGATTCAAAACTATGCCAAGTGGAAAAACAAAAAAGCAAATTCAGGAAATTAAAAACAAATGAAATATATCATATGTGAAGCCGAAAACTAATAGTACCACAAGTTAGGTCCAAACCTATGCCCAGGCTACAAAACCCTCAATTGTAAACAATTCCACCCAAACAGATGAAAAATATCACAAAAGTAAATTGTCCACCATTAAAATTACTCCAGCCACTTTTATCCATCCCTAAAACAAATACATTAATATCCACAACTGCTATATCTAAATCCTCCTCCTCAACTCAAGCACAACTACTGCCTTCTACATCATTAATTGCAACAGCAGTGTCACAGCCTCAGCCCCCAACCCCTGTGTCTGATGCCGTGGTCACCGCAACCAATAAAACGATCCCCCCTATTGAACCATCTTCATCCATAATATCCATTTCCCTCTCACCCAACTCACTTTCCACTGCAAATACATCTTTAGAAACTGAAACCACCCTCTTACAACCTATAATAAATTTACTGCACTTTTACCTGAAATTCAGCCATTAGTTCCCTTACCAGAGTCTGTCCCTACTACATCCAATAGTGAACGTTCGAATACATCAGAAATCCAAAAAAATATAAAACGAAATTCAAGAAATAGAAGAAAACGACCAAAAATACAGAAACCAGAAATTGAAATAAAAATGGCTCCACATAAACCCAGAAAACCAGCACCTGAGGAGTTTACTACTGATGACGAAGACATGCTCGTATATGACGTGGAGGAAAAACTTGAGCCAGATCCTCTGGATACATTCAAGAAGTCAAAAAATGTTTTAAACGATCCTCAAGCATATATACGCAAGTTAACACCAACCCGATTCAGGACAAGTAAAAACTAATTTGTAACATGTATTGCCCGACTTTGTATTAAACAAAATTGTTTCATTCTCCTTTTCTAATTGTTTTTTATTTTAATATATGGTCTGACTTGGGGAACTCCCCCCAAATTTTCTTTTTAATTACTTGAAAACGTTTTTATGTGATTAGAAATTTTAACTTTTAGAACTGTATTGTCATTAATTTTAAATATTTTAAAATTTAAATGTTATAAATTTTATTCAACAAATGTTTGGGGCAGTATGCCTAGATTGGCTCTTTTCGCCATAAAACTACCTCACTCACTCACTTCCCCCTCTTATTTTTCAATTGTTTTTATTTTAATATATAGTCTGACTTGGTGGGGCAATTCCCCACCAAATTTTCTCTTTATTTATTTGAAAACTGTTTAATGTGATTGGAATTTTAACTTTTTAAAACTGTATTATCATTATATTTAAATATTTTATAAAATATTTTAAATTTCTTATAACAAATGTTCGGCGCAGCATAGCCAAAATTGGCTCTTGCGCCATAAAACCCTACTCTCACTCACTCACTCACTGGATAAATTCAACATGTCAAAAAATGTTTTAAACAAGCCTCACACATATATACGCGCGTTAACACCAACCCGATTCAGGACAAGTAAAAACTAATTTTATAACATGTATTGCCCGACTTTGTATTAAACAAAATTGTTTCATTCTCCTTTTCTAATTGTTTTTTATTTTAATATATGGTCTGACTTGGTGGGAACTCCCACCAAATTTTCTCTTTAATTACTTGAAAACGTTTTATGTGATTAGAAATTTTAACTTTTAGAACTGTATTGTCATTTTAAATATTTTTTAAAAATTTTAAAAAGTTTTATAAATTTTATTTTAACAAATGTTTGGCGCAGTATAGCCTAGATTGGCTCTTGCGCCATAAAACCCTACTCTCACTCACTCACTCACCTGCATCATATTTATACGATCTGGCAGGAATCATGGAGTCAGCAGTTGTCTAACAAACTGCACTCTGTGAAGCCTACCATAGGAGCATGGCCTGTGATACCAATGCGAAGAACTGATGTCAAATTGACTCGTCTTCGCATTGGTCATACACGCTTTACGCACAGGCATTTGTTGTTGGGGGAAGATGCTCCTCGATGTCCTTCATGCATGGTCTCATACTCAGTACAACATATTTTAATAGATTGTCCCGTTTTTAATAATTATCGTATCACCTTTTTAATTCATCTCATTTAACTTTACCTGACTTGGTGGGAGAAAAACCCCACCAAAACCTATTTGCTTTTATTAAAAAAATTGGATTTTTATATTTAATTTAACAAATTATTTTTAATATTTTTAACTTTCATTTTTATGTATGTGCATGCAAGCATGCACATATATAAATATATTTGTATATATAATATATTTTAATATTGTTTTCATTATTTTAACGAATGTTTGGCAGCATACCCAAAGGGCCTTGCGCCAAAAAACCCCTACCTCACTCACTCCTCCCCCCCCTCGGGGCTCACCTTTTTGGGTGAGTAGGGGTTTCACCCCCGAGGTCCCCTAGTGATCTTTTTCTCTTCCAAAGGGGGTTTACTGTTTTTGGGGTAACTGGGCTTCACAACAGGGTACCCTATGATCTTTCTCTATTTTCGGCCCTTTCCCCCTTTGCCATTAAAATTTTCCCCTTTTCTTTTTTTCCCCGTCTAGACCCAGACCTTTTTACACAATAAACTATTTTCAAAATTTGTTTTCTATTGAAAAAACTCTTTTTTTACTAAATATTATGGTTTACTTTTTGTATTGTGTTAGTTTATTTCCCTTTTTCCGTATATTTTTTTAAAATTTTTTGATTATGTTGGCATTTATTTTCGATTAACACCGTTTTTTTTTCAACCCCTTTTCCGTGTCGCCCCGAAAGGGGAAAAGGGTTTTCTGGGGATCCTTTCTTTCCCCTTTGCCCCCTTCCCCAGTATGGAGGGGTTAGTCCTGATCCCCGTTTTTTTTAGCTTACTTAGATGGCGGGTGACCCCGCTCCTGTCAATCGGCGGGTTTAACCCTCCTTCGGTTTCCCCCGAAGAACACTTTTTAAAGGGTTAGTGCTGCAAAAGGGGGGTGCCGGGTTTCCCCTTTGGGATCCCCCCTGGACTTTTCACTATATTCTGGGTACCCCAGGTAGGCCGTGCCTGGTTTTGGGCCCAGTTGACCCACTGCCCCCCCTTTTGTTGGACTCCGTGGTGGGTGGGCCAGCCGGATAAAAGTGGTATAGGGTTGTTAGGGACCCAATACTGCTGTCCCGGGTAAAGGCCTCGTATTAAACCAAAACTTGTAAATATAAAAAATCCCAGTTTTTTATTGATTTCTTCCAAACAATGAAATGTTTCGAAATCCCCTTTTCCAATTAAAAACCCCCTGATAGGAATGGGGGGGGAACCCAAAGTTAAAAAAGATTCGTTCGGGGATCTGTTTTTGAAACAAACTCGCTCTTCAAACTAAGCCCTTTTTTGCTTCCCAAGTCTTTCCTAAATAGTCCTGTTACAATAAGTCCAACAAAACATTAATTCCTGCCGTGGTGTCATTTCGGGAAACGCCTGTTAAACCCCCTGAAGCGGCCTAGGGTTTTCAATCAGGGTGTTATTGGGGTCAGAAGAATCCTTTAAAAAAAAACCCATATTCCAACTTAACACATAATTTTAACTTTCAATAGCCCTACCAACAAATATAAAGCCGGTTACTTGAATTGTAAAATCCGTCCCCATACCAAACCCCTCTGCGCTTTTTTAAATGCCAGAGGTTCGGTCCTTTAAAATTCCTGCCGCGGTCAACTGACTTGTCTAGTTGCGTCTCGGGCAGCTTCCAGATTGCATTCTGAGCCAAAAAGTATAAACCTCACAACCTCATCCATCCGATTCAAAATTATGCCCGAAATGGAAAATAGAAAAGGATACAGGAAATAAAAAAATAAAAAAATTTCTTTCCCCGAAGCACGCAAATTTATCCTCAACTATCCCAAACATATGCTCAAGTTACAAAACCTACCAATAACCCACACACATGTACAAAATGATCCAAATTTCAAAAATAATTTCCCACCTTTTTTATGTCTCAAACCCATATCTTCGAAAATATTCCAATCCTCGGCTTCAAATCTACAGTTTCTACGTCATCTTCATCCCCCTAACACATCTAATTTCCCTTCCCATCTACAATACTACCAACAACTCAAAAAGTCTTTTGTTTCCAATACCCCTTACTACTACTACTACTTCCCCCAGCAATAGCCTAAATACTTCCGTTTCATCGTTATCAACTGAAATACCCCAGTTCTTACAACTTTAATAAATTTCCCCTCTATCAACTGATGTTCAATCATCAGTTTCCATATCAGAGTCTACAGCTACTAAACAATAAGAAACATAAAAAAACGAAATTCAAAAAATAGAAAAAAGCCCAAAAAAAACAAAACCAAAAAAAATAAAAAAGACTCACATAAACCCCAAAAGCCCCACCTAAGAATTCTACTGATGAAGAAGAAGCGTATATGACGTGGGAAAACTTGAGCCCGATCCCCTGGATAAATCCCAAAATGTCAAAAATGTTTTAAGATCCTCAAGCATATATACCAAGTTAACACCAACCCCATTCAGGACAAGTAAAAACTTTTTATAACATGTATTGCCGACTTTGTATTAAACAAAATTGTTCCATTCTCCTTTTCAATTGTTTTTTTTTTTAATATATGGTCTGACTTGGTGGGAACTCCCACCAAATTTTCTCTTTAATTACTTAAAAAAGGTTTTATGTGATTAGAAATTTTAACTTTTAGAACTGTATTGTCATTATTTTAAATATTTTATAAACATTTTAAATTTTTTATAACAATGTTTGGCGCAGTATAGCAAATGCTCTTGCGCCAAAACCTACTCTCACTCACCACACTCACCACCACACTGCGGGGTGGCAGGTGAGCCCGCTTGTCAATCGGCTGGTAGTACCTCTCTTCGGTGTCCCCGAAGAGACACTGCTGTAGGGTTAGTGCTGCAGATAAGGGGTGTCGGGTTTACCCGTTGGATCCTCACCCTCGACTTTATCACTATCTTCTGGGTGTACTCTGGGTAAGCGCCGTGCCTGGATTTGTCCAGTTGACCGGCACACTGCCTCCCTTGTTGGACTCCGTGGTGGGTGGAGACACGCCAGGATGAAGTGGTATACGCGTTGTTATGGATCCAATACTGCTATGCCGGGTAAAGGCCCCTCGTATTCCCAACAAACCTAACGTCGATGAAACTGCCAAAAATTCACGATTTTTAATTTTATCCTTGCAAACAATGATATGTGTAAAAATCGCCATTTGCTATTTCATAAAGCACTAATTGGAATAGGTGGCGAACCTAAGTCGTAAAACGTTTAAGATCCGGTGATTTTTTAAATTGAAACAAGCTCTGCTCTCCAAACAAAGTCTTTTTACTAGCCAAATCTTTTCTTTGATTCTCCTGTAACAATAAGTCCTCACAAGTCATTAATACTTCCCGAGGTGTCATTTCTGAACCTGACTTGTTGAGCACTCCTGAAACGGAAATCCTTGATGGGTTCTCTGATCAGGTGTGATTTAGGTCAGAAGAATTACTATAAAAAGATAATACAAAAATTTCCCTACAAAACATTTAATACTATCATTTTAATAACCCTAAACTTCCGTCTACAAAAAAAAGCAGGTTACTTAAACTGTAAGATTCGTCCTACATACCGAACCCTCTGCGCTTTTTTAATGCCAGAGGTTCGGACACTCTCAAACTTCCTGCCGCGGTCAATTAACATTTTTCCAGATGTGCATCCGTTGGACATTCCTCCACGGATTGTACTCTGGAACCAAAATGCGTTAATTGCTCCCAGTCCCATTCATCAGACTCAAATTATGCTCAAATGGAAAACAAAAAAAGAAATCCAAGCAATTAAAACAAATAGAAATATTTCATATGCAGAAGCACGGAAATTAATAGCTCCACAATTGTCCCAAACATACGCACAAGCTGTAAAACCCCTCATCTTTAACCACAACAACCCAAATTTGATGAAAATATTACGAAAATAGTATGTCCGCCTTTTAAAAACTACTGCAACCTTTAGTGTCCATTCCAAACTAACAATGTCTTCCAAAATTCCTGTAGTTAACAAATCATCAACCACAACTCAAGCAAACTTCTTACCACCCACATCTTCTGTCACAGTTACATCGTCATCAAATTTCAACTATCTGTTCCTTTAATAGACACTACGCCCACCACATCTAATAGTTTATCTACAATTCTACTGCATTTTCTTCATCTAATAAAGCACTCACTTCAACCACTGTATTCCCCTCAGGGGGCTCACCTTCTTTAGGTGAGTACGGGTTTCACGCTCCCGAGGTGCCCTAGTGATCTTTTCCTCCTCCTAAGGGGTTTACTGTCTTTGGTAAACATGGGCCTCACGAACCGGGTACCCAGTGATCTTTCTTCTATTTTCGGCCCTTCTTCTTGCCATTCAAATTTCCCTTTACTTTTTTTCCCGTCTAGACCACAGACCAATCTTTCAAAATGAACTATGTTCAAATTTTTTTTTTAAATAAAAAAAACTCTTTTTAATACTAACATATTATGGTTTACATTTGTATTGTGTTAGTTTAGTTCCTTTTCGTATATTTCTTTAAATTTTGATTATGTTGCTTTATTTATTTTGGGTTTAAACCCCATTGTTTTCTCAACCCCATGTTTGCCGTGTGCGGCGTCCCAGTAAGGGGAAAATGGTGTTCTGGGGATCCTTTGCGTTCCTTTGCCCCGCTTCTCCAGTATGGAGGAGGTTAGTAGCCTAGGATACCTCTGCGTTCCCTTTGGCCCACGTTTCCCTTGTAGACGGGTGGCAGGGTGACCCCGCTCCTGTCAATCGGCTGGTAGTCTCTCTTCGGTGTCCCCGAAGAGACACTGCTAAGGGTTAGTGCTGCAGATAAAGGGTGTCGGGTTTACCCGTTGGACCCTCCCCCTGGACTGTGGCATTATATTCTGGGTGTACTCTAGGTAAGCGCCGTGCCTGGTTTTGGCCAGTTGACCGGCCCCTGCCTCCTTGTTGGACTCCGTGGTGGGTGGAGGCACGCCAGGATGAAGTGGTATACGCGTTCTTATGGATCCAAAGCTGCTGTGCCCGGGTAAAGGCCTCGTATTACCCAACCTAAATATTGACCAGATATCGACTCATACCAGATTTCTTTTAATTTCTTTACCGAATAATGAAATGGCATCAAAATCGCCTTTTGCTATACAGAAAGCCATTGTAGGAATAGGTGGTGAACCTAAATCTGTTAAAAAATTAAGATCCGGTGATCTACTAATTGAAACACTCTCTGCCTCAAACAAAGTCTTTTCCCTTTTCGCAAAAACTTTTCTGAACTCACCTGTAACAATAAGTACACATAAAACTCTTAATTCATGCCGCGGTGTCATTTCTGGGAAACCCGACCTGTTGACCACCCCTGAAGTGGAAATCCTTGAGGGGTTCTCCCATCAGGGGGGTTATTCAGGTCAGGAGAATCTAATAAAAAATACAACTATTATACCGACCAAACACTTAATTTTAACTTTCAACGGCCCACACTACCCCAAAACATTAAAGCTGGCTATTTAAATTGTAAAATCCGTCCATACATTCCGAATCCTCTGCGCTGTTTTAAGTGCCAGAGGTTCGGACACTCTCAAACTGCCTGCAGAGGGACAATTGACGTGCTCTAGGTGTGCGTCTTGGGCATACCTCCTTAGATTGCAGTCTGGAGCTGAAATGCGTCAATTGTACACAGCAACACTCCGCGGATTCTAAACTTTTCCCAAAATGGAAAACAGAAAAAGAAATCCAAACAATTAAAACAAACAAAACATATCATATTTAGAAGCCCGAATTAATAGCCCCCAACCTTCAAACTTACGCTCCCAAACTGCCAAATCCTCTGTTAAAAACAATTTCACTCAAACAGATGAAGATATAACCAAAGTAAAATGTACACCTTTGAAGTTACTTCACCACTAAAACCAATCCCCAAAACAAATATATCAATAACCACTCCCTGCTATATCCACATCATCTTCTACCAAGCAGAACTTTTGCCATCAACCTCTGCAACAGAAAAGTCTCTAAACCTCAACCACCTATTCCCGTATCTGGTGACACTTTCCACCACAAATAATATGTTTACCCCTATTAAAGCTTCATCAACCATGTCCCCTTCCTCATCCCGGGTTTCCCGGGATTCAACCCCCCCCTGGAAACTTCTACAATACCTGATTTAAAAAATGCTAAAGCTCGTGCAGGAAAAGAAAGAAAAATACTAAAAAAATGAATGAGGAAAAAATAGAAATTAAGATGGCTCCCCCATAGATCTAAAAAATCGTTGCATGTGGAATATTTAACGGATGAGGAAGACATGATCGTATACGACATGGGAGAAGAAATAGAATCCCCGAAAGGCAGTACTTCGAAAAGGATCGATACTACTTGTCCCAAAGTATTGGAAAGATGAGGCTTGGAAACGTGAAGAGTATTCACACACGTTAACTCCCAAACCGTGTTAGAAACGGCCCAAAAAGTAACAGTTTTCTTTTAAGAACTTTGTTAGGAACTACAAACTTATCTGACTTGGTGGGGAAATCCTCACCAAAATTTATTAACTTTTACTTTTACAAAACTTTTTGTAAATTAACTTTCAAGCTTTTTTATAATATAAAAATTTTTAAAAAATTTTAAACTAATCTTCATGACCATTTTTCTTTTAGATATACTTTGTGCATGTCATTTTAAAATTTTAACTGATTTCTTTAAAAAAATTTTATGTCGTTTTTAAAAAAAATGTTTGGCGCATATAGCCGAAATCGGCTCTTGTGCCAAAAACACCACAATCACTCACTCCTCAACTTATCAATGTTTACACCCTACAACTAAAACATGTCCTGCTTGTTAAACTGAAACCTTTTTATCCAATACCAAACCCTTTTCCATCCCAGAATGCAAAAAAATTCAAAAAATCGCAAGAAAAGACGTCCGAAAAAACCCTTTCCTCCGAAATAGACATAAAATTGATGCCTCCAAACCTAAAAAAGCACACCCATACAAGAATCATCAGACGGGACATGCTTGTATACGATGTTGAAGAAGGGTGGAATCACCAAAGGAAAATAAATCCTTTGGAGAGGTGGAAAAATTTTCGGAAGAATGGTGGCACAGTTATGATTGGAAACGTGAAGAATACTCCCACACGTTGACTCCAACCCGTAACAGAAAAATCGAAATTTAAGAAAAATAACTTTTAAAACATCTTGCAACATACTCAATTGAATTTAAATACAAAATTTTACATTTCTGTCGTGTATCAATTTAATTTTTACTCAATGCATTTCTTTCTTGACATGGTGGGGATAACACCCTCCAATGTATTTCCAACTTTGGCCTTTTAATAAAATGTAACATATAAATATGAATTTTTAAAAAAAATTTTTAATTAATTTTTATGCTTAAAAAAATATAAATTATAATTTTAAATTTCTAACTTTTAAAAAAATTTTTTATAGAAATTAAAACAAATGTTTGGCGCAGTATAGCCGAAATCGGCTCTTGCGCCAATAAAACCCAAAATCACTCACTCACTCACATCGTCAACTACCAGCCAACAGTTATGGAGAAAGGTCAAAGCAGCGAATGGCCTTTATCGGGACTTTACCATTCCGATATTGGAAACATCATTTGCTTTGTATTCGTCACCTGTCGATGTGTCAACTTGATTGGCCTGACTTTTGCTAGATGATGTCCAGCTCCGATTCATATAGCCCTGCATTTCAGGTGACTAAGAATCGTTTAGAGCGGACACCTATGAACTTCACACACACAAAGGTGCCGACAACCTCTACCCTACAACTGTGACTTTGACATGTGGGAATGAAGAGGGCCTTATCATCAGCCCATAATACTAGTCCAGGTCCTGATGGAATATCCTATGAATTGCTTCGCCATTTGAATGAGGATTCACTAATAAGTCTCCTTTACCTATTCAACCGAATATCGAGGGAGCGGGTGTATCTACTCAATGGCAGAAGCCATAGTGATCCCCATCCTAAAACCTGGAAAAGATCAAGAACCCTCTCAGCTATCGACCGATAGCACTCACGAACTGCCTTTGTAAGACACTAGAACGTATGGTCAATGCCGTTTCGTTTTATCAGCTGGAAAAGAACAGATGCATTCCTCTCTGTTTCAGAGTGGCTTCCGTAAGGGAATATCCACTCTCGACAACATTGTCATACTCTGAAAACAAAGTTAAAAATGCATTTGTCCGGAGGAATCATCTTGTTTCTATTTTCTTTGATATCGAAAAAATATGACCGTACTTGCGCATATGGAATACTCCGCACTCTTTTTAGACTTTGGCCCCTCAGGGGCTCACCTTCTTAGGTGAGTTCGGGTTTCACGCTCCCGAGGTACCCTAGTGATCTTTTCCTCTTCCTAAGGGGTTTACTGTCTTTGGTAAACATGGCTTCACGAACCCAGGATACCTAGTGATCTTTCTCTATTTTCGGCCCTTCTCCTTGCCATTCAAATTTCCCTTTTTCTTCCTTTTCCCGTCTAGACCACAGACCTATACTAATAAAAATGAACATTTGTTCAATATTTGTTTTTCTGATGAAAAACTTAAGTTTTACTACTAACATATAATGGTTTAGATTTTCTATTGCGTTAATTTAGTTTCTTTTTCGTATATTTCTTTAAATACTTTGAATATGTTTCTTTATTTGTTTTCAACTAACAACGTTGGTTTTCCGACCCGCATGTTTGCCGTGTGCGGCGTCCCGTAAGGGGGAAAATGGTGTTCTGGGGATCCTTTGCGTTCCTTTGCCCACGCTTCTCCAGTATGGAGGAGATTAGTACCTAGGGATACCTCTGCGTTCCCTTTGGCCCATGCTTCACTGTAGACGGGTGGCAGGGTGAGCCCGCTCCTGTCAATCGGCTGGTATACCTCTTCGGTGTCCCCGAAGAACACTGCTAATAGGGTTAGTGCTGCAGATAGGGGTGTCGGGTTTACCCGTTGGATCCTCACCCTGGACTGTATCACTATCTTCTGGGTGTACTCTGGGTAAGCGCCGTGCCTGGTTTTTGGCCAGATGACCGGCACACTGCCTCCCTTGTTGGACTCCGTGGTGGGTGGAGGCACGCCAGGACGAAGTGGTATACGCGTTATTATGGATCCAAAGCTGCTGTGCCCGGGTAAAGGCCTCGTATTACCCAACCTAAGTATTGACAAAATTGCGACTAACACAAGATTTTTATTACTTTCCTTACCGAATAATGACATGTCTTCTAAATCACCTTTTGCTATACAGAAAGCACTCGTTGGAATAGGTGGTGAACCTAAATCAGTCAAAAGATTAAGATCAGGGGATCTACTAATAGAAACACTCTCTGCTATACAAACTAAATCTTTTCTTCTCGCAAAAACGTTTCTTAATTCACCTTTAATAAAGCCCGCATAAACTCTGAACTCGTGTCGTGGTGTCATTTCTGAACCTGACCTGTTGACCACTCCTGAACCGGAAATCCTTGATGGATTTTCTGAACAGGGTGTAATTCAGGTCAGAAGAATAACAATTAAAAAAGATGCATCAATAATTCCGACCAAACATATAATTTTAACTTTCAATAGCCCCAAACTTCCATCCACATTTAAAGCCGGCTACCTTAGCTGTAAAATTCGCCCGTACATTCCGAATCCTCTGCGCTGTTTCAAGTGCCAGAGGTTCGGACACTCACAAACCTCCTGCCGCGGTCAACTTACTTGCTCTAGATGCGCATCTGTTGGACATGCTTCCACAGATTGCATTCTAGAGCCCAAATGTATTAATTGTTCTGAACCCCATTCCGCAGATTCAAAACTATGTCCGAGGTGGAAAATCGAAAAACAAATTCAAGAAATCAAAATAAACAAAAATATATCATATTTAGAAGCCAGAAAATTAATACCTCATCAGACATCACAATCATACGCCCAGGCTACTAAATGTTCAAAACTATCCGCTACTACTCAGACAGATGAAAACATCAAAAAAATAAAATGTCCACCCTTAAATTTACTACAACCTCTCCGTAAACCAAATGTATCACCAACCATTCCTGCTGTTACCACATCATCATCTTCTACCCAAGCTCACCTCTTGCCATCCAGCTCTTCAATAGCAGTTACAATATCAGATCCCCAGCCACCTATTCCTGTATCTAGTGCAGTACTTTCCACCACCAACAATATGTTCACCCCTCTTGGGTCTTCTTCAACAGTCATATCGGGCTTCACGAACCCAGGGTACCCTAGTGATCTTTCTCTATTTTCGGCCCTTCTTCTTGCCATTCAAATTTCCCTTTTCTTCCTTTCCCGTCTAGACCACAGACCAATTCTACACAATGAACTATGTTCAAAACTTGTTTTTTCTATTGAAAAAACTTTCTTTTTATTACTAACATATTATGGTTTACATTTGTATTGTGTTAGTTTAGTTCCTTTTTCGTATATTTCTTTAAATTTTTGATTATGTTGCTTTATTTATTTTCGACTAACACCGTTGTTTTCTCAACCCGCATGTTTGCCGTGTGCGGCGTCCCGTAAGGGGGAAAATGGTGTTCTGGGGATCCTTTGCGTTCCCTTTGCCCACACTTCTCAGTATGGAGGAGGTTGAGTGGCCCTAGGGATACCTCTGCGTTCCCTTTGGCCCACGCTTCACTGGAGACGGTGGCAGGGTGAGCCCGCTCCTGTCAATCGGCTGGTAGTACCTCTTCGGTGTCCCCGAAGAGACACTGCTGTAGGGTTAGTGCTGCAGATAAGGGGTGTCGGGTTTACCCGTTGGATCCTCACCCTGGACTGTATCACTATCTTCTGGGTGTACTCCAGGTAAGCGCCGTGCCTGGTTTTTGGCCAGTTGACCGGCACACTGCCTCCCTTGTTGGACTCCGTGGTGGGTGGAGGCACGCCAGGATGAAGTGGTATACGCGTTGTTATGGATCCCAAGCTGCTGTGCCCGGGTAAAGGCCTTAATTTACCCAAAATTAACATAGACGAAACTGCTACACATGCACGATTTTTAGTTTTATCTTTACCTAACAATGCCATGTCTCTGAAATCGCCATTTGCCATTCAAAAAGCCATTATAGGAATAGGTGGTGAACCTAAATCTGTTAAAAGATTAAGATCCGGTGATCTACTAATTGAAACACTCTCTGCCGTACAAACAAAGTCTTTCCTTCTCGCAAAAACCTTTCTGAACTCACCTGTAACAATAAGTCCACATAAAACTCTTAATTCATGCCGCGGTGTCATTTCTGAACCTGACCTGTTGACCACCCCTGAAGTGGAAATCCTTGAGGGATTCTCCGATCAGGGTGTTATTCAGGTCAGGAGAATCACAATAAAAAAAGATACTACTGTTATACCGACCAAACACTTAATTTTAACTTTCAACAGTCCCACACTACCCCAAAACATTAAAGCTGGCTATTTAAATTGTAAAATCCGTCCATACATTCCGAATCCTCTGCGCTGCTTTAAGTGCCAGAGGTTCGGACACTCTCAAACTGCCTGCCGTGGTCAATTAACATGCTCTAGATGTGCATCCGTTGGGCATTCTTCCACGGATTGTACTCTAGAGCCGAAATGTGTTAATTGTACCGAACCTCACCCATCAAATTCAAAGTTATGCTCAAAATGGAAAACTGAAAAAGAAATACAGGTTATCAAAACTAATAGAAATATACCATATGTAGAAGCACGAAAACTAATAGCTCCACAATTACCCCAATCTTACGCTCAGGTTACCAAAACCTCTACTGTTACCACTACAACGCAAACAGATGAAAATATTACTAAAATAGTTTGCCCACCATTGAAACTTTTAAAAACCTTTAATATCCATTCCGAAGTCTACTATATCCTCCTCGGTCATTCGGTTGCTAAATCTCTACATCGGCTCAGGCAACACTCTTGCCATCCACATCTTCTGTTACAATTACATCGCCATCAGAATCTCAACCTCCTATTTCTGTAATAGATATTGCTCCCACCACTTCTAATAATTTAGTCTCGGATCCTCAATCGCCTACTCCATCGTTACCAACTGAAATACCCCCAGTTCTTACAACTTCTAATAAATTTGCCACTCTATCAACTGATGTTCAATCATCAGTTTCCATATCAGAATCTACAGCTACATCCAATAAGGAACATCTTAACACATCCCAACGAAATTCAAGAAATAAGAAAACGCCCAAAAATACAAAAACCAGAAATAGAAATAAAAATAACTCCACATAAACCCAGAAAGCCAGCACCTCAAGAATATACTACTGATGACGAAGACATGATTGTCTATGACGTAGAGGAAAAACTTGAGACAGATCCTTTGGATAAATTCAAGAAGTCAAAAAATGTTTTAAACGATCCTCAAGCATATATACCAAGTTAACACCAACCCGATTCAGACAAATAAAAGCTAAATATATTCTTTTAACATGTATTGCCTGACTTTGTTTTAAACTAACATGTTCCATTCTTATTTTTCAATTGTTTTTAATTTAATATATGGTCTGACTTGGTGGGGCAAATCCCCACCAAATTTTCTTTATTTATTTGAAAACGGTTTAATGTGATTGGAATTTTAACTTTTTAAAACTGTATTATCATTATATTTAAATTTCTTATAACAAATGTTTGGCGCAGTATAGCCAGAATTGGCTCTTGCGCCAGAAAACCCCACATTCACTCACTCACTCACTCAACAGTCATATCCGCTTCCGATATTCAATCACCCTCTGAATCTTCTACAATACCTGATTTTAAAAAAAATGCAAAAACTCATGCAAGGAAAAGAAAGAAACAATTACTAAAAAAAATGAATGAAGAAAAAATAGAAATTAAGATGGCTCCACATAAACCTAAAAAATCGTCGCATGTGGAATATAACACGGATGAGGAAGACGTAATCGTATACGACATGGGAGAAGAGATAGAATCACCGAAAAATGGCCGAACCTTAGAAAACCCAAAAAAGGATCGATACTACTTGTCCGAAGACTACTGGAAAGATGAGGCTTGGAAACATGAAGAGTATTCACATACTTTAACTCCAAGCCGAGTTAGAAACAGCAAGAAGTAATTGTTTTTAAAATATTTTGTTATGAACTATACACTTATCATCTAACTTGGTGGGGAAATCCTCACCAAAATTTATTTCTTTTAAATCTTACCTTTTACAACTTCACTTTTAGCTTTTTTTTTATAATATAAAATTTTTAAATGAATATTAAAATAATCTTCATAAATATTTGCTTTAGATATCTTTTATTCATGTCATTTTAAAATTTTTATCCCGATTTTTTTAAAAATTTTTTTTGTCGTTTAAAACAAATGTTTTGCAGTATGCCGAAATCGGCTCTTGTGCAAAAACACCACAATCACTACCACCACTGGAGACGGAGGTCAGGAGGAGCCCGCTCCTGTCAATCGGCTGGTAGTACCTCTTCGGTGTCCCCGAAGAGACACTGCTGAGGGTTAGTGCTGCAGATAAGGGTGTCGGGTTTACCCGTTGGATCCTCACCCTGGGCTGTATCACTATCTTCTGGTGTACTCCAGGTAAGCGCCGTGCCTGGTTTTGGCCAGTTGACCGGCACACCGCTCTCCTTGTTGGACTCCCTGGTGGGTGGAGGCACGCCAGGATGGGAAATGGTAAGCGTTGTTATGGATCCCATGCTGCTGTGCCCGGGTAAAAGGGCCCTTTTATTGCCCAAACTTAACATTGATCAGATCTCTCGAATACCAGATTTTATTGATTTCTCTTCCAAATAACGAAATGTCATCTAAATCTCCCTTTTGCAATTCAAAAAGCCCTCATAGGAATAGGTGGTGAACCTAATCAGTTAAAAAATTACGATCCGGTGATTTACTGATTGAAAACACTTTCTGCTTTACAAACCAAGTCTTTTCTTCTTGCAAAAACGTTTTGAATTCAACAGTAACACAAGTCCTCAAAAACTCTTAACTCATGTCGCGGTGTCATATCTGAACCTGACCTGTTGACCACCCCCTGAACCGGAAACCCTTTTTAGGATTTTCGGGAACGGGGTGTAATTCAGGTCAGAAGAATAAAAATTTAAAAAAAGATGCATCAAAATTTCCCCAAAAAACCAATAATTTAATTTTTAATACCCCCAAAAACTACCGACCAAAAAACCCGGCTACCTTAATTTGAAAAATCCCCCCCATACATACCGAATCCTTCGGGAAATCCCGGGGGGGTTGGGTCACTCCCAAATTTCCTGCCGGGGGAATTTTTTAACCCTTCTCTAGGTGTGCATCTGTGGGGACATCCTTCTGCAGATTGAAACCCTTTAGAACTAAAAGGGGTTTTAAACCCGTTTGAAACCCCTATTCCGCCGATTCCAAACTTTGCCCAAAAGGGAAAAAACTGAAAAAAAAATACAAAAAATTTAAAAAACCTAAAAAAAAATATAACCTACTTAAAACCCCCGGAAAGTTAATACCCCCACCTTTTATCACAGACATATTCCCAGGTTTAAAAAATCAAAAACCATCCTTTCCCAGACAGATGAAAATATTACAAAAAAAAAAGTGCCCACCAAAAAAACCCTACTTCAACCGGCCTCATCCATCTCGAAACAAAAAAAAACTGCATCTATTCCTACAGTTTCGAAATCCCCGTTTCCCCACTCAAGCACATTTTTTGCCCCCGACATTTTAAAAATTTAGTCCAGATCCTCAATCGCCTACTCCTACACCTAATAACGCACTTTTCCAGCACCAATAATATTTTCCCCACCCCTTTTAAAACCCTTTTCATCAAACTTTTCCGCTTCCTCATCCAATTCCAATAATCAACCCCTTCTGGCCAAAAAACGGGAGAATTCAAAAAGAAAGAAAACTTCGGGATAGAAAAAAGGAAAAAAAAACTTCTTAAGACTGTAATAGATATTAAAATGGATCAACATAAGTTTTGAAAAAACCTCAAAACGTAGAATATACAACGGATGAGGAAGACATGATAGTGTATGACGGGCAAATGAAATCGAAACGAATCCTGGGGGATAAATTTTCCCTGGGGAATGCTATAGAACAAATCTACCTTATTTGAGGGCGATAACTCCAACACGTTTTAGGAAAGGAAACAACTAATTTTATTAACATAGATTGTTTAAACACAAACTTTTTTTCTAAACAAAGTTTTATCTTTATCCATATTTTTTTTAAGATACTGTCGACGGGGGTGGGAAAAACCCCCACACCAAATTTTGTTTCTTTTATTTCTTGATAACGTTTTATACGTTATTTAAATTTTATCTTTTTAAAACTGTATTATTAATGCTTTTACATATTCTGTCTGTTTTTTAAAGTTTTAACAAATGTTTGGGGAGTATAGCCCAAAAATTTGGGTCTTGCGCCATAAAACCCCACATTCACCACCACCACTCACTGTACTCTAGGGGCCGAAATTGTTAATTGTCCGACCCCCCCCATCAAACGATGCCCCCAAAAGAAAAACGAAAAAAAAAATACAGGTTATCAAAACTAATAGAAATATAGCATATGTGAAGCACGAAAACTAATAGCCCATAATTACCTCAATTAGCTCAGGTTACCCCCCCGGGGGGTCACCTTTTTAGGGGAGTACGGGGGTTTCCGCCCCGAGGTGCCCTAGTGATCTTTTTCCTCTTCCCAAGGGGTTTTCTGTCTTTGGTAAACATGGGCTTCAGCCCAGGGGGACCCTAGTGATCTTTTTTTATTTTGGCCCTTCTCCTTTCCATTCAAATTTCCCTTTTTTTTCTTTTCCGTCTAGACCACAGACCCAAATTACAAAAAGAACTATTTAAAATTTGTTTTTTCTATTGAAAAACTCTTTTTTTTTACTAACATATTATGATTTACTTTTTATTGTGTTAGTTTTTGTTTCTATTTCGTATATTTCTTTAAATTTGATTATGTTGCTTTTTTATTTCGTTCACCGTTTTTTTTCAACCCGCATGTTTGCCGTGTGGGCGTCCGAAGGGGAAAAAGGTGTTCTGGGGGATCCGGTTTCCTTTGCCCCCGCCCCCGTATGGAGGAGGTTAGTGGCCAGGGATACCCTGGTTCCCCTTTGACGCTTCACTGTAGAGGGTGGGAGGAGTGAGCCGCCCGTCAATCGGCTCCCCCAGGAGGCTACCTTCAGGTGAGAGGGTTTTTACGCCCCAGGGCCCAGGATCTTTTTTCTTCCTGGGGGTTTTAAAGTCTTTGGAAACATGGGGTTCACGAACCCAGGGTACCCCAGTGATCTTTCTCTATTTTTCGGCCCTTTCTCCTTTTGCCGTTCAAATTTCCCTTTCTTCCTTTCCCAAGTTCAGACCATACAGACCAATCTAACAAAACATTTATGTTCAAATTTTGTTTTTTTTCTGATGAAAAAACTTACGTTTACTACTAACATATTATGGTTTACATTTGTGTATTGAGTTAGTTTTAGTTCCTTTTTCGTATATTTCTTTTAAATACTTTGATTATGTTACTTTATTTGTTTTGATTAAAACGTTATTTTCGACCTGCATGTTTGCCGTGTGCGGCGTCCCGTAAGGGTGGAAAATGGTTTGGGATCCTTGTGTTCCCTTTTGCCCACGCTTCCAATATGTGGGAGTGAGGCAAGTTATGGCCTGGGGATACCTCTGCGTTCCCTTTGGCCCATGCTTCGTAGACTGGGTGGCAGGAGTGAGCCCCGCTCCCTGTCAATCGGCTGGTAGTACCTCCTTCGGTGTCCCCTGAAGAGACACTGCTGTAGGGTTAGTGCTGCAGATAAGGGGTGTCGGGCTTACCCGTTGGATCCCCTCACCCTGACTGTGTATCACTATATTCTGGGTACCTTCCAGGTAAGCGCTGCCGTGCTCTGGTTTTTGGCCAGGCTGGACCGGGCACACTGCCTCCCCTTGTTGGACTCTTCTGTGGTGGGTGGAGGCACGCCAGATGAAGTGGTATACGCGTTGTTATGATCCCAAGCCGCTGCCCGGTGGTAAAGCCTTAATTCTGGCCCAAAAATTAACATAGACGAAACCGCTAATACGCACGATTTTTAGTTTTATTCTACAACAATGCCATGTCCCCTTGAAATCGCCATTTGCCATTCAAAAGCTCTAATTGAATAGGTGGTGAACCGAAATCGGTTAAACGATTGCGTTCTGGGGGATCTACTTATTGAAACGAATTCCGCTGTCCAAAACAACAAAGTCTTTTTCTCCTCAAGCAAAACATTTTAAACTCGCCTTTAATTGTAACTCCGCATAAATCTCTTAACCTTGCAGAGGTGTCATTTCAGAACCTGACTTGATGAGCACTCCTGAATCAGGAAACTTGAGGGATTTTCTACATCAGGGTGTAAACTCAGGTCAGAGAACGCCACAAAAAAGACTCCACAATTTTCACCACCTGTGTTCATTGCATCGTGAATACGAAACCAAACCACAAAACACAATAAAAGCTTGTTACTTGAATTGTAAAATCCGTCTCACATACCGAACCCTCTGCGCTGTTTCAAAGCCGAGTGTCTTGGTCATTCTCAAACTTCCTGTCAGCAACTGACGTGCTCTAGATGTGCATCTGTTGGTCATTCTTCCACAGACTGCTGTCTGGAGCAGAAATGCGTCAATTGTTCACAATCTCATTCTTCCGACTCAAAACTGTGTCCTAAATGGAAAACTGAAAAAGAAATTCAAATAATCAAAACCAATAAAAATATCTCGTATCCTGAAGCCCGAAAATTAATAGTCCCACAAATATCTCAAACATACGCACAAGCCGCTAAACCCTCAACAGTAACCACAACAACCCAAACCGATGAAAATATTACAAAAATAGTATGTCCACCTTTAAAACTACTACAACCTTTAACATCTGTTCCGAAAACAATGCCTTCAAAAATTAATACAGTTACCAAATCATCTACAATAACTCAAGCACAACTCTTGCCATTCGCATCTCCCGCGGCTGTTACATCATCAGAATCTCAACCACCTGTTCCTGTACCTAATAATGTACTTTCCACCACAAACAATATGTTCACCCCTATTAAAGCTTCATCATCCATGTCCGCTTCCTCATCCAACTCCAATACTCAACCCCCTACTGGCTCTACAACAATAGAGAATTTGAATTCGAAAAAAGAAAAATTCGTGATAAGAAAAGAAAAAAAGAAATACTTAAAACAATAGTAGACATAAAAATGACTCCACATAAACCGCGAAAACCAGCTTCTGAAGAATACACAACGGAGGAGGAAGAAATGATAATATACGACGTGGAGGATGAAATTGAACCTGATCCTAATTATGTGATAAAAAATGGAAAGACTTATTTCAAAGGAAGTTTACTTTTAACCCCTACAAAACAGAGAAAATAGCTTTTTCTGAATACTAGTCATACTTGGTGGGGAATTCTCCCCACCAATCTGAATTTTTAAATATATTGAAAGTGAATTTTATACTTTTTTTTTAAGATTTTAAATTTTTTAACAGAAATTTTATAAACCTTTTAATATTTAAACATATGTTTGGCGCAGTATAGCCAAAATTGGCTCTTGCGCCATAAAACCCCAAATTCACTCACACTCACTCACCACCACAGAATTTTAAACTAATCTTCATGACCATTTGCTTTTAGATATACCTTGTGCATGTCATTTTAAAATTTTAACTGATTTTTTAAAAAATTTTTTTATGTCGTATAAAACAAATGTTTGGCGCAGTATAGCCGAAATCGGCTCTTGCGCCATAAAACCCAAATTCACTCACTCACTCACTCACCACCACAGAAGTTACCGTCTCTGAACCTCAACCCCCTTCTAGACCTACATTAAAAGAAATAAAAAAAAGGAAAATTCGGGATAGAAAAAGAAGAAAAGAATTAATTAAAACAGTTTTAGACATAAAAATGACTCCACACAGATCGAGAAAACAAGCTTCTGATGAGTATACAACGGATGAGGAAGAAATGATTGTTTACGACGTGGAAGACGATATTGAATCGAATCCCGACTGCGTTAAAAAAATGGAAAAAACATATAACAAGGGAGAATTAACTCCGACAAGACACAGAAAATAACTTTTCTCAATACCTGTGAAACTTGGTGGGGAATTCTCCCCACCAATTTGAATTTTTAAATATATTGAAAATAAATTTTATACCTTTTTTTAAGATTTTAAATTTTTTAACAGAGATTTTATATACCTTTTAATATTTAAACATATGTTTGGCACAGTATAGCCAAAATTGTCTCTTGCGCCATAAAACCCCAAATTCACTCACTCACTCACTCGGAGTAATTTTCGACCGCCGGCTCACTTTCCTTCCGCATATTTTACAATTGCGGAAGAGGTGTGGAAAATCTTTAAACCTCTTGAAGGTGTTGTCTAACACCTCCTGGGGGGCGGATCGAACATCATTACTCAGAGTGTATCTGGCAATCGTACTCTCTCGCATTGACTACGGATGTGTTGTATACGGATCAGCATGCAACTCTACTCTGAAAAACTTGACCCTGTCCACCATATGGCACTGAGAATCTGTTCTGGTGCGTTTCGCACATCGCCAGTACAGAGTCTTTATGTTAATTTCAACCAGCTTCCTCTTGATCTTCGACGGAGGAAGCTGTCTCTTGCCTATTATTTTAAGATCTTGTCCATTCCTTCTCATCCTCTGAAATGTATGAGACTCACCATCACTATGAAGAGACTTTATGATGCCCGGCCATCTAACATACGGCCGTTTATGGATAGGATGAAACAACTTATAACCGAACTCGACCTACCCAATGTGGATATCCAGCAAAAGAACCTTTTTCCATTCCAACCTTGGAATATACCACGGTTCCATTATATCAACCCTTTTGCAATTACAATAAATCCACCGTAACACCTGTCGTCTTTCAACGAGTCTTCGCCTACCACCCTAGTCAGTATAGGGAGTTTTCGGCCATCTACACAGATGGTTCGAAACGTGCGGGTTACGTTGGCTGTGGAGTCGTGATTGAATATAATATGCCCTGTTTTCGACTAGACGCTTCTTGCAGCGTTTTCACTGCAGAAGCTGTCGCCATTTACCGTGCACTTCAATTAATCGACTCCAATATACCCCGTCCCTCAGGGGGCTCACCTTCTTTAGGTGAGTACGGGTTTCACGCTCCCGAGGTGCCCTAGTGATCTTTTTCTCTTCCTAAGGGGTTTACTGTCTTTGGTAAACATGCTTCACGAACCCAGGATACCCTAGTGATCTTTCTCTATTTTCGGCCCTTCTCCTTGCCATTCAAATTTCCCTTTTCTTCCTTTCCCGTCTAGACCACAGACCAATCTAACAAAATGAACTATGTTCAAATTTTGTTTTTCTGATGAAAAAACTTACGTTTACTACTAACATATTATGGTTTACATTTTGTATTGAGTTAGTTTAGTTCCTTTTTCGTATATTTCTTTAAATACTTTGATTATGTTACTTTATTTATTTTGATTAACAACGTTGGTTTTCCGACCCGCATCCCCCCCTCAGGGGGCTCACCTTCTTTAGGTGAGTACGGGTTTCACGCTCCCGAGGTGCCCTAGTGATCTTTCTCTCTTCCTAAGGGGTTTACTGTCTTTGGTAAACATGGGCTTCACGAACCCAGGGTACCCTAGTGATCTTTCTCTATTTTCGGCCCTTCTCCTTGCCATTCAAATTTCCCTTTTCTTCCTTTCCCGTCTAGACCACAGACCTATACTAATAAAAAATGAACATTTGTTCAATATTTGTTTTTTCTGATGAAAAAACTTTACTACTAACATATTATGGTTTAGATTTTCTATTGCGTTAATTTAGTTTCTTTTTCATATATTTCTTTAAATACTTTGAATATGTTTCTTTATTTGTTTTCAACTAACAACGTTGGTTTTCCGACCCGCATGTTTGCCGTGTGCGGCGTCCCGTAAGGGGGAAAATGGTGTTCTGGGGATCCTTTGCGTTTCATTGCCCACGCTTCTCCAGTATGGAGAAGGTTAGTGGCCTAGGGATACCTCTGCGTTCCCTTTGGCCCACGCTTCACTGTAGACGGGTGGCAGGAGTGAACCCGCTCCTGTCAATCGGCTGGTAGTACCTCTCTTCGGTGTCCCCGAAGAACACTGCTAACAGGGTTAGTGCTGCAGATAAGGTGTCGGGTTTACCCGTTGGATCCTCACCCTGGACTGTATCACTATATTCTGGGTGTACTCCAGGTAAGCGCCGTGCCTGGTTTTTGGCCAGTTGACCGGCACACTGCCTCCCTTGTTGGACTCCGTGGTGGGTGGAGGCACGCCAGGATGAAGTGGTATACGCGTTGTTATGGATCCAATACTGCTGTGCCCGGGTAAAGGCCTCGTATTACCCAACAAACCTAACGTCGATGAAACTGCCAAAAATTCACGATTTTTAATTTTATCCTTGCCAAACAATGATATGAGTAAAAAATCGCCATTTGCTATTCATAAAGCACTAATTGGAATAGGTGGCGAACCTAAGTCAATAAAACGTTTACGATCCGGAGATCTCCTAATAGAAACTACGTCCGCGTTACAAACAAAGTCATTTCTTCTCGCAAAATCATTTCTTAATGAACCAGTATCAATAAGTCCGCATAAAACCCTGAATTCCTGTCGTGGTGTTATTTCTGAACCTGACCTGTTGACCACTCCTGATACGGAAATCCTTGAGGGATTCTCCAATCAGGGTGTTATTCAGGTCAGAAGAATCACAATTAAAAAAGACTCAACACTTATTCCAACTAAACACTTAATTTTAACTTTCAATAGCCCAAACTTACCGACAACAATAAAAGCTGGCTACCTCAACTGTAAAATACGTCCATACATACCGAACCCTCTGCGCTGTTTTAAGTGCCAGAGGTTCGGTCACTCCAAACCTCTTGCCGCGGTCAGTTAACATGCTCTAGATGTGCATCCGTTGGGCATTCTTCCACGGATTGTACTCTGGAGCCGAAATGTATTAATTGTACCCAGTCCCATCCATCCGATTCAAAATTATGCCCGAAGTGGAAAATAGAAAAACAGATACAGGAAATAAAAACAAATAAAAATATTTCTTATCCAGAAGCACGTAAATTAATAGTCCCACAAATATCTCAAACATACGCTCAAGCTGCCAAATCCTCTACTTTAAATAATTCTACTCAAACAGATGATAATATAACACTAATAAAATGTCCGCCTTTAAAATTACTTGAACCACTCCCTAAAACAAATATATCAATATCCACTCCTATTTCCACATCATCTTCAACGCAAGCCCAACTCGTGCCATCCACCACAGAAGTTACCGTCTCTGAACCTCAACCCCCTTCTAGCCCTACATTAAAAGAAATAAAAAAGGAAAATTCGGGATAGAAAAGAAGAAAAATTAATTAAAACAGTTTTAGACATAAAAATGACCCCACATAGACCGAGAAAAACGGCTTCTGAAGAGTATACAACAGATGAGGAAGAAATGATTGTTTACGACGTCGAAGAAGATATTGAATCGAATCCCGATTACGTAAAAAAAAATGGAAAAACTTATAACAAGGGAGATTTATTGTTAACTCCGACGAGACACAGAAAATAACTTTTCTGAATACCTATCAAACTTGGTGGGGAATTCTCCCCACCAATCTGAATTTTTAAATATATTGAAAATGAATTTTATACTTTTAAGATTTTAAATTTTTAACGGAAATTTTATAAACCTTTTAATGTGTAAACATATGTTTGGCGCAGTATAGCCAAAATTGGCTCTTGCGCCATAAAACCCCAAATTCACTCACTCACTCACCCGACCCGCATCCCCTCAGGGGGCTCACCTTCTTTAGGTGAGTACGGGTTTCACGCTCCCGAGGTGCCCTAGTGATCTTTTTTCCTCTCTCCTCTCTCCCCCCTTTTTTTTCTTTGGACATTTGTATGTTTTGGGGATATTTTTTCGTTTATGGTTTTGTGAAAAGATATCACTTTTCCCCCAAAAAACCCCTTTGCCAATTTAAAACTTGTTTAAAAATAAAAAAAATAAAAAAAATCATAAGATACGTTTTAAAAAAAAAAAAATATATATATATATTTTCCTTAACAAAATCGGTCGACGGCGATCAATGCCGATCTTATACCTGACCTTTGCTCAGGGTCCCAATCCACCCTTATAGCCTCTCCGCGAGGGTACTATTTGGGCGTGGAAAGGATTCTTGCGGGGGGGTATGGGGGGGAAAAGTCGTCGTCACCGAGACGGCTCAAGGAACGCTCTCCCAAAGCGGTCCCGGGGGACGAGAACTTTTGCGGTGGGCTAGGCGGCGGGGATCCCCCTTTGAAAATCCTCCGCTTGGCCGGCCCGTGCCCAGCTTTGGGGTTTCCCGTGTCTCGAAAAACCCTCCGGGGGTTTTGGCCGTTAAAAAAATTTGGGAATTCAGGGCCTGGGGGGTGTGGAATGGGAAGGAACCACCCCAAAACTATGATGACAACCAAAGAATAACGTTTTGCTGCCCCCTTGGAACAAATACGTCCTCTCTGCCCATCAAATACTCTTTCCTGGGCTGAGGGTTTGAACTCGCCCCCGTCACTAGCCCAAATTTCTTTTTGCCCCGACAGGCCAGGAACCTCAACCCCCCGTTGGGGAACAAATTGTCCGAAAAATTAACCATCTCATACCCCAAAAAAATTTGCGATTCCTGATTCTTCATTATAAAAAACGAAATACCTTTTAAACCATATCCCCTTTTCAAATCGAAAGCGATAACGATAGTATGGGGGGGTTAAGACTATTCGAAAGGCCTCCGGGGACTTATTCCTCGAAGTAACATCAGCGAAACAGTCCGCCCCCCAAAAAACTAAATAAAATGGCCCCGATGTTACTGGTTCCCCCCAAACCCTCCAAACTATTCACGAGGTCATCTCTGCGGGATTTGTTGAATGTATCAACCGAAAAATACAGGAGAACATCGGATAAAAGGTCTTAATGTTGGGGGATACAATTCGGCGGGATGGGGGGTTAACAACCTAAGCACCTCATCCTAAAATTTTTTACCCTGAACCCCCACAGTCCGTAAAGGCCGCATATCTTCTTCCCCTGTACGACCATACATTCCAAATCCGCTACGTTTCCTTTGTCAAAAAAAGGACATTCAAAAACAGTCTGCCCGGCCAAAACCTGCTCTGATTGCAGAGGTAGGCCATGATAGGCAACTTAAAAAAAGGAACGATGTGAAAACTGTAAAGGGGACCATTCATCATTTTCTCGATCTTGCCCAACATGGATATTAAAAAAGGAGATAACGGAAATAAAAATAAAAATAAATTTTCTATCCGGGGCTCGACGTGTTGTATCACCCGCACGCCATTTTCCCGGAAAAGCTATCACCCAAACCAGCAAAATATGTTTCAATAGCCATTCAAGCCGACGAAATTACAGCTCCACAATCTGAAAACACCGAATCAAAAAAAACAGAATCTGAAAAAACCAAGACTATTACAGTGGATGCATGCAATACTGTATCCCCTCCACCCAATATTAAAAGAAATAGAAAAACACGAATAAAGGAATCTGGAGTACAAGCAAACAAAAAAAAGAGGTCAAACCTCTCTAAAAAACCCCATAATATGGGAGACGATGTCATGGAAATCCATGCATCACAAAGCGACGAAAGTCTTATGGAAGATCAGTCGCCAAGACCTTCGTCTGCTAGCTCCAGGGGGCCAAAGCAAAAACAATGCCCTTTGTTTCTTGGAACTCCCGTGGTCCAAGGCTCGCGATGTTTTTAAATCTTTTCCACCCCAACCGTGCGTTGCTCTTCAGGGCATTTCTGAAGAGTACTATGACAATGCTGTGCGTGGTTAAAATTTTACGACAGGATGAGATGGCGCTGCATCTCCAACTGGGGTGTATGCCTTTACGTCCCATCTTTTCCCCAGTAATGTCGTCACACTGCACACATCTTACAGGCTGTGGCTGTACGTTCTTCCTTTCCCCTTTGTCCAGTCTGCTGTTTTTTTACCACCAACGATGTTTTTGCCACGTGGTTTGAATCAATTACTCAGTAAATTTCCAGCTCCTTTTATTTTACTCGGTGATTTTAACGGACACAGCCCTCTGGGGGGGCAGTGATACCAACCCCGTGGACGACAGATCAACAGTTGATCTCTGATCACTGTCTCTTTCCTCAAAAACAACGAGAAAACATATTTCCATACCCACGAGGTTTCACTCCCTCGTCAAACCCATCTGTTCCCAATTCTGCTACCGATGTTGAATTTCGGGGTTGAAAAAAATCTGCACAACAGTGATCATTTCCCCTTGCCCGCATTTTTGGTGCGGGGACCGAATTCGTCCCCACTTTCATTTTTCATCGCGCAGACTGGGATAATCCACGGTTAGCAGTTATCACCGCCACGGTTCAGAACAGGGGGGTTAATGATGCAGTTTTAAATGTCACTGAAGCCATTCGGAATCTGCCGATCGCAATTCCCATCAATTTTAATGGGAAAGCTGTCAGACCATGGTGGAACTCTTCCTGCCAAAAACCAAAAGGAAAAAAAGGAGGCGGGGGGGTATTTTCGGGAGATCCCCACCACTAAAAAATCTGCTTCAAACGTGCAAAAGCGTTAGCTGGAATCTCGTCAATCCCAGAGAATCTTGGATCAAGTATGTATCTTCAATCAATCGTAAACTACCACCCAAAAGTTATGGAGAATCAAAGCAGCGAAGGGCCCTTTATCGGGTTTACCATTCCGATTTGGAAAACATCGCTGCTTTGTTTTCCCCGGGATGGGGCCAACTTTTTTGGAGACTTTTGCAAAATTTCCAGCCCCGATTCATAACCCCTGCATTTCAGGTGACTAGAATCTTTTAGAGCGGACACCTAAAAATCAGGTGCCAAAACCCCCCTAAAACAGTGACGACTGGGGAATTAAAGGGGGGCCTTATAATCAGCCCATACGGGTCAGGCCCGAGGGAATATCCTTGAATTGCTTCCCATTTGAATGAGGATTCACTAGTAAGACCCCACCTATTCAACCGAATATGGGGGGGCAGGTGTATCCTACTAAATGGAAAGAACCCCATATGACCCCCACCCTAAAACCGGGAAAAAGATAAAAAAACCCCTCTAACTATCGACCATAGCACTCACACTGCTTTTGAAAGACACTAGAACGTATGGTCAATGCCCGTTTCGTTTATGAACTTAAAAAGAATAGATGCATTCCTCTGTTTCGAGGGGCTTCCGCAGAAAAGATCCACTCTTGACAATATCATCATGCTGGGGGCAAAATCAAACATTTTTGTCCGGAGGAATCATCAGTTTCTATCTTTTCGATATCGAAAGGCATATGATCGTACTTGGCGCGGGGATTTCCATTTTTTTGATTTTTGGTTAAGGGCAATTTCCCAAACTTTTAAAAAATTTTTTAAATCTTCGTTTTTTAGGTGAGACTGGGTGGCATTCTCTCTCTCCTTTCCCCCAAACTGGGGGGTTCCCGGGGAGCTTTTTGGGGTGTCACCCATATGTCATATTTCTAGCTTTTTTTAAAGTATTTTCGCCTTTTTAACAGGCTTCATTATACGTGGACGATCCAGTCAGTTGGAAGGATCAGACATGCGCAATTTGAACGGCGTTGCAAACTGCCGTCAACAATTGTTAAATGGTGTGACACCAACGGCCCCAATATTTCTGCCAGTAAATTGCTCCCACTTTTGCCGCAAACGGGATTTTCACCCCGAACCTGAAATACATTTCGTGATGTTAATTTTCCCCGTAGTTCCCGACGTACGATTCCTCGGGGAAATTTTCGACCGTCGACTCACTTTCCTTCCGCATAAAAATTGGGGAAAAATTAAAAAGTCTTTAAACCTCTTGAAGGTGTTGTCTACCACCCCCTGGGGGCGGATCAAACATCATTGCTCCGGGGTGTATCAATCTATCGTACTGCCCCGCATGGATTACGGTTGTGCCATTTATGGATCTGCGTGCAAATCTGCGCTGAAAAAAAGCCCCGTCACCATATGGACTGAGAATCTGTTCTGGTGCATTTCGCACATCGCCAGTCGGGGGGGCTTTATGTTAGTACCAGCTTCCTCGTTTTGACGGAGGGCTGTCTCTACATTTTTTTAAAATTTTTTGTTCCTTCACATCCTCTGAAATGTGGCTCCCACCCCATGAAGGGCTTTATGATGCCCCATCAACATACGGCCGTTTTGGATAGGATAAAACAACTTATAACCCAACTCGACCTACCCAATGGATATCCAGCAAAAGAACCTTTTTTCCCTTCCAACCTTGGAATATACCACGGGTTTCCCTTATATCAACCCCGCCAATTACAGTAAATCCCCCGTAACACCGTGTCCAACCCTTTTTCGCCTACCACCCCCTTCCCAAGGGGGTTTTCTGTCTTTGGTAAACAGGGGTTCACGAACCCCGGGTACCCCAGTGACTTTCTCTATTTTCGGGGCCCCTTTTCCTTGCCATTCAAATTTTCCCCCTTTTTTCCTTTCCCCCTGACCCAAAACCTATACTAAAAAAAAAGAACATTTGTTCAATATTTGTTTTTTTTGTGAAAAACTTAAGTTTTACTACTAACATATTATGGTTTTTGATTTTCTATTGCGTTAATTTAGTTTCTTTTTTGTATATTTCTTTAAATACTTTGAATATGTTTTTTATTTGTTTTAAAAAACAACGTTGGTTTTCACCCCATGTTTGCCGGGGCGGCGTCCAAGGGGAAAAAGGTGTTCTGGGGATCCTTTGTGCCCCTTTTTCCCCGCTTCTCCGTATGGAGGTTGGGGGCCCAGGGATACCTCTGCGTTCCCCTTTGGACGCTTCCCGTAGACGGGTGGCAGGGTGACCCGCTCCCGTAATCGGCTGGGGGTTTCCTCCTTCGGTGTCCCCGAAGGCCCGCTAGGGGGTTTGTGCTGCAGATAAAGGGGGGTCGGTTTTTCCCGTTGGATCCCACCGGACTGTATCACTATATTCTGGGTTACTCAGGTAAACGCCGTGCCTGGTTTTTGGGCCGTTGACCGGCCACGCCCCCCTTGTTGGACTCCGTGGTGGGTGGAGGCACGGGATGAAGTGGTATACGCGTTGTTATGGATCCCAAAACGCCGGCGGGTAAAGGGCCCCTTTCCCCCAAAACCTAACGTCGATGAAACTGCCAAAATTCACGTTTTTTTTTTTTATCCTTGCCAAACAATGATATGGTAAAAAATCGCCATTTACTATTCATAAAGCACTATGGAATAGGTGGCGAACCTAAGTCAATAAAACGTTTGATCGGAGATCTCCTAATAGAAACTACGTCCCCGTTACAAACAAAGTCATTTCTTCTCGCGAAATCATTTCTTAATGAGAGTATCAATAAGTCCCCATAAAACCCAATTCCTGTCGTGGTGTTATTTCTGAACCGACCTGGCCACTCCTGATACGGGAAAACCTTGAGGGGTTCTCCCAAACAGGGTGTTATTCGGTCAGAAGAATCAAAAAAAACTCCAAAATTATTCCAACTAAACCTTTTTAACTTTCAATAGCCCCAAAATTACCACAACAATAAAAACTGGCTACCTCCTGTAAAAAAATTCCCTACCGAACCCTCTGCGCTGTTTTAAATGCCAGAGGTTCTCAATCTAACCTCTTGCCGCGGTCAGTTACCCTGCTCCCAGATTGCATCCGTTGGGCATTCTTCCCCGGTTGGCCCCCAGGGGGGTCACCTTCTTTAGGTGGGGACGGGTTTCACGCTCCCGAGGTCCCTATGATCTTTTCCTCTTCCCAAGGGGTTTACTGTCTTTGGGCATGGGTTTTACGAACCCAGGGTACCCCGTGATCTTTCTCTATTTTCGGCCCTTCTCCTTGCCATTCAAATTTCCTTTTCTTCCTTTTCCCCTCTGACCACAGACCTATAATAATAAAAAAAGAACATTTGTTCAATATTTGTTTTTTTGATGAAAAACAAATTTTCTACTAACATATTTGGTTTAGATTTTCTATTGCGTTAATTTGTTTCTTTTTCTATATTTCTTTAAATACTTTGAATATGTTTCTTTATTTGTTTCAACTAACGTTTGGTTTTTCCCACCCGCATGTTTGCCCTGTGCGGCGTCCAAGGGGGAAAAAGGTGTTCTGGGGATCCTTTTCGTTCCCTTTTCCCACGCTTCTCCAGTATGGGGGGGTTGGGGGGCCCAGGGATACCTCTGCGTTCCCTTTGGCCCACGCTTCACTGTAGAGGGTGGCAGGAGTGAGCCCCCCCTCCTGTCAATCGGCTGGTATACCCTCTTCGGGTCCCCAAAAACACTGCTTAAAAGGGGTTTGTGCTGCAGATAAAAGGGGGTCGGGGTTTCCCTTGGATTTACCCCGGACTGTATCACTATGTTCGAGGTACTTCAGGTAAGCGCCTCCCGGTTTTGGGCCCGTTGACCGGCACACTCCTCCCTTTTTGGTCCGTGGTGGGGGGAGGGACGCCGGATGAAGTGGGATCGCGTTGTTATGGATCCAATACTGCTGTGCCGGTAAAGGCCTCGTTTTCCCCTCCAACATTGACCAATTCGACTCATACCAGATTTCTTTTTTTAAATTTTTTTACCGAATAATGAAATGGCATCAAAAACGCCTTTTTTCTTCAGAAAACCCTTGGGGAATAGGTGGTGAACCTAAATCTGTTAAAAAAAGGGAAAAATTCAGGGACAAACAAAGTCTTTTTCCCTTTTCAAAAACTTTCTGAACTCCCCGTAAAATGCCCACATAAAACTTTAATTCATGCCGCGGTGTCATTTCTGAACCTGATCTGTTGACCACCCTGGGGGAAATCCGGGGATTCTCCGATCAGGGTGTTATTCAGTCGGGGGAATCCAAAAAAAAAAAGATACAACTGTTATACCGACCAAACCCCTTTTAAAACCCCGCCCACACTCCCCAAAAAATTAAACCGGCTATTTAAATTGTAAAAACCGTCCAACATTCCGAATCCTCTGCGCTGTTTTAAGTGCCAGAGGTTCGGACCTCCCCAAAATTTCCCGCAGAGGACAATTGACGTGCTCTAGGTGTGCGTCTATTGGGGATACCTCCAGACAGTCTGGGCAAATGCGTCAATTGTACACAGCAACACTCCGCGGATTCAAACTTTTTCCCAAAAAGGAAAAAAAAAAAAAGAAATCAAAAAAAATTTAAAAAAAAAAAACATATCATATTTGAACCCCAAAAATTTAAAAGCCCCCAACCTTCTCAAACTTATGCTCAACTGCCAAAACCCCTGTTAAAAACAATTTCCTCAAACAGATCAAAAATATAACCAAAATAAAATGTACACCGAAATTCTTCAACCCTAAAACCAATCCCCCCAAAAAAAATATTAAAAAAACCCTCCTGTTATATCCCCATCATCTTCACCCCAAACAGAACTTTTTTCCCTCCACCTCCAACGAATCTAATGCCAAATCTCAACCACCCATTCCTGTTCTGGTGGGCCTTTCCACCACAAATAATGTTTACCCTATAAAACTTCTCAACCTTCCCCTTCCTCATCCCGGGTTCCCTATTCACCTTCTTCTGGCTCAACAATATCCATAAAGCATCACTTCAACCCCTGTATCAATTTTACCCCTTACCAATAAAAACATGTCCTGCTGTTTAAACGAAACCTCTGTACCCAATACCATACCTTCTCCATCCCAGGTGCAAACAAAAATTTAAAAATCGAGGGCGTCGAAAAAAATCTTACCTCCGAAATAGACAAAAAATTTACGCCTCCAAATAAAAAAGCACCCTATACAGGAATCAAAAGACGAGGACATGATTGTATGATGTTCCAGAAGAGATGGAATCACCGAAGAAAAATAATTCCTCAAAGGGGTAGAAACTTTTGGAAGGAATTGGCAGACTGAATCGGGGAAAAATATAGAATACTCTCACTTTACTCCAACCCGTAACAGAAAAAAACGGAAATTAAAAAACAAACTTTAAAACATTTTGCAACATACTTTTGTATTTTAAAACAAAATTTACATTTTTGTCGTATTAATTTTTTTCTTTATACATTTCTTTGTTTTAAATTTATCCGTTTTTTTAAAATCTTGCCACAGTTGGGGTAATACATACCCTGTATTTCCCCTTTTTACTTTTAATAAAAAGTAACAATTAAATATGAATTTTTAAAAAATTTTTAATGAATTTTCATGCTTAAATATAACTTATATCTTTAATGTAAATTTTTTAAATTTAAAAAAAAATCTTTTATGGAAATTAAAACAAATGTTTGGCGCAGTATAGCCGAAATCGGCTCTTGCCCAATAAAACCCAAAAAACCTTACTCCTCCTCACCACGGATTGCAGTCTGAGCCTAAAGGGATTTAAGCTCTCAACCCCATACTGCTGATTCAAAACTATCCCCAAGTGGAAAAAAGAAAACAAATACAGGGGATAAAAAAAAAATAAAAAATTCTTATCCGGAAACACGTAAATTAATAGTCCACAGTTATCTCAAACATACGCTCCAAGCTGCCTCCCCTACCATAAAATAATTCTACTCAAACAGATGAAAATATAACACTAATAAAATGTCCGCCTTTAAAAAATTTCTTGAACCCTCCCCAAGACAAAATATCAATATCCCTCCCATTTCCACATCTTCTTCAACTCAAACCCCCCTCGTGCCATCCATCACAAAATTACCTCTCGAACCTCAACCCCCTTTTGCCCTACATTAAAAGAAATTAAAAAAAGGAAAATTCGGGATAGAAAAGAAAAAAATTAATTAAAACAGTTTTAGACATAAAAATGACTCCACAGATCAGAAAACCCGCTTCTGATTATACAACGGATGAGGAAAAAAAATGATTGTTTACACGGGGCGTA
>BMAV01011007.1:0-14975 GCA_019973955.1 Trichonephila inaurata madagascariensis
AAGTATAATTAACAATATTGTCAAAATGGATAGCATAAATTATATAATCATAGTAATAAAACAAGCTTTCACACATAAGATATTTGAAGAATGGTCGAATTAAACATTTACTTAAAGCCTTACATTAAAAATAAAAGCCGCGATTTTTTTAAAGATTAACAATTAATTTTAATATTAATTTTTATTGTATCATCAATTATTTTAGTGGAGAATAAACAAAATAAATAAATCTCGGCTGTGAATTTTTTTTTTAACCAATTAAATTTTCGAAATTAATTTAAAAGAAATCATTTAGACCCTGATATTTATCAACATATTAATCTATAAAGTAGCATTTCGGATTGCATATTTACTGTGTTTTTTTAATAAATATAAACTAGTTTTTCAATTTTTGAATGAACCTGGACAGTATAAATATAAGTGTCACCAAATGAAAGTGGCAATGCTATAATAAAACCCCAATTTGAAGAGAAAAATGACTGCGTGGACCCTATAGAAAAGAGCAGAGTGCTGAGAATGTATGAGATATCGGCATATCCCGTCAGACGCGTGTGTGTGATAGAGTGGGCAGTGGCGTAACGTATACTCCGGAACACCCGCATTGCGGGGGAGGAGGGCCGAAAGCTTGACTGACGCTAATTACGTATTTGGGTTGGGGCCCAAAACCTGAGTTTGCAGGGAGGGACCTAATATTCCCCGTTACGCCACTGAGCGCAGGAACACATTGAAAGGCATCCTTCACATCTAGGATGCCTACAACCGATACGACTGTCAATGTGGTCACGTACTGAGCCCCATCGCATGACTTGAGAAAGAATATCAAGAACTACTGACAAGACATGCTATCCGGCGGGGTTGTCATCTTGTATGATAAGGCTCGTCATCATGTGGCTGTAGAGAGCAAAACATTGTTACTGCAATTCCATGGGAGATTCTCGAACACCCCCTTACAGCCCGAACCTTTCACTATGTGAATACCATCTTTGTTCCAAGAAAGCTTTGAAAGGACAGTGATTTCCCGACGCTAATGAGGTCCAAGCTGTTGTTGAAAATTGGTTCCACAACCAACACCGGGTTTTATTGACCATGGTATCCACCATGTCACGGACCCCTGGGACATTTGTTCCAACCTACAAGATGAATTTGTCTAGCCAATCTGTTATCTCTGCATTACTTTTCCCCTGTATACTATATTATATTAATAGCATTAAACCATTTATCAAACCGACTGTAGTGCCCCTTACATTTAAACGACCCTTATATATTGTTCTCAGAAAAATATTTTTATATCTATTTATTTATTTGAATTTGCATTTATAAAAATAATGAATTGTTTGCTAAATTTCATGGTTTAAATTTCAAAGTAAGAAATTAATTCAATATCAACAAAAAATAGTCAGCTCAGAGGTATTTTACAGATTTATATTCTCAGAAGCATTGATTATAGGTAAATGGAATTATTTTCACTCTTTAAGTAAATTATATTCAAATGTACATTTAGTACCAAACCACACTAAAAAACCATTTTTGTCCTAAGATTCAGACCCTCCCTCATTTTTATTCAGGATTTTAATCGATTAAAAAAAAAAAACTACGAATTCTAACAAGAGCTCTGCATTTCCCAAAATGTTTCATTAATGTGATTTGAAATCGTTTAATTTCAGATTTATTTTTCTTAAAAAAAATTTTAAGCAACAAGTAAATTAATTATATTCTTAAATTCACAGAATTTTCCTTTTTTTAATTTTATTTATGATCATGTTTCTTTGCAGTTCGGTTGAATAAAGAGCTTCTTTTGACTAATTTAATTATGTAAATTAGAGTTCGTGGAAAAGAAAAGAAAGCAACTTGGAATATGTTTGTAATTTGCTAATGTGCATTGAAAATGTTGTATGCTGAATTTAAATCATAAGACGCAGAAAATCATGTTAGCTAGCTATGAAAAAACAGTGGGGATTTTTTTTTTCAAAAGAATACTTAGAACTTAAAAAAAAACAGTTACATGAGACTACTTAGAGACTACTACAATTACTAATTAGAATGCCTTTTGAAAATATAATCATAACTTTTATAATTGGTACTTACATTAGAATGGTTCTTCGTTTTTAAGAAATCTGGATAGCTAAAATATTTATTGCTTAGGTGCAAACATTTAGAAATGAACACCTTTAAAGTCTCCGTATTCTAGTGAATATATAGTATCATAAAAATAAAAAATAACACTCTAAATTTCCGTTACCTTTAAATAAATTTGATAGAAGTACAAACAACTAGTACTACAATTAAGGTATCCGACTACGTTCGGAACCGTGATTTTGCAAAAGCGCATAGATGGATAGTTTTCGTGATATTTAGTGTCACTTAGATTAGAATACATGTATACAATTGTTTTAAGGATATTTTGACAGAAAAAATGATTTAAATAGAATATTTTGGCAAAAAATTAAATTAGAATAATTATTTTTCAAAATTTTCTCCTTTTGTGAAAAATGCTTCTATTATAAAAGTATTTTGCCTGTGTATATCTCAGACCTCTGTACAGAGGCTCATCAAGAATTTTTGAAATATATAACTTTGAAGTGGGTTTATCCATATTTTACGACAACAGAGGAGAGCAGTTTTAAGAAAAAAAACGCCGATAATTATTTCAATGGGTTGTAACTCTGAAAATAATTTGAATTTTTCAAAATTCCTAGTTGAGCCTCTGCAAAGACGTCTGAGTTATATACAGGCAAAATATTATTACGATAGAAGCATTTTTCACAAAAGGAGAACATTTGGAAAAAGATTGTTCTAAGTTAGTTTTTTGCCAAAATATTGTAGTTAAATAATTTGTTTTGTCAAAATGTTCTTAAAATAATTTTATACATGTAGTCTAATCTAAGTGACACTAAATATCATGGAAATTATCCATTTATGCGATTTTTTAAAATCACGGTTCCGAACGTAGTCGGATACCTTAAGTCCTTCATGATTCTTCATGACTTAGCACAATATTCTTTGGATGAATCTGGAATAAAAAATTTTAGCTGATTCTATTACATATTTTGGTCTATGATTAGTAAATATAAAAAGCTTCAAAGTTCATTTAAGTAGCTAACGTAAAATCTGGCGCATAAAACGCACCTATACTTTCAAGCTGCATTTATTAATCTTTAGGTATATTCCCGTATAATGCACGCACCCCTTTTTTTCGAAGAAATCCGAAATTCATCTGTGCAATGCTCTTGTGTTTTAAAGTCATTTATTCGAGGTATTATTCCACGTTTTTGGAAAAAATAATATACTTTTAGAACTACAACCCTTTTAGTTTAAGAAGAATGTCTTTCATAAAAATAATGTTCTTCCTTCAAAAGAATGTTCTCCTTTCAAAAGAAAGTTTTTCTTTCAAAAGAATGTTCTTCTTTCAAAAGAATGTTCTTTTGAATAAACAGTTCGATATAAGTCTTAATTTTTTCTCTATGCTCATCTCTATTCTTCAATTTTAAAGCTCTCCTTTTTATACCCGGCGTATTAAGTGCACTCGTAAATTTTGACCTTATTTTTTTGTGTTTAAAGTGCGCGTTATACGCCAGATTTTACGGTAGCTATCTCATAAACAGTTGGTTTTAATTTTGTGTTTTTCGTACTAGAGTCGCAGTTCCTAAACTTTGGATCACCATGGCCCTCCTTTATGTATTAGCGTGACAACGCAGACCCCCGAGATATTGAAAATCCCTCCTCGACTTAATATTCTTGACCAAAAAACAAGTTGTACTAGAATTTCTTCAATGGGATCTATTTAGTAATTTAGTCTAATATGGCACATAAATTTTTCCACGAAGCCTTTATTCTGTAAAAGAAGGAAATCTCACCGTTACATGAAAGAATCCACGGACCTTCTACCGAGGCGCCTGAGGATCTCCAAGGGTCCTCGGACTACAGTTTAAGAACGTCTGTACTAGAGCAACAGTAGGGTGACAGATGTGTTATTCCTAAATCTAGGTCAAGTTATGAGTCTGACACAAAATTGTAAATTATTCTCGAAATTTCTACTGCATGCCATTTATAAACTTTGATCTGTACTTCTTTAACACTCTGCCTGGAACATCAATTTTTTTCCGCTCTTAGAAACATCCGTCTGACAGACAGGTACACAATTTTTTTTTGAATTTTATTACCGTAAGGACTGTTTAAAATGTCCTTATTGCTTGTGAAATGGAGTAGAATTTTCAATAATTAAGTCTTTATGAGGCACACTATATTAATATATTTTTATCAAAAATATTGCGACTAGTATTTTTTATAAAAAACTGATTAGAAATTATTTATATTCATGTAAAAATAATTGTAAGTAATAATACCAAAAACGAAAAAAACTATAGGAATATAGATACTGATAGACGGTGATAGATAAGAAAAATCGCACATATCGTGAGTTGTGAAAAAAATCTCCAAGTACCACCATGTGATCCTCTCATTGGGTAGAGTCCGACTGAAGATGGCAAGGCAGCCCACCCCAAAAATCACACCACAGCGTTATCTACAGCAGTGGTCGCCAAACATGACCTCACGGACCAGTAAATTCATAATTTAAATCCCGCGAGCCACTTAAAAGAATTTTGTAAATGTTCAATATATTTATTAAAAAATGCGACCTAAGAACGCAATCGATGCATGTTAAAACATAACTTAACGTGATAAGTGAGTATATTCCACATTTTTCTGGGGATCAGTGAAATTTTCTCGCGAACCACTAGTGGTCCATGGACAACCACTTTGGCAACCTCTGATCTACAGGCATGAAAGGAAAGAATCTCCGTCTGAGAGATGGATGTTCCGATCAGAGGGTTAAGGTATACCCCTCTATATCCCACAATGATTCTTTGATGGTCTCGAACTCCATCGCTCGACTTGGACATCTCTGTTCACGAAGCTTATTATGATGACTTCTCGATTACCATGGCTTTTTGAGCACGATAATCTCTCTCTGTCAAACTATTAATTTATCTACTGTTACATGCGTATCACCAATATAAAGTCGAGGATTTATGGTCATTTTCGAAGCATTAAAAATACTCAGCTCATTTAAAAATACATTATTGTTGTATATAACATACAATAATTAACTAAACCGTGATGGCAATACAGGAAAGCAAAAAAAAAATTAAAAAAAAATAAGAATACGGATAAAAATTTTTATATTGGATTCAAAAAACTTCAAGACACTTGTTGTCAAGACAGTTGGACACTGACAAGACAATTGCTATATTATCAAAACTAATTAACAGTATCAAAGTTGAGAAATATTAAGGTTATCTTTTTCTATATATATAAAAGCAATGCTACGAAGCTTTTTCAAATATATACATATTGTTACGAATTTTGTGTAAATAGTGTAAATAACTTGTATTCGGATGTGTAATGCATTTATTTTACTCTAAGTTATGTTTATTTTATATTTTAATAATTACAAGCAATGCCGTCCTTCACGCTATAGTGGTGATTCAATGAGAACTTGGAAAAATCTTGGCGATAGAGACAAGTTGACGTCATTTTTGGTGACCGAGTTGGTGGCCAATTTGGAGATATTGGCGAGCTAGGGACCCTCTGGATTCTTTTGAAATTTGTGGATAAATACACTAATTCACGCTCTAAGACGCATGCGGATTTTTACTGGGAGTTTCCGCCTTGTCTATAATTAGAGCGGTGCTCGCCGCAACGAGTCTTGATTCAACCAGCGACTAGTAAACTTGTTTTGACCATGATTACCGAATAGCTTGGACTTTGCTTGTGAATAATCTCTTACAAAAGTTTATTTTAACACAGATAATTGTGTCTGAGTGCTGTTGAAGGTGAGAAGACCTTTCTGAGATTTACTCTGTGAATATTGCTGCTGAATCCTATATTTCAAGGATTGGATTTTCAATAATAAACTCTCATCGCTCTTAAAGAACTGTCTTGTACTTTGTGGCTGATTTGCATAAATTCCTGGAACCCCAATCAACGTAACAATATATAATGTCTGGTATCCGTAGAAATAGCTTTTAATTTTTTTTCACATGCATTTTTTCGGCTAATATTTTATTTCTGCATGAAATGTTGCGATTGTCTAATCATTTGTTATGTCCCAGTAGAAGCTCTAGTTACCAACAGTTTTTTGAAGTTTACCCCTTGTTGTTGAGACCTCCTTTTAAATTTAAGGACTTTCAAGATCATTAATGGCTTACTTGTTCAGCATTATTAATACACCTACAAAATGATGCTTAAGTATTTTTGAAACTCTGTGCCCCTTGAAAAAGTAGATCCCACCTTGACCTTTTAAATGGACAATATATAGTAAATCAACATTGCCAGTGGCACACAAAGGGGTTTTTCCTTGGACCCTTCCTTAGCCCTCTATTTTTTTATCGATTAATGATAATCCTATGTATATTCTACAAGGAAAATTCGAACCGTTCAAAAGTACTTTTAAAAATTAGCATATTTAAACATTATAAATGTTTTTGGGACTCATTACCAATAAATACTAATATTTAAATAAAAATTTTTTTAAAATAAGTTACCTAAATTTTACAAAAACCACAATTATAATGAAATTTTAGCAATATTTTTGAAAATTTTTAAATCAATAAGAGAAAAAAATCTTTAAGTAAAAGTATTGTTAAAACAAACAGATGTTTTTATTAAAATGCAAAAAATTTTAAAGATTTAAAAAATTTTAAAAATTTTAGAGCTGATTGAATAAGTAAACATTATAAAAATTGACATTCTTCATGAGACCATTATTTAAGTAACAAGCCATAACTAAAAAAAGTATTCATACAAAAGACATTTTGCAATCCTCTCTAGAAAAAATAATAAAAATATCTGGTTAAAAAAAAGCTTTATAAAATACATTTGTAACATTTTGAGTTATCAGATTCCCCATGACGATTTTGAGCCATTTAAATCCCAATTTTGGTAGATAAAAACCATTTTCGGTTTTTCAAACAGGTATCTTGGGAATGATTTTAAAGGGAAATATATTTTTTAAATTTATTTGAGTTTGAATATTATAAAATTATTTTAAGGACATTATGAAAAAAAAATCATTTAAATACAACTTTTTTGGCAAAAATTAACTTAGAATAAAGTTTTTTCCAAATGTTCCCCTTTTTGTAAAAATGCTTCCATTGTAATATTATTTTCCTGTTTTTAGATCAGACCTCTTAGAGGTCACCTAAATTTTTGAAGTGCAGAATTTTGGAATTGGTTTCTCTATGTTTTAAAAAAGAAAGAAAATTTTAAGAAAATACGCCGATAATTATTTCAAATGGTTGTAACTCAGAAAAATAAGGGGAATTTTTTTAAAAATCATAGTTATAAAAAATTTTGTGGATCCCGATCTTGTCGAGAAGAAATGAGCCCCTACCAAGGTCGAGGCCCTGAGCAAATTTTTCCCATGTTTAAACTCATGCCAAAATGCAGAAATAGCTATGCAATTTCAATATTTTGGCAGGTCATAATTTTGGTTTTTTGAAGCTGCAGGTAGGTAGGTAAGTAAAAAGGTGTTGAACCTTTTGAGATTTATCTTATGTAAAAGGTGTAAATATTTACTAAAAAATCCCATTTTATTCTTTAAAAGGTAATGAAGAGCTATCCACCCGGCGGATTTAAAATCGGTGCTGGGTTGTAAAGTCTTTCTTATTGGGACCGTTTTAGAATGGGAAGTACAATGAACACAAGGGTTGAGTAAAAAGGGGTTAAAGGTTAAAACCAATCCCGAACAAGGTCATAAAAAATTTTTTCCTTTCCCCTCCTCGGGTTAAAACCCTTTTCGAAGAGCCTCATAATTATTCATAAATCAAATGTAGCCCCCAGGTAGTTAATTTATTTTTACAAAAGTATCACTTGTGACGCAACCCCTTACGTACCATGTAACCAAAATGGAACATGCTAGGTATAAAACTCAAAATCCGGTTTTTAACCTGATGTAGATATATGGGCTTATTTAGGTGTACAGCCGTTTTTAAACAAGCACAGTAAACATATAAAAAGGTAAAGGTTTTCTTTTTATTTTTGGGAAAGGTAAAATTAAAAAAATGTTTGGGTTTAAAAAACAATTTGAAAAAAAAAAAAAAATTAAATTAAAAATACAAGTCTGTTTTTTTTTCCCTTTATGTTTCCTTAGAACAAAAAAAGCTTTTCCACATGCTTTAATAATGATTATATTTTTTTATTTTTCATTTTTACAAATAAAAAATTATAAAACTGTTTCCTGAATTTTTTCCCTTAGTATCACTTCATTAAATCCAATGAGCTATTTGGGAAAAAAGTAAAATAAAAATAAAAATTGTTTAAAGTTTCAAAAAAGCAAAAAACAAAATTTATTAAAAAGATAGGGAAACGTTTTTGGACAAAAATTTAATTTCAAATGGCTTAAATCGGGAAAAAAATAATACCGTTTTAAAAAATTTTAAACCCGAAAATGGATAATGAAAGTACCCTTTAAACAAATAAAAAAAAGGGTAAATATATTTTAGTAAGAACTGCAATATCTAATCTGTGCAAGATGAGTCTTAAAATTCCTTCCAGAAAATTTTCATTTATTTATTTGCTTACTTATTTTTTCCCTCTTATATCGTCACCGTCCACATGATTCCAGAACACTCAGGCCCTTTGCGGAAAAAATACTTTGTAATAGAGGAACGTTTCTACGTCCAAAGTATTTACCCATCTTTTCCGGAATAGTAATTTGAATTTTTTCTCATCCCGAGATAGACCGTTTCTAATGTTTCATTTAAGACATCGCTTTCTTGAAAATTCTAGTCAGACTTTTTTGTCCCGTTTTTTAAAGCAGCCCAATGTCATTTACTTTTTAACGTCCGTGAATGTTTTGGGAAAAGTTGGGATATTAGAAAGCCTTTTACCATGTAGCTTTTTTTTTCCCTTTTAAAAAAAATTTTTTAGATACAAAATGAACAGCTTTTTTTTTTTGAAATTCAACATTTTATTGAAGGAGAATTTCTTTTTAAAAAAAAAATTTCTTTTTTTTTTCTTAAGTATAAGTTTTAATTCATCTAAATCTTTTTTTTCAATCAATATTAGTAAAAGTAAAAATACATAGAATAATTTTTTTCCATTAAATTAAAATGTATATTTCAAATATTCCCGAATCAAAATAATTTACAAACTCATTTTTAATTTTTTAAAATTAATATTTGTATTGAAAACAAAAGGTTTTTTTTCCATCTTTTTTACATATGTGTGTTGTGTTTTTCCTTTTGTTTATTTATTACGAAACCGGGGAAAAAAAATAAATTGAATTTTTTCTTCATTTTTTATCACCTTCTATAAATTATTCTATTTATTTTGTTTTTTTATATATATGAATAATTTACTTTAGTTTCCCTCTTAAAAAAAATCTTTAATTTGTAATTTCAGACCCCCTGGGCCCCCGCGTAAACAATCAACGTATTTATAATTTAAAATATATATATAACACATTTTTGTTACATTCAAAATTTTATAACCCATCTTATAAAAGCACTTTTTTGAAATTTTTTTTTTTGTTTTTTTTTTTTCTCTTGTAATATTTTTTTTAGTTTTAATCATTATTAAATAATTTTTGTTTTAAATTATTTTAGTTTTTTTGTTTGTTTCTTTTTTTAATACTTGCAAAATTTAGAGTTTAATTTTTATCTTTCTTTTTTTTATTAAAAAAGTTTTTTTGTGAACCCCCTTTTTAAAAAAATTTCACTATTTTTTTTCAAATTCGTTATACCCGATGTAATTTTTTTAAAAACTTCCAAATTAAAAATAAAAAAATTTTATGTTCCTTTTTTTCTCCGAATTTTTTTTTATTTTAAAATTAAATTTTCTTTGTGTCCCTATTTGTTTTTTGCATTAATCAAAAATAAAATTTTTACAAACAAAAAAAGGTTTTTTTTAAAATTTCATAAATAAAAACGTTTTTTTTTTCAAATTTAAAGTAATATTTTCAAGCAAAATGTAAATATTCCTATTCACCGTATTATGAAATAAGAACCAAATACTCGGCTCTTTGTGATTTCTGCTTTGCTGCAATTAATGTAATCATTTTCTGTGTGTGAAAATGTCGTAATTAACTAAATTCGTTTTAATGTAGGACAAAAACAAATCCATGCTTAAATGGTATCCTTAGTATTTGATATTTGTTCACTTTTTGCGTTCACCTTTTTTACTAATGAGTCAAATGCTTTGAAATTTTTTTCCTACACCACTGGCCATTAAAATTACTACATCAGAAAGAAATGGCAGAGAACAGAATGATATTTATTGGACAAATACATAAAACTGGAAATAACAATTGATTAAATTTTCAAGAAATTTGGTTGTATAGATCGTGAAAAACAACCACCTCTGGCTGTAATAACAGCACTTACAAGCCTGGGCATTGAGTCAAACAGAGATTAGATGGCATACACTGGTACAGATGTTCATGCAGCTTCGACATGACGCCACAGCTCATCAATTGTAGGGACTTATGTATGGTGACGAGCCACGACGTTTTCTATTGGTGAGAGATCTGGCGAACTTGCTGACCAGGGTCTCAGCTGAAGTTTTTCTGTGTCAAGGAAGGCCCGTACAATACCGGCAAAATGTGTTCACGCATTATCTTGCTGAAACGTAGGGTTTCGTAGGGCTCGAATAAAGGTTAGGGCCACGGGTTGTAAAGCATAAGAAATGTAACGTGCACAGTTCAAAGTGCCGTCAATGCGAACAAGAGTTGACCGACACGTGCATCCAATAGCATCCCATTCCATCACGCAAGATGATGGGACAGTATGACGATGACGAATAGACGCTGCCAATATGCGTTTACCACGATGCCGCCAACCAAGGATGCGACCATCTTGATGCTGCAAACAGAACATGAATTCCTCGAAAAAATGGCGTTTTGCCATTCGTGCGCCCAGGGACGTCGTTGATCACACCATTGAAGACACTTCGTTTGTGATGAGCGTCAGGGTAGCCTCAACCCGGTCTCCGGCGGAATCTAGCTGCTGCAACGGGCGTCGAACGGTTCGTGTAGACACTTGTTGTCTTGCAAACGACTACAGTTTAACCAGGACTCGTAACCTGGTTGCACGAACCCTTAAAAGGCCCCGGGTTAACATGCCTATCTTCTCAGCTGCTAGTGATACCGGCCCGTTGGCTCCAAATGGCGTTCCATATTACCGTGATCCATAGATTCCATTTTCTGCTAAAGTCATTAGATCTGGGCCGAGGGGGGCAATACTGAGATACGATAACCGCAATCCAGGTACGCAACAATTCGACGTTCTTCAAAATCAGAATGCTGGCACCGAAGCTCTTACATAAGGCATCACAACAGCCTTTCACCAGGCCACAATGTTCAAATGCAATTTGTATATGAGAAATCGGCTGAACAATTTCCTCAATTAAAACCATTGTAGTTGTCGTTACCGGCGCCTGCTTTGTCTGGATGCGCTGAAAAGCTAATCATTGGCATATAACAGCATCTTCTTTCTGTCGTATAAATTTTACGTCTGGAGCCTGTCACTTTCTTGGTGTAGCAATTTTAATGGCCAGTAGTGTATTATTATTAGCACATGTATCGACGGTGTACAGTTTTCAATCAAAGCAATATTTACTTTTTAAAAATAATTAAATTTAGAATTTTTACATTTCCAAGGAATGTTTAGGATACTATTATAAAACAACTTATGAAGATCAGTCACGTTAGTAGAATCCCCATACCATCTTTTGTTATACATATTCAAATTTATGTGTATAAGTCAGTGCCTCTCAAAGTTTCAATACTTGCGGCCGAATTTTCAATCATAATTTTCCACGCCCCATTCAATCACAATGCATTGAATGCAATATTAATGTTTTTTGACGCTAAAACTCCAATACTATCTTAATTAAGAACCACTCAAATTAACAAAGTAAATAGTAAATTTTGTATATGTTACTCTTTCAAATAATAGATATTTTAAGTAATTTATATTTTAAGTAAATCGTATGTACTCTCCTTTAAGTAACAAGGGAAAGTATTGTGTTGCTTTTCTTTTTAGTTTTAAATTGGGAAAAGATAAAAATAAAAAGGGGCGACGTGTACATATTTTATGTCAGAATGTATTATGTTTTGCTTCCTTTAAGTAAATTTATATAACTTTTTAAAAATAATCTTTTATTCTCGACTTTTTGATACGCTCGCGCCCCCTCGTAGGGATATCACGCCCCCGTAGTTGGGCACGCCCCACAGTCTGAAGAACACTGGTATAAGTCAATTACTGTAGAAGTAGCATTTTAAAGTACCTCATAAATTTTTAAATTTTTCCTTACGAAATTAAAAGGTTAGCTTTTGTAGTATTGAACCCACAAATTATTTTACGTTAATACATATACATAAGCTATAAATAAAAATAAAATTGCAAAAACCATTAAACAAGATTTGTTTTAAGAATCGTACCATGTTCCTGTAATCAAGAACTTTTGTAAGAGAAATTTTGTTTTAAAGGAATATGTTTGTAAACCAGAAAATATTTTAACAAATTGCTTCATATTTATCTGATTTTCCTTTTTCAATATCATGTGTTGTACCAAGAATTCCGAAAGTATTCAGATAAGGATTCCAATATGTATTGAAATATGCAGCATAGAATCACAGTGAGTCCGTTGTGTTTCTGATTAGATATTCCAAGAGATCCTGGTAATGCATTGTTCCACAAACCTTAGAAGGAATCCTATTTGTGTTAAACTATACAAACCTTCTCCCGCGTGAAATGAATAGAACAATATCGAAATTTTCACTTTGTCTATAGAAATCGAAAGCTTGGAATACTTGGATCCTTAACAACACACGCTTTATTTCAAATTCAAAGGACAAGTTCGGTTCGATATTGGAGATGAATCTTACTTGAATAAAGTTTATTTTTGTACAGAAAATCTCAAGTTTCACTATACTTTGAATTTCTCTGAGAATTATTAATTTTTTTATTTCATTTAATGTAAGAAATAGAATAGAATTTTCATAAATCTGATGCAATTAATTAGCAACATTTAGGAACATAATGCTTCGTAAAGAATAAATGTATCAATTTTTTATGACTAATAAAAGAATGCAGAACAATTAAAGCAGTGATTCTCAACTACTGTTCTGCGGTAATTTTATGTGCCACCATTTTTTTTAAAATTATTAATTGCATTCTGAGAAATATAAATAAAATCCGAAACCGAATGATTTGGCCGTGTTTCAATAAAAACTAAGAATATTCGTGGTATATTTAATTTATCCTTTCGTGGATAGATTAATATAAAAAAGAGTTGAGTTCGTTATGCATTTGTGATAACGAATACATTTGTATATGAATTAAATTTGTATGAAGAGGTAAAACTAATTTAACTATGTAATAATCGAGATTTGATTTCAAAATTTTTTTGAAGAGTCAATTAATTCATTTTTGGATTAAAGTTAGAGCCGATTATCTCGTAACAGCAAAAACAACTTTTAAAATGTTACAATTTTCTACATCTTATTTGGTGAATTGGACTTCTAGCATTAACAAGCATAATAATAAAAACAGATCGAGATTCTTAAATGTAGATAACGAAATGAGAGTGGCATTATCATCTTGACTATGAAATATAAACGAAATTATGAAAAAAAAAATCAAGTGTAAATTGCTCATTAAATGTATTCGTATAGTTAATTTGGAATTAATTACTCAATAAACGTTTTGTTGTCCTTATTGTATATTTTATTTAACATAGAAAATTATAATCCTAAGCTCTATTTTACCTACTGTATTACAAATAAGTAAAATTCTTTTAAACTTATTTTAAAGTTAGTGACCAGCCAAATTTTTAAATTGTTAAAAGTGCCAACAGCAAAATAAGTTTGAGAATCATCGGATTATAGGATTCCATTGGTCTATAGGCTGTGTTTGTTTAATGGGCTAAATTTTTGGGATGTCATAGTCACTTGATGAATACAATCCAGCCAATCAGTTTATAAATTCATATGACGTCATAAATATCATAAATTTAATCACGTGCTTCCACCCATCAGGTCATGTGCTTTGCTTTTGTCAACTTTTGTCTCTTGCAGAAACTTTCTTTTAAAAATGCAAATTTGTCAACAATAATATGCCTAGCAAAAAAATGACTTGCTTTAAAAGTACATATTATATTAGATTTTTTTTAAATTTAATTTCGAAGAACTTTTTTGAAAAATCTAAATACTGACCATCTATACATAATAAGGAAATTCGAAATTTTATCTAAATTCTACAAATAGAACGCAGGTACAAGTCTAAACTCAGTTTTGAATTCCATGAAGAACATGTGATTACATTTATCATATGACCGTTAAAAATTTAGCTGATTGTTCTATGACTGAACGAAATGTGAAATTTTTAATCCATGTCTTCCTGACAATGACTAGTACAATAAAGCTTTGTTTCTGTTTAAAATTGAATAAAATATTTTTAAATCATAAACTTTAAGACAATTAATACGTGATCTCATAAAATAAAGTTAAAATATTAAATATTTCAATAATTATTCGAACTCGAAAAGAAATTCTTATAATGTATATAAATATTTCTTTTTTGAAAATATGGTGGCAACTTATAATACAAACATATTTAAATTCCCTTGACAAAATATGAATAACTTTCAAATTTAAGACATTTTATTGCTGTATGAAGCGTTTATTTTAAATTAGAATACATGAATCATTATTTTATTAGAAATTTATACTGTAGGTAACTTATTTATCAATTTATCTATAATCTGGTAAGGCTTTAATTTTGAGAATAAATGTAGTAATGATGGACTATATATCGATAGATGTGAATAAATTCCAGAGTCTCGCATTTGAATTATTCATTATGTCAGAGAAGTTTTCAAACTTTGAATTATAAAACGATGACGCGTTTTAAGTGTCAAAATTGTACATAAAAGTGAAAAAATTTGGGGGAACTTTTTTTTGCATAGAAAAG
>BMAV01011008.1:4617-14765 GCA_019973955.1 Trichonephila inaurata madagascariensis
AAAAGCAGTCTTCATAAAATTAGAATGTTTTAAATTGTATAATTCTTTCTTCAATGTTTGTCAAAAAATTTCGTTTAACTAATTTTTATTGTATTAAAAAATATTCTTAAAAAATACTTATAAGTTTTTTTCTAATTAAATTGATATTAAAATTGACAAAAATTTTTCCTTTATACGTTTTTTTTTTCTTTAAATCATTGTTTCAAACGATGCCACTTTAAATATCTTCTATATATATATTCAATCGAAACTAATCCTAAAAAAAATGTATTTTTCTTCAACTAAGAATAGATTTTTTGCATTTCAACACTTAAGTAGAATTATAGCTATCCGCACATTTTCCTAAACTTTTTATTTACTTAGAACAAAAACCGACAATCAACCTTATTTATTTATTCTAGAAATACTACCGGAACATGATGTATACCAAGCAATCATTTCACAAACCCCAAGACAAAATTCAAACTATGGAATGATTTTTCTTCACAAAGTCTATTTTATTCAATTATAGGAACAAGTTTCGGTTAAAAATTGTAACAAATGGTTTATGTTTTTAACCAAATTTAATGATATAATTGACAGTTTTTATGTAGCAATTGAGTAATAAGAAAATATAAAATTAAACTTACGAAATACAAATTTCAACAGCAGCAACATTATTTTGCTGAAAAATACTCTTTAGAAATTTTGAAGTATTTATTAATTTAATAGTTTATGTATATTATTTAATTATATATTTTAATAATTTTATTTAAAAAACCCATAAGAATCTTAAAGTACATATCCTTAGAACGTTAAAAGTGTACTCAAAGTGTGACCTTTTTCAATGCAGTCACCTTAAAAATTCGTCGTTTTCTTTACATTACAATTACCGTTTTCAAGTAGAAAAAGGTATTTTAGAGAAAGTTTTAACAAAATTAGCTTAATTGTGAATGTAATGTAATAATTGTATAAATTATTATTATATTAATATATTACATATTGCAATAATATAATTCATAATTAATAATTATACATATTCAAAACCCAAAGTATAAAAGATTCAAGCAGTCTCTGGATGGTCTTTACGAACTGTCTACTGCATTAATTATATGCCAAAAAATTATGTATAATATATAAGAATTCATTCAATTATATTTATTCGATTTATATAAATATAAAACTGAAGTATTTAAAATTTTAAATTAAAATTTACTAAATTTTTTATTTATTTGAAATATGCTTAAATTTAAGTTAGATTGTTTTTATTGCTCGCAATACATAAGCAGAAAAAACCATTTTAGTATAAAGTATATTTTCATGAAATTTGTTAAGAAGCAAACCATTATCTTTCCTGCATTACTCTATTATATTCAAGGAAATAAATAGTATATTTATCAGATATTTTCTGTTAAAATGAGTTACCAGAAAAAGCACAAATACATTGCAATAAAAATATATATACTTCTATATCAATTGTTCGAAGAAATATTTTGTTACTTGTAAATTGTAAAATTGTTCCAAGGGACATGAATAAAAAAACGACACATTCTTATAATATATATAAAAAAGAAGAAATAGTCGTAAAAATATTTTTGAAGTGTTTGGTTGGGAGAATTTTAAAATGAAGCTAAATGTACAGACGACTTTTGTGCTATTTTTATCGAAGTTTAGGTAAGTCATTCTGAAAATTGCGTTGTCTGTCTACAGAACTGTTTTAGAAATAAAAATGAAATTGTAATCTATCTAAAAATATAACCAAGAACTTTATTAAAAAAAATCAGTCATATAAGTTACGGCATTTCTTAGAACTCTTGAAAGACTTAATTTCCTATGGGGAAAATATATCATTATATTAAACTTTTATAATTATATATTTTTTTCGAAGAATAACTTGATAAGATTTTTTCCCTTTAAATGAAACTAAGCAAAATAAGAAATGCAACAAAACTTTACAAAATAAAAAAAGAAAGTCAACTCAAACTTCGCATCATTAATATTAGAATTATTTTCGAAGTTATACATATTGCATATACATTATTACATATATAGATCTCTGCCTATATATATATATATATATATATATATATATATATATATATATATTAGTTTTTTTTTTTATTTGCCCTGTAATACCTTTCCTTCCATTACATTTTTCTGCCTTCTTATAAACATTTACGCAGTTGAATTTTTAATTATTTCATATTTCAACATCAAAATGTTTGTCTTCATAAACGGTGAACTTTTTTACGTATGGCATGACTTTGAAAATGCAATACAAAGACTGGCTGGAATATTAAATAAGTTTTAGATTAAACGCACCTCATGAACCAATGTATATAATGTGAAATGTGCAGTGTTTTGTTCTCAAGTAAGATATAAGGTAATTCGGGGGAAGTTGCCAGTTTGTATTGTTGTTGTTGTTTCTCATCCCCGAGATCAGCAGAGCTAGATCAGGTCGATGAGTTCCTTCACCCTGAAGAAGTTCAAACCCAATAGGGGATCTTGAACCAAGTTCTGCCTGGTAAGCCCCAAACAAGATAAAATGTGACCAGGGGAGGCCTGAGCAGAACACTTTATGTAAATTTCGAAGTGTCCAATGTCATCGACAAAAGTCAATGACATCAGATGACCACTAAGGAAATAATACTACTTTTATGCGTCGATAAATAGCACTACTGGGCATCTTGTGATGTGGCCATCCTTTGGTGACCATATCTTTGATTGTCAGCGTGAGTTAGAGGTGTGGGATTCTCAAAATGATCAGACATTTTAAATTCTTAATATAACTTTATTAAGAATATAACCTAAACATCTAACAATTTAGATAAATTTGTATAAATGAGAATCTATGTAGATCAATCACACAAAAATAGTTAAACCGGATCGCATAACTTGGACCACTTTATCTAAATAATTATATTATCCGCCTACTCTCAATTCTGATAATTTTACAAGTCCTAATATCAAATAACCAGTCCTACCTTAATCCAAACTAAGATTCAATCACTGTACTGAGACGTCTGGGAGCGAGTGCAATGGTATGCACCTTGTAGCAATGGCTGAATATCCCGGTAATTTTACGATAGGCTGTCAATTCACACTCGTATCTCTTCCAAACATAACTTTCCCCAAATTGCCATACTGCTTACTGAAACTTCTGTTCTTTTAAAAGCTATCTTATTTGCATTTCATATTCGCATTTCGCTTCTTGGATTTTGGTTGGAAAAGAGTTGCCATTAATCTTGGCCGTCAAAGAACGCAGAGGTTATGTTACAGAAAAGACGCGTGAGCCCGTCACATTGTGTGAAAAATCTGGTCCGACTTTAAGTGTGGCTTGTGAATTTTTCTGTATTGATTGTCTTTAATCGGTGGTTCTTTTTTTTTTGGATCTCTGAACATTTAAAGTGGTGAGTACACCCTTTATAATATATCAGGTTCCTCAAATTTAAAGTTTTTAAAAGTACTTGTTATTTTAAATAAGATATTTGCAGTATAAGTGGGTTACGCAATGTGTTACAAATGCGATGCATGTAGAGACGGCCGTAACATTTTAGAAAAAAAAGGAAAGCGTGTGTTGCATTTCCCACTATACTTGGAAAGACGCCTCATGATTCAGAAATAAATGAAATGAACTTTAAAATTTGGTTTTTTTTTTTTAAGCAGAATTGTAACACTGTATAACATCGTATAAAATATAAATGCAATTAATAATTTATATTATAATTAATAATATTTACATGCAATTAATGATAAATTGTCTATCACCATCGGTTGCCTCAACCATCATAGAACACGTGAGTACAACCCTATTCCTCTGGTCAGAAAACGCGAACCAACTGGGCGTAAAATCTGACATCAGAAGTCTTAATTGAATAAGAGAGGAGAGCAACAATGCGGGAAAAGCCCCGAAGAAAGCTAAAAAGAGTGGGTAAGGTCAAAACAAATAGCAAGAAACCTTCGAAGATCGTCACCTCTAGTTACTAGTGGGGACAGTTTTGACGAGGATAATAATGATGATTTTTATGCTTGGTATAAAGGGTACCTTTATGTTAAAATATGTTCCAAGTGGTAATAGATTCAGAACATCGAATGCAACAAATGCTTGCACGAAGATTGCAATGATATTAATTTGCATAGGGTGAAATGTTGTGTAATAATTCGAACCTCTGTACTGTTATTATTTTTGGCAAGCTAATTATGAAAGAATTTAATTTTTCTTAAGTTTTTCTATAGCTATTACTTAATATATTAATTTTGTATTGTTTGCCTTATTTTTTTATTCCACAAATAAATTAACTGAACACCGTATTATTTAACCTTCAGATGAAACATTTTTTTTGTATCAACCCTCTAAGTGGTCTGCACTTAAAGTCTTGCCATTCTGGAGATGCTTCAAAAATGCACCGCACATATTTTTTTGCTTTCAGGTGGGGTTCTCAAAAGCGGTTGATCCGTATTTTTAAGAATGCGGCTCGGCCACTTATGGGAATCTTGCTTGAAAGCAGAAAAAGCATTTCTGGAATTGCAGAATTTTAAAGTGCAGACCGCTTGGAGGGTTAAATTCAGTAATCAGTAATGGTACAAAAAAGCCGCATAACACATAAAAAAATGTTCTGTAAATAGATTTTAACATTAAAATCAACTAACTTCTAAAACTCAGATAGAAATAAGAATGTTAATATAAAGCTGGACAATAAAAAAAAATATTCTACAATTTTCCAAGCAAAATCTTTTATTCTTATATTTTATTGATTTATTATGAAATAAAATAATAATAAAAAAACAAATATGTAAGAAAAGGTTTTGAAACAAACTTAAAAACTGTTGTGTCTTTTTCTAAATTTTAAAGGTGCTGAGAATGATTGCATGGCTTAAAATTATTAAATCCTTCGCAAGACATTTTTTTTAAGAAATAAATATAAAAGGCGAAGAGAAAAAGACTATTTAATTTTTTTAAGTAGTATAAAAAAAAGTGCAGTATCTTGCGTAATGAAAGCTTTTAGAAAAATATAAAAATATGCTTCTATAGTAGCAAGTGTTAAAAGCAGTTTTTTAAAAAGCATTTTTAAAAAAAATCGTTTCAAAAACAGTTTTTGTAAATGCATAGATGAAAACAGAAGTAGTTTTAATTCTTTGCTCTAACAGAATAAAAAATTGCCTTTTTTTACTTTTATTTTACAAAATAGCACTCTTTCGTAAAGTTTAAAAAAAAAAACCCTAATATTTAAGAGATTTTTTTCATTTTTGTTTTTATTTTAACCCTTAAAAAAATAAAAATATTTGCGTTTCTCAAGTTGCATACATAGTCTCAAAATACCGCTTTAAATACAACACAACACACTTCTCTGCCTATATAAAAACTATAATAATATCAGAACTAATTTCTCAGTATACATTTTATAATTTTAAAAATAATCATTAATAACTGATAAAAAACGATATTTAAAACACAATTTTTGGAATATATATGTGTAGAGAGAGATATATATAAGGATGCATATGCAGAACTTTTGGAAGAAGAGGAATATATCAACTTAACAAATAGTATTTTCTTAAGAATTTGAAAACCATTGGATAACGCAATTTAGTGCATTATAAACGCATTTTCATTTACAATAGAATTTTATAGTATATATACTTATATTAACACTAAGAGATTGAAGATACATAAAAAACGAAGTGTGAAATGGGAGGGATTTTTGTAAATAAGCAACTCTACCGAAATGATATCATGTTTTGTTTTACACCCTCTTGCATAAACAGACTGACAGGTGACATATGAAAATAATTTACCTTTAAACGCGATTGCATCCATCAGTTGATCATGAGAATTGAGTACACTTGAAAATTACACTTCAGTGTTAGTGCAATGTTTTGATTATTTTTAAAAGTTCATTTAAAAATCCAAAAGTTTCTCTTAATTTTAATTATTTAATTATCTAAAGTCTGGACATTTAATAAGCACATGAGCCAAAAAAATTAAATTTATATCACAAAAGTATAAAATTTCAGCAGTTAAATTCTAATACACGGCAAAACATGTGCCGGTTGAATAACAAAAAGAAAGGGGGAAAAAAGAAAACAAAAATATTTATCCTTATCAAATTCGCTCCAATTTGAGAAGATGACGTGATTTTTGATATTATACCAGGACCATTAAGAAATACAAACTTAAATTTTTAAACTTACCCACATACTTAAATTCTAGCTAAAAAGCAGCTATTCCTTCATTTGTACGATGAAAAAAACGAAGATAATGGAAAGTGCGTTTAATAGTTTTAATACATAAGAAACTGAAAACCAATCTACCACATATCATTCATATGTGTCCCCAAACTTATTATTTTTTCTTTTTTTCGATACAAAAATGAGGTAAACGAAGACGATATTAGGGCGATGATTCTTTTACTAAATCTCGCTCATCTGTCCATTAAAACTCATTAAACAAAACTACGAAATATATAAGATCTTTGTTTGGATACATCATTTACACCATTGTGTATGAAAGGATTATTTATAAATGTGTCTCTGTATTATCTAAGGGCTAAAAAAATAGTTCTTATGTATAAGGCCTCTTTAATTACAATTATGTGTATAAGAATTTGCAACAGCGTAAATTTAAAAAAAATATGAGTTGTTCAAATTCATTGAAGTAGACCACTTCTGTTTAAAAATTTCATTCACACGAGCCAACTTATGTTGCGCCTAATAATATGAGATGCAAGTTGGGAGATGGCTTTGAAAAGAAACTGCCTCTCTCTTAGATCATTTCACACACGGGGTCAAATAGCACTTCCTGTTATGCAACTCCCTCATGTACTCAAAAGGCCAGGTTCTCCACTTCACTAGTTGACTCAGCTAAAACGATATTGGGAAAGCTACGCTCACCACACATGTTTGAATGTGTGTTAAAGATAGGGAAAGCTTTTATTCCTCCTTCAGGACGCAATTATTGTTCAGATATTCTGGCCCTTCCTTGTCCCCTATGGCACTTCCCTTTCAGTCAACTTTGTGCCCGTGTGTGAAAGGAATTCTTTCCTAACCAGATGTGTGGCGACAGGGTACTAGTTGGCTGGGACAAAGCTGCCTTCAGTGAAACCGGCATAACTGTTTTCTGAAACTTAATATATTTGCGAAATAGAACGCGAAGAGTTCCTCCATCCCATATCGAAAAATATATGTAACTTTAAAAGGGAGAGGCCTGGATTGATTCCTGATTGGTGGAGAGGAAGGATTCAATTAGGCGTGGCTCGCGGTGACTGCTTCGGAGACATCCGAGATGCAAAACTTTGTCAAAGAGAGAAGACGATAGACTCTCCTGCTATTGGTCCACAATGGTCTGTCAGTTAGAACTGAATTGGTTGCCATAAAATTATGGAACAAGAAAGGAGAGATATTTAAGGTTTGCCTGTATGAGTTTCCGTAGTGGAAGCAGTATGAGTAATTGAGGTATCCGACTACGTTCGGAACCGTGATTTTGCAAAAAGCGTATAAATGGATAATATTTATGATATTTACTGTAACGTAGATTAGAAAATGTATATAAAATGGTTTTAAGAATAATATTACAATAAAAAATTATATTACAAAATTTTTTGATAAAAATTGAACATAGAATAACCCATTTTCAAAATATTTTCCATTTGTGAAAAATGCGTCTATTACAATGATATTTTGCCTGTACATAGCTCAGACCTCTGTACAGAGTCTCAACTAGGAGTTTTGAAATATATTACTTAGAAGTTGATTCATCCATGTTTTACGACAACAGAGGGAGAAATTTTAAGAAAAAAAACGCCGATAATTATTTCAAATGGTTGTAACTCTGAAAATAATGTGAATTTTTCAAAACTCATAGTTGAGCATCTGTAGAAAGGTCCGAGCTATATACAGGCAAAATATTATTATAATAGAAGCATTTTTCACGAAAGGAGAACATTTTCAGAAAAGGTTATTCTAAGTTAATGTTTTGCCGAAGTATTGTATTTAAATAATTTTTTTTTGTAAATGTCCTTAAATCACTTTTATACATGTATTCTAATTTAAGTGACATGAAATATCATGAAAATTGTCCATTTATGCGCCTTTTGAAATCGCGGTTCCAAGCGTAGTCGGATACCTTAAAATCAAAAATAATTTAAGAAATTAAAATCGAAAATTTAGAAATTTAGTAATAGTCTTTCGATACATGATAATTAAAAGAATTAATTATAGGGGGTATTATATGAGCCTAGAAGTATTCTTCTGTCGTTTTGTATATACATGTGGATTGTAATTTTCAAGATTAATAATTTGAAAAATATTCGTGTTTGGTAGGTTGTCGAAAAATTTAATTGCCAAACTTTGAAAATAGTTTTTCAGAGAAAGAATATTGATGCTTATATAAATACCTTTATTTTTAATATATCTATTTACTTTGGTTATATTTTCAGTTAATGCATTTTGAGCGTTTTCCAAAATTTTAATATTATAATTTGCTGCGCAACCCCACACAGGGCAATAACTACTTTCTGCAGAACTTGTGGTGTGTCATATCTTAAGAACATCTTCCACTTGACTCATGTTTTCAGGCGGTGGAGGGGAATAAAAAATTTTCTTTCCCCTTTACATTTTTTTTCAGAGCTACCAAAGTCCTCCAATACTTCCCAGGATATCACACAGCATGTTAGCTCATTCTCCTAAGACATATGGTTATGTTAATCATTGATAAAAATAAAGGAAGGAAGCATATTCGAAAATCTCGACCCAGAGAGAAATATCGTCTAGAAATTCTTAATTATTCCTTATATTATTAAAATATTTGTAAAAAAAAAACGTGTCTCTTTTAAGGTATTCGACTACGTTCTTAACCGTGATTTTATAAAAGCGAATAAATGGATAATTTTCATGATATTTAGTGTCACTTAGATTAGAATATATGTATAAAATTGTTTAAGAACGTTTTCATAAAAAAAAGTATTTAAATTCAATATTTGGGCGAACAATTAACTTAGAATAATCTTTTTTTCAAAATGTTCTTATTTTATAAAAAATGCTTCTAAAATAATAATATTTTGTGTGCCTATATAAATTAGACTTCTCCAGAGATTCTGGAGTATTTTTTTTATTTAAAAATTCGCATTATTTTCAGAGTTACAACCAATTGAAATAATTATCGGTGTTTCTTAAAATTGCTCCCCCCTGTTGTCGTAAAACATGGATAAACTCACTTCTAAGTTACATATTTTAGAAATTCTAGTTCAGCCTCTGTACTGAGGTCTGAGCTATATACAGGCAAAATATTATAATAATAGAAGCATTTTTCACAAAAGAAGAATATTTTGAAAATTTGCCATTATATGTTCATTTTTTGTCAAAATATTGTACTTAAAAATTTTTTATTGTAATAATATTCTTAAAACAATTTTATATACATTTGCTAATCTAAGTGACACTAAATATCATAAATATTATTCATTTATACGCTTTTGCAAAATCACGGTTCCGAATGTAGTCGAATACCTTAACGCATTTGAAGTAAATACAATTATTAAATTACGCTGTATTAAAATAATATTTTCTCTAAATCTTCATATTTTAGATTAGTTCAAAGTTTTTTTTTTTTTTTTTTTTTTTAAAAATCTAATTATTTTTAATTTAGTTACATATATGTATATGTAACTAAATGTACTGTATATTTGAATAAATACACATTTATGTATTATAAATTTCATTGCATTATATAATTGTATATTGTACAATTGCGAACATTAAGCAAATTTAATATTTTTTTTTGCGAATTAATTTTTTTGGCACATTTAATACTTTGCAAACCCAAACGTAGCAGAAATAATTACAGTCACATCAATCACGGATTTTGACGCAAGAACCAACCAACAAATTAATCAAAAACTTGCTTGTTAAAATTCCTACAAATTTTTAGAGCAAATTAGAAAGAAAGCACATATTTTTCTCTATTTACGTAGTGTTTTTAGAGATAAAGTAGTGGCCGTGGTAGCATAGTAGTCAAAGTATCGGATCGTGGCTGGCTGTTGACGAGTTCAAGCCTAGTGTCACTGAAGAGCGATGCATGTTAAATCTATCACAAGAGCTCAAAGGTCCTCCCATTGGTATGGCGTGGTAGCTAGGAGAGTAAATGCAAGCTCAAGTGTCATCCTCGTCACTTG
>BMAV01011008.1:20408-36661 GCA_019973955.1 Trichonephila inaurata madagascariensis
GAGTATGCGGAGACGGTGCAAAGTAACCATTGTAGTAAGGGGAGGGCATATACCATATTAAGGAACAGCTGCTTGTTGTTCTTCCTGTTGGATAGACAATCATGAGTCACGATACTATGCGTTCAATAAAGCTTGTTTTTGTTTGATTCCATACCGTATGCGTTGTATTCCTTTTTCTGCGCCGATGCTTTCGTCATCCTTTACGTACATAATACTCTCCCTCATTTCAGAATTTCATGTCTCTCAGATGATTTTTCGTGAAGTTATGGCAATAAACCCACCTGTTGCTTAAGTTTTGCACACCAGTGTAATTTGAAAAATATTCGTGTTTGGTAGGTTGTCGAAAAATTTAATTGCCAAACTTTGAAAATTGTTTTTCAGAGAAAGAGAGAATATTGATCCTTATATAAATACCTTTATTTTTAATATATCTATTTACTTTGGTTATATTTTCAGTTAATGCATTTTGAGCGTTTTCCAAAATTTTAATATTAGAATTTGCTGCACAACCTCGCACAGGGCAATAACTGCTTTCTGCAGAACTTGTGGTGTGTCACATCTCAAGAACATCTTCCACTTGACTCATGTTTTCAGGCGGTGGAGGGGAATAAAAATTTTTCTTTCCCCTTTACTTTTTTTTTCAGAGCTACCAAAGTCCTCAAATACTTCCCAGGATAACAGCACGTTAGCTCATTCTCCTAAGACATATGGTAATGTTAATCATTGATAAAAATAAAGGAAGGAAGTAAATTCGAAAATCTCGTCCCAGAGAGAAATATTGTCTAGAAATTCTTAATTATTCCTTATATTATTAAAATATTTGTAAAAAAAAAACGTGTGTCTTTTAAGGTATCCGACTACGTTCGGAACCGTGATTTTAAAAAGCGCATAAATGGATAATTTTCATGATATTTAGTGTCACTTAGATTAGAATATATGTATAAAATTGTTTAAGAAAGTTTTCATAAAAAAAAAGTATTTAAATTCAATATTTGGGCAAACAATTAACTTAGAATAATCCTTTTTTCAAAATGTTCTCCTTTTATAAAAAATGCTTCTAAAATAATAATATTTTGCTTATATAAATTAAAGACTTCTCCAGAGATTCTGAACTATTTTTTTTTATTTAAAAATTTGCATTATTTTCAGAGTTACAACCAATTGAAATAATTATCGGTGTTTCTTTCTTAAAATTGCTCCCCTCTGTTGTCGTAAAACATGGATAAACTCACTTCTAAGTTATACATTTCAAAAATTCTAGTTCAGCCTCTGTACTGAGGTCTGAGCTATATACAGGCAAAATATTATAATAATAGAAGCATTTTTCACAAAAGAAGAATATTTTGAAAATTTGCCATTATATGTTCATTTTTTGTCAAAATATTGTACTTAAAAATTTTTTATTGTAATAATATTCTTAAAACAATTTTATATACATTTTCTAATCTAAGTGACACTAAATATCATAAATATTATTCATTTATACGCTTTTGCAAAATCACGGTTCCGAATGTAGTCGAATACCTTAACGCATTTGAAGTAAATACAATTATTAAATTACGCTGTATTAAAATAATATTTTCTCTAAATCTTCATATTTTAGATTAGTTCAAAGTTTTTTTTTTTTTATTTTTTTTGTAAAAGTCTATTATTTTAAATTTAGTTACATATATGTATATGTAACTAAATGTACTGTATATTTGAATCAATACACATTTATGTATTATAAATTTCATTGCATTATATAATTGTATATTGTACAATTGTGAACATTATGCAAATTTAATATTTTTTTTTGCGAATTAATTTTTTTTTGGCACATTTAATACTTTGCAAACCCAAACGTAGCGGAAATAATTACAATCACATGAATCACGGATTTTGACGCAAGAACCAACCAACAAATTAATCAAAAAACTTTCTTGTTAAAATTCCTACAAATTTTTAGAGCAAATTAGAAAGAAAGCACATATTTTTCTCTATTTACGTAGTGTTTTTAGAGATAAAGTAGTGGCCGTGGTAGCATAGTAGTCAAAGTATCGGATCGTGGCTGGCTGTTGACGAGTTCAAGCCTAGTGTCACTGAAGAGCGATGCATGTTAAATCTATCACAAGAGCTCAAAGGTCCTCCCATTGGTATGGCGTGGTAGCTAGGAGAGTAAATGCAAGCTCAAGTGTCATCCTCGTCACTTGTCCATGGTTCAAAATTACGAGCTCCGTCACCAAAGGCAATCCTGTAGCTGAACAGTGCAATGTTACTATTCATTCATTCTCTGGAGATAAAGAGAAAATCAGAGGTTTTTTTAATTAATTCCTAGATCAGACAAGAGAGAGAGAATTAACAAAGTTATAACAAAGAGAGAGAGAGAGAGAGAATTAGACTTCTATTTTTCAATTCCTACAATTCCTCACAATCTCTATATATTTATTTATTTATATATTTATATTTATTTATCTCGGTGGAATTTTCAATCGTTAATAAAATACATTTTAAAGCGCTCAATTGAGCTGAAATTTTATATACAGGATTATTTTGGATGACAATACCATATAATATAATAATAATTAATAAAAATTAATTGATTAAAACTAATTATTTAAAGAATTACAAATACAACTACGTTGGCATCATTTTTGGCGACTTGTGTCAAAACTTGAAAAGGTTTTTTTTCTCACGTGTTAAAGTATTCAGTTGAACTGAATTAATATGCACCATTGTTTTGGATGACAATACGATACTTTAATGATAATTAATAAAAATTATTGTCCACTTAATGTTGTGATTCTGTCATATATATATATATATACATATTTATATTAATTGTAACTATTTAATAAAATGTAGCTAAAATAAAAATTTTCTTTGTTGATCTAAGTAGGAATTGATTTAATTTTTTTTTATATTACTTGTTATATTTTAGTTCCACACACTATACACAGAACACAAAGTTAACCGAAAACCAATTACATTGAACTAAACTTAAGAAAATATCACATGATCAAATTAATTTTATTACTGATAAGAGATGGTTTCAAGTTTCTCTGCAGCATTTAAAAGAAGTGTTTTTCAGAAATATCCCAGAGAATATCACACGGCTTCATTTTGTCAATAAATTTCTTCATGTTAGCCTTTGAAATGATCAAAGTTCTATAATAATACATTTTTTTTCTTGTTTCATCTCCGCTTTCGTTGAATCCTTGCACGTTTCTCTTATTTATTGTTATCAATCAACGACTTTTTTTTTTTTTTTTTTGAAACAGAATTGTTCGCAATTGAAAGTCTGCACAAAGAGATGAAAAAAGCTTCTTTCGAATGGTAGGCTGTTAAAGATAAATGTTATTTATAATAAAGAGCTAAATCTTCTTCATGGAAAGAGAGTTATTTGAAGTTATTCTAAGTAGCTACATTCGGTTGTTTCAGAAATGAGAGACAGAAAGAAAGAAATTGTATGCAATTGTTGCAAGATATGTATGTATAGCTTTTTTTATGGATGCCGGATAATCAACGTATTTAAAAATAAATCACGTAAAATTTCAAACAATAATATACATTTAATTAGCATAAGTAGGTTTTTTTTTTGTAGTCATGAATGAAAACAATTGCACTAAACGTGTTGTTGTTGCTAATGCCACCTGTCTGACGTAATCAAATCGAGGTCCACGTAATTCATCATGGCAAGGGGTTAGATGTACGCCTTTCATTGACCGTAGCCTTGAGCAACATACAGGTGACAGTACGATTTAGCTCAGTTCAACTCCAATTTTGAGGGAGAACATTCTTGGAGAGGGTCAGGGCCCTCCCCCTTTCATCCCTTGCCACCAACCTCTCGAGAGGACTTGAGGCCTGTTTAGAGTACTCACATGCCACAAAGGCACTATAGATTTACAACATCCATTTATTCTCTGGTATTCGAACCCAAGTCCTACGGCATAGTACTCAATGTCGGTAACCACTATACCGGGTGGGTGACTCACTAAACGAGGATCAACTAATTTACATAAATACTCTTGAATGCTGCCATGCAATATTTAACTTTTAAATTGAACTATTTTCAGTGTTTCGGTGAAAATACAAATTTCTCCTACTATAAATTACAATTATGTCAAAGAAAATTATAATTAACATGAAGAATGAAAACACTTTTCAAAAATAAAAATACTTCTTACTCTTTCTTTCGTAAAATATCTCTTTGAAACAAAACTTCAGACACGAGATTAGCTTTATGAATTAAGGGGTGTTGAAAAGCTAAAATCTTATTATTTTTTTTTTTTTTGACAATTTGAGATTTTTACATTTTTAATTGTATAAATTTTAACCTTTCTAAAAAAACTTTACTTTAACTTCTATGGTGATTAGAAGTCCTTAAAATCTATTTTTAAATAATCGTTGAAACTGTTCCACTTCCATTTGAATGACGAAAAATGTAAACAAAGTACTTCGTTTTTGCTTAAATGTTGAACATCTGATATAAATCAAAACATGTACCTTTTAATGTAAATTAAGTTTTTTTTAATTTTTTTTTATTTCATAGCCAATTAGAAGTCTCACTACATACATTAAAATCAATTTATCTCAAAATGTAAATTCTGATGTTCGATGTATCTTTTCTGAGAAACTACTATTCACAGGTAGGTAAACTTTTTAGGATATATTTATAATGATGGCTAATAATATATACTAAAATGAGCTTTTTGTAAAAAACTCAGAAATTTATTTTTTATACATTTCTTATGTGAAAAATGAGTTAATGTTCGCAATGATTGATAAAATATTTCATAAATTATTAAAAAATTCAAAATTAGCTAAAAGCTCATTTCAGTATAATGAAAAAGGTGTACTTTAATTATACGAAAAATTTCAAGCATGTACATACAACCGATTTTGAGAAAAGGTACATCGAAAACAGCCAATTTAACAATGTCAGTATATATATAGAGAGAGAATTCCAACTCCACCTTTAATGGTTTGTGCAAAGAAATTATTCAGAAAATTTTCAAACAGCTTGAAATAAAAATTTTAACAACGTGTTAAAATTAAATTTCTATTATTTATTCCCATGTATATTTTTAAATAGGAAAATGAAACAAATATATTCATTGTTTTTGACTTCATCGAAAAATTTTAAGAACTGTTATACATATTTTGTTATGATAACAATGAAGCAGAAAAGTCAATAAAAAACATTATACACTAAACACTATGATACGTATCTTCCTGCATTGTATCATTCTAGAACTAAAATGATATGATGAAGCTGTTAATTACTTCCGTGTTTTCCCAAAAATAGAACTAAATCGAAAAGCAATCCCTAGGCAGATGCTCTCAATGTAAGCCTTACATCCAAAATAAACATGAGTTCCTTTAGCTTTACCTTAGTGTATAGGTTTCCGTCGCTGACAAGCTTAACCTCAATTAAGCTTGTCAGTCAATGATTCCCACACAGTACCGAATGATCCAAGTCCAATTGCAGCACATGTACTTGTTTGAAAACAAACATTATTGGCTACGGCTGGTTAGAATCTTCAAATTCCATACATTATATGTTATTGATATTTAGCACTACACAGAATAAAGTTCTTAAGGGTAATTATATATTAAACCTCATATAAGATGTATGCAAACAGAAATATTTATTTCCAAAATTCCAGATTTTCTTTAAAGAAAAAAATTGTGTAATGCAAACGGCGTTTTGAACTTGGTTAAACAAATTTTTAGACTGAATATACTCGTATGTATAAATATTTCAATCTATAGATAAAGATGACAACATAAAAGAGATGATCCATCGTTCACAAGAAAATAATTGTGGATGATTATAGGGATCCAATTAAGAATAGGAAAATAAATTCGTTAGACTCCAGAAAATAAGAATCTTATACAAATTTCTATAAAAAATGTGAGAAGAAGTGCTAAGAAGAGTTAATGTTGATTAACACAGTAACTACTATTATAGATATCAGTAACCGTTGTTTCCTATGTTAAGAGTCATTATCTGTGATTGAATTGCTGGCAAAATAGTAAACAGTTTAGTTGTTCGCAGCACTGTTATCATAGCAATTGGGCTTGCAAGACATCACAGTTACAACAATTCAACATATCTTTAACATGGGATATATGGTTTTCTTTAGCAATATAACCTGCATTGTGAGATTTTTGGCGTTGGTTCAGAAAAATATGGCATTAGTATGTTTGCAAAAATTTAATTTTTGTGCGCTTAAATTACTTTTCCTGAAGACCACAAAAATTAAAAATAATTTTATTTTGGAGGAAACAGGGTGTGATACAATTAACAATTATTGAACGATATAATGAAAGATTGAAGATCATAAATTCTGTGAAGACTGAGCAAAATTGTAAAGGATCGAACAAAAGAATCATAGAAGTGAAAGTTATTTTTAGCATTTTATTGCTTTCATTTCATTGACTTTATTTTGTTGAAAGTAAAAGAAGTAGTGAAATTCTATACACACAATCGAACTTTATCCTGTTTTTAATTAAAAAAAAAAAGACTTTGGATTACAAGTATATTTTCTACATTTTTTTTTATATATATTTAGCCATGGAGTAAATTCGTGCACATTTTGAAGCTGAAAATTCATCTCTATCCTCTTATTTTGTGATAGATAGTCGTTCCAAACCGAATTCTCTACCGAAACAGTTAACATGAAAACACTTATTATAATGACTAAATAGTTTTTATCATCTAGCAAACAGGTTGAATTTTACTCTGACCAAGCGATTGATAACTTTAGTGACTGAAAATTCTAGATTTGCGGGGAAATGGCGAGATTTATGTTGATTATAGGAAAAAAATCTTTTACCGTTTCCGAAAACAATACTTCTGTGGATGGGAACTTCTTTGTGGGTATTTCGAAATATATCTACGTCAAATGTGTTTGTCCTATGATGGATGATTTGAATCCTTTTTAATTTGTTCTATACTTAATTAGAATGATCTCCTCATTGCTAGCCAAGTTATGACAGATTCTATCCGCATTCTTCCATTAATCTTCTTGGAGAAATACTTCTTTAACTAATGTTTGAGTTTAAATCCAATTTCCGTAGAGAGAACTTGATTTCATGATAATGTGAGTGCTATTTAAACTCTATCTATGCTTGCGCAATCCTAGAAAATCTTTTTTTAAAAAGTGAAATCCGAGAATTTCCTTGAAGAAACGTTGTTCAAGAAAGAAGTTTAGATTAAATTATATAGCCAACCCATGAGAGAGCCGATGGGTGCTCTTCTATTGGATTAAACTCAAATAAGTATTCAATTATTTATCTTACGATCTTAAGATAGTGATCTAAATTAATTGCTTACTCAGTTAAAATTAATCCTTGATTCATCCCAAATTGATTAAGCTGAAATAAAAGTGATTATTTTTGTAACTATGTCAGCTGATTCGAAGTCAAAACTACACCTTCTGTCATAGGGCATCAACAAAGTAGTTAATGAACTTAGAAGCGCATATATGCTGGTTCTCAAAGCTGCTTAGTACAGTTGCTCGAATTTAAATGACAAACCCGAAGACTGTTATGTGAATACCACTGAATAAATTGCAGCCTAATGCTTATTTGCAATGAGGTCAACAGAATCGAAATCAGACTGAGAACGTCATTCTCAGTGTGTTTTTATTAGGTAACTGGTCACTATATTGAAGGTACTAATTTATCTGGCGTGAGTTGCATTGAGCTAAACATTTTCAATGTAAAGTTCCAATGCAATTCTGAAATTGTAACGGTATGTTCCAGCACCTCAGGGAATGGCCACTTTTTTCTACAAACAATGTCCACTCAGAATGGGCAAGCTAAGCGATATATTAATGAAACTCTGCTATCGTAAAGTTCGCCTTTCTTATACTAGTGTACTTCTTTATGTGGATGATAATGAAACATGTCATCACACAAATGTTATTCTGGACATTCGTCTGGCCATGTTTAACAGAAAAAAGTTCAACAAAAATGCTTGGAATATTTAGGAGAACTACTTACTACTACACAAATTAGATACAATAATCTAAGAATTTAAAGAGAAAAGAGAAAATGTGATCAATATTGTCTGAAATTAGTCTCATTGTCAACATTGGCGTTTGGATACAACATCGGACTTCACTGTGGTCATACACAATATTAAAAAAAAGGTTTTATGAGTATTTCTGACATGTCCTTTTCATAAGATTCGTAGAGCACGTGAACACTTGTTCCCTCTTTAAAGTGTTTCCCTACTAGTATATTAATTTTATTTACAGATACCCCAGAATACACAATTAATGTTTTCAATAAAAGTTTTTAAAGCAACCTGTTTTGTGATTCGTACATATTTTTAAGTTAGAAAAAAAATCTCTGATAATTTTTTTAAAAAAAAAAACAGTTAAAAAAATGTTTATAGTCTTGTTAGGTTTTTAAACACTGGTGTGATATATTCATGGGAAATTATTTCAGAGATCACACATGTGAAAAATATAAATATTTAAATGTAGTTTAAAATAAATGCTTTAAATTCATTTAAGAAAAATGTAGTTTAGCAAATTTATTTCCACTAGAAATTTTTATATTAGGTCAGAGCAAACGGAAAAGTCAGTTTTACAATTTCATTTTTTTTTTAGCTACTTTATTCTACTGGAAGGCATGATTACAAAATAATTATTATTTATTTTGAATATGTATGACTGAATTACACATCACCTCTCTAACACAAAAAACTACAGGCACATTTAAAAAAATCAGTTTCAATTTTAAATTGATGTCATTTTCTAATGATTACAAAAACTTGTTATTTTTTTAGATGTTTCTTATTAAAATACACAATAAAACAAGCAAAAAAAACCTTTTATCAAAAAAAATTACAAAACCTTTCGAGGGTATTGTGAGAACAACTATTGTATTCAAGTATAAAAAGTTAAAATGTGAAACATTCCATAAAAGTGGGTTATCATCACGAATAAACATATTGCAATAAAAATAATTTTTTTCCACTCTGACTGCCTTTTTGAGATATTACTATGTTGCTGGTGTGATGGAAAAAAATTTTGGAAGCGAAGATTTATTTCTCAACTAACGTAAGAAAGAGACAGTTGTATATTTTGATAAAGGAAAGAATTTGGAAGCAGTGATACAAATACATGTCTGAAGTATTTCTATACGAAAACTTTAAGTAAACTGTTATAGATACAGATACACCATTTTATTGTTTCTTTTTTTCGTTTTGAAGATATTGTTCAGATGTTACTTCTATGTGTGGAAACATTATTTAAGCCGCCTTAACAAAGTGGTCATGTTCACGAGTCTGCAGATGATGTTTTTGCATTGGGGAGTTGGGAGATTTGGAATATGGATTAAAAAAAGCATACATATCGATTAAAAATATGTAAAAACATCATTCGAAAAGCATTACTCTAAATATTTCCGTAATTGTGTTATATTTTAAAATATATCTTTTAATTAAAAGGTCTTCGACAAACTTCGGTGTATATTAAAATATATTAAATGGTATGTATATTAAAATGTATATAATAAAAGTGTCCAAATATTGATTTAAATGTACAGATGACACGTTGAGCATTAATATTGCTGTAGAAGTTTGACAAATAAGAATGTACAATTCAACTAAATTCCATTTTAAAGTTAACTAATAATTGAAATTGGAGATTTATGCGAAATGATATATACTTTTTCTCTTCATCATACTATTTTCTAGTTATTATATGAATGAGTCATATGTTCAAATATATATCTGAAGGAATTTGAATAAAGATGATTAATAACTTATTTTAATAAAAAAATAATCCTTAATATAACTTTTAAATTGCCATTCCTTGCATGTGACAAGAGAAATAACTAAATTCCATTTAGAAATTTTGCTCATTGAATTACAATGAACATTCGAATAAACTGCTAACTATCAACACGGTAGAGATATGTAACGCATAGTACGTACGCAAAAGTAAGATTTACAGAATACAGATTAATATTTGTTTGGACAAAATTATTCATATTCTGTTTACAACAAATATATTTATCTTAAGTTAAAATTTACTAAGATTATAAGTTATGTAAAGCTTTATGTTGCATCCCCATCACAACGCAAGAATGTCATGTGACATAATTGAGTTGATTCAACATTAAAGAACAAATGTTTTGTAAATGCACCAGCACCCTTTTAACTTAATATCACTAGGTGCATGGATCACGGCGCGATCCTCAATCTCAAACTCTCATATTATCAAATACCCCCAAACTAGAGAAAACTATAAATCAACTCAATCCTGACACTTGCTCTGTCTTTAGGAGTGACTTAATTGTGATTATTATAGGGCTTGATGATATCATGTCTTATGATTGTGATTTTGGGGAACTATGGATTTTATCAGACAGCCGCAGTGCATTACATCATCTTAGTGGCTGGTACTCCACAAAAGAAGAAACCAGCAGTTTCATTCTGCTCAAACTGAGGAAAATCTCTCAGCCCCACGATATCCACCTCCAACAGATACCCTCACATGTTAACAATAGAGATAGAGATCACTGGTAGACTTGCCGAAGAGGATAGTGAGAATGAAACGGTTTCTATCACTTCACTCTTGTATCAAAAACAGTTTTTTAATGCAAGATGTAAACTAAATTTAATTTGGCGTTTTCCACATGCGCATCAATGGTACACAGAAACATCCCCTTGGCTCTTTGCTGAAAATCAAATATGACCGCGACTTCCAGACTGCTGTGGTTAGACCAGCGATACTCAACCTGCTGCCCACCGAGCCTTTTTAAGTGGCCCGGTCATAGCCCATTGCTCTGAGAAATTCACTTGTTTAAAAACATTGTATAAACAATTTAGTGCGAAATTCTTTATCATACAAGAAGTCAAATGTATCGATTTTGCTGTAGGTGTCGTACGGGTACAAATTCTATTTAGAACGGTTACGGTTAGTGATAAGAGACAACAATGGGGTAGCGAGAATTGTATGGGTGGAACTAATTTTTAACTATCTTTCGTATCTTGCAAGTGAAAAATATCAATAAACAGGAATCATTCAATGACATTTTTTCTCGAAGATGTCGTTCAAGAGGTAATAAATAGGCTTTCTTGAATAATCTTTGCAACAGCAACAAAGTGTTTTGTTAGTAGTAATATGACAGCGGTAACAGAGACCTCCTATGATAAGTTTGTTATATTATTGGTTATCATATGAAACCGTTTATTGATGCAGAAATAGTGAAGGAGTGTTTCTTAAATGCTTCTAATTTAATGTTAGTAACAACAATAAAAATATAAAAAATAATAATTAAAAAAAGCATAACAAGAGTTAAAATATTTTGATAATATTTCCACATTTTAAATTTTCAATGTGATCTTGGTCTTAAAGCATTTCTCCCCCCGCCCTCCTCCATTTACCCTCATGTTGCGGCCTGCGTGAAATAACCTACATATGTATGCGGCAGCGTGAAATAGCTGACTTATGTATGCGGCCCAGCAGAAAAAAGGGTTGAGTACCCCTGGGATAGTATGATAAGCCACTTTAAATGTTTTTCCTATGATAGCGGAAGAAAAATCCGTCCCATTTGCAAGAAATGCTGTGACCACACATCCAGCTTCTCCGGATCGCATTCTGAGATGCATTGGACTTTCAAAGGGGAAATTAACATCCGATCCCTTTGTTATTATAGATGTTTTGGTGGTCAATAACGTTCTGAAGCTGATCTGACACATGTGTCAGTTTGTTCGAGGATAAAAAACGAGAACAACAACATAACTACCATATAAAATTTAGATGGAACTGATATTTGTCAATAAACATTCTATGAGGTTTCTTCTTTTTCAGCTAGAATGTCACGCATTCGATAGACTTAAATTTTAATTTCAGGTTTTGATCTCTTTAGCTATGAAGTCAAATTCCAACAACTCTGATAACTCCTATTCTGCTTCTGAATAAATATGCCATCTGGATTCAAGAAGCCAATTATAACACTTCGGCTTGCTTTTTCTCTGTAGAAGAATACTTAAAAACAAAAAAATCCATGGTAGTCCGATAAAAAGAAACCTGTTAATCTTATTTTTTCTGTTTAATATATATAATTTTTTATAGCTTATTATTTATTAATAATTACTTAAGACATTATTCATTATTTTCCATTTATTTTTTTAAATATTTTTTTTCATTTCTTTCATTATTCATCTTTTTCTGAAATATAAGCGCATATATTGATATAGTTTTATTAATTGAAAAATTTCTTGCAATTTTATATAAAATAATACATTTTCACAAATGTAAATTCCTCAACATGTTAAAAGTAATTCCTTATAGTATAAATTATAAAACATGTTAGAAATGCACGCAAATTATGCTCAGATCTTTGATTAAAAGTACATTATCTCGGATTATTGCAATATTAATAACAAAAATAAATAATTAAATGTAACAAATGTAAAACTATATTTCCAACAAAAATAATTGCTTAACATTTTATAGATATTCATTTAAAAAACAAAACAAAAAAAAATTAGATTCCATTTTATTTTTATTTTTTTTAATCCTCCAATCATCGTGAATATTGGGAAAAAAATTATGACCTTGATCCATCAACCATTTTTAATACTTGGCGCAATTTGCAATTATTACAGTGCTAAACTATGGGTGATAATGATCACTTAATGAACTTAATAAAATTTATGTTCTAATGATCTTGAAATTCTTCGTTAATTCTACAAAAAGTTTCGACTGGACTGAAAAGGTAAATTTCAAATTCAGCATGCCTTAAAGAGATTTCTATATTTTTTGATTTTTTGTATAAAATCTAAGCAGGTTTTCTTTCCATTAATTCTAGAAATACTGCTCCTTTTACCCTACTTTGATGTTCAAGAAATATATAGAACTTTTCAGAAACTTAATATTTTTTCTGCCTTAGTGCTCTTTAAACGAACAGCAGTAATGTTATGTATTCAAAAATATTATTTAATTGGCCACAAATATTAACACATACTATAGAAACAGAAAAAAAGGGAAAAACCATATAATTCATAAGAAATTTGCATTTTTCTTGCTTGTTAAATCCACTTCACCTAGATCAATGATGGCGAACCAGTGGCACTCGTGTCATTGATGGCACGCGACACAATAGATTTGGCACGCCACTGTTAAAAATTGTTTGCATTTTAATTCAAAGTTTCAAATTTCACTATGAAATATTGGGAACAAAACGCGAGTGATCGATGACGGGAAGCACACTCATTTGTTATTGTCTTGCCTTAGTTACTTCGTAGACTACAATTGCTTAGGATGTAAAGTTTGTATACGCATAGCATAGTCAATTTCCTGAACACAACTGTATTTTAACGTTTATCTGTATTGCATTTACGATTTTTAACTGTTATTTAATGTGCCTAATTCAGCAAAAGAAGAAAAAGTGCAAGGTAGTAAGAGTAATAGAGAATTTAAAAATTTGGTGGGCCGAGAAACATGGCATTATTAGTAAAAACAAAGCGGTGTATGTTTTATGTTCTTGAATAGTGATATGCAGAACATCGTCTGTAAAACAGTATTTTGAAACAAATCAAAAACCCTCTTGTCAAAAAGAGTGAACCACAGCAAAAATATTTGATTGTTTCGAAACCGTTTGGCAGATGACTCCATATCAGCATATTTTCTACAAAAAGTAACATCTAATAATCCTAATATAAGTTTTTTGTCTTCCACACACACAATCTGCCACAACTGAAGTCACACTAATGTTTCTTTAATTTGAATTACACGTATAACTAAAACATAACTATATAGTGCAAAAGGTAATTTTTTTGTAATAAATAGTTTTGTGTGTTATTAATATTTGGTTTTATTATTTTCCCAATAATATATCACAAGTCAAAATTATTTGACGGCACGTCTATATCTCATTAAACCAGTGTTTCTCAAACTGTGGGGCCCACTCCCCTAGGGGGCCGTGATAATCCTACGAGGGGGGCGCGAGCATATTGAAAAGTCGAAAAAAAAGATTATTTAAAAAAATTATTAATTTACTGAAAGTAAGCAAACAAAAAACATTCTGACATAGTAAAAAATAAAATACTCATTTACACTGATATAATACACATAAATATATCAGTGTATCGTGCAAATATTTTATAACTAATTTAACAATACAAAGTTTTGAGCAAGTTTAATAATTACCAGTGAGCCCATGGGCTTGTCATATATAAAATTATAAACAAAAATTGACACTTATCTTGAAAGTCTGTACGGTTTATAATTAATCCCTTATAAACTGATTAAAAATTACGTGATTCGGCTCCCCAATGCCACCGTTGAAAACGTATGCGAGCGTGTGTGATGTATTGGAGGGGGGGGAGTAATAAACAAGCAAATCCTCTGATTTATGGAGAACAGTGCACAGAAAATACCGTACTTCGGAAAGACGTATATATACGTCCGGGGGAATTAACATACTGCCTGAGCGAGACAGTTATATGCACCGATGGCAGTTACGGGGTTAAAGACGTATAGTAGCTTTAACGTCAAAGTATAGTATTATTGAATTCAAAACATTGTTATTTTATTGCAAGGAGGGGGGTTGCGATGAAAATTATGACAAAATATTGGGTTGCTAATATTGAAAGTTTGAGAAGCACTGCATTAAACACTTCTTTAGCAAAAATGGCACGTTGATCCAAAAAGATTCGCCCCCCCCCCCTAACCTAGATACTTTATTTTCCGATATGTAGCCAGACAATAAATTAAATTTTAGAAAATGCATATTCAAATTTCGTCGGAGAACACATTTTCAATTTTCTTTCAATATGCAATAATGTATTTCTATTCCATTAGAATTTGCTATGTTTCTCACCACTAATGCATATGCTACAAAACATGTAAATTCCAAAAGAAAACGTAGAATTTCACATTAATGCTTTTTGATGTATTTCGCTCGGCTGGAGCTTATAATTCCGTTTTTCGTGTAAGAAATCCAGATGTTTTGATTTACAATGGAATAAATACTATAAGAATCATGTTGAAAATAGAAAAGAAAATATCTTTTGTTCATTTGACGTGACTATAAAATATGAAATAAATTTAAATCTATTAGTTTGGGAAGAAATATGTATTAAGTATGAATTTTTCATTCTCTAATTCGTAAAACCCTGCGCTATTTGCATTTATTTATTTATTTTTTTAACATAAAAAGTAACACGAGCTTTTTTAAATTTACGAAAATTTAAAATTTTTAAATATGTAGACCTTTAGGACTTAAACTTTTTAACTAAGATTTAAATATAACTTAATATATTAATTTAAAATGTAAAGGAAAAACAAATAATATAAAAAAATTAAGTCTCAATTCCTACTTAGATCAACAAAGAAAAATTTTATTTTAGCTACTTTTTATTAAATAGTTACAATTAATATAAATATGTATATACATATGAGAGAATCACAACATTAAGTGGCCATTAATTTTTATTAATTAGCATTAAAGTATCGCATTGTCATCCAAAACAATCGTGTAAATAAATTTCATTTCAACTGAATACTTTAACACTTGAGAAAAAAACCTTTTCAAGTTTTGACACAAGTCGCCAAAAGAGTCGCTAAGTCACCAAAAATGATGCCAACGTGGTTGTATTTGAAATTCTTTAATTAATTAGTTTTAATCACTTAATTTTTATTAATTATTTTTATATTATTGTATTGTCATCCAAAATAAACCTGTATATAAAATTTCAGTGCAATTGAGCGCTTTAAAAAGAATTTTATTAACGATTGAAAATTCCACCGAGATAAATAAATAAATATATAGAGATTGTAAGCTAATAGTAGGAATTGAAAAAACGTTGTATTTTCAATTACATGAACCAACCTAATACTGATCTTTTATGTTCTTTTCTAAGGGAGAGGGGACACCACATTATTTACTCCAATGCAAATTTAATATAGAAATTTCGAGAAGTGACTAATATCCTTAATATCTTTAACATACTTGAAACTTCTAAATTAAATAATGATTCATGAGTTCTATTTTAAAAATTGCATAAAAAAAAGAAGCGTCACTTGTCTATAAATAATTACTTTGAATATTTTATAACATTGTGTATATAATACTTCATTGTAAATGTTTCCAAAAATGATTCAGTCAGAAGCTTTACCTTTTCAGATGCTGTCGCAAAGTGTCATTTTTAAAAATTACACTTATTTATCATTTGCCCCATAGAGTAATTTAGATTTGTTTATAGTTTCGTTTCTATAGCATCCTTTACAAAAAAAAAA
>BMAV01011008.1:47356-60268 GCA_019973955.1 Trichonephila inaurata madagascariensis
ATATATATATATATATATATAATCACAACTTTATATTCTAAGAATCTACCGCGTTTGAATTTTTTATAAGATGATGCAATATTGCACCGTTCTCATAGTCTGACCAATCACCAAAATCTTTACCAGAAATCATTTGACTCTAGAAACTTCCGGTGGAAAAAAATTCTAAAAGCTCAGATCTCCCTAATGAGAAAGAAAAAAAGTTCTTGTGTGTATCGCATTAATGTCCACGTATCTTTGTGTTGTGTTTCATCGCTATTTGTGTTGAAAGTGTTTTTATTAATTAAATAAATGCACGACAAAAATTACAAGAAGTTTCTTCAATCGTTTAGTGGCTTCAACAAATCAATAGTAATGTATAGTACTCTTCCTTTTTGAATGTTCTGAATGATCTTCCCAAACATTTAGCTCCTTTAAAGCAGCTTCATTTCTTTGTTGACATCCTCAGACAATAGTACAAACTAGGCCCAATGACCAATAAAAAAAATCATACTCGTGTAATACTCGATCAAATACTAGAAATGGATCATAAACCTACTTTTTTGCTAAACATCCGAATATGAGTTTGGGTGTCCCACTTTAGAGATCACTAGCATGGAACTTATCAAAATAGTTGGAATAGTTTTAATTCATGAAATGATGGTCATACTTGAGGATTCCCTCTTAACCAGTTGTAGGACTTTTCTTTTCCAAAAGTTTTAATAACATATGAAACAAATTTCTTGTGATAAATTAAATCAACACTTACATTATGTATTGATTATAAAAGTAACACACAAAAAATTTAGGTTCGAGTTATCAGTCTTAATTTTTATAACAACTATTTTAACGTACAATGATAAGTAACTCCTGGTGACATAAAATCTCGTGCTGTTGTATCTCATATATTTTAACCACTTTCAAGGAAGATACGAGTATTTGTATCTCAATCTCTTAAACAACACCCAGCATATAGTCAGTGGTTTACAAAGTAATTTTTCAAATGGAAGGTCAAGGGTCGAGAGTCCACCATACTCGCACCATAACCCAATACGCAACCAAACATATTATTTGGATTTTATGGATTATCGGGAACAAGAAAATAGAAAAAAAATAATAAGTTTAAAATTTCAGAAGGATATTATTAAAATATTGGATAGATATTAATTAAAAAGAATGTCAGTAAAGAATGTTTTAGGAAAGTTATAATATATTTAGAATTTTATTCAATTACTCATAATAATAGCTTAAAAGCGAAAAAAAAATCGCCACTTCCAACTAAAAGTCTTAAACACTGTCTAACATTCTCTAATTATGTTACAATAGGAAACATAGGATGAAAAGATTGAGTTAAAATCAAATAACAAATGTCTAAAATAAAAAAATTATTCATTAGACCATCATTCAAACATTACAAACATGTCATTTTTTCCCTATTTATATTGAAACAACATGTATGTATCTAATTCGTATTTAAAATAAGAAACATTCAAGTTCCGACTATTATCGTGAAATTAAAATAAATATGTAATGCGATAAACGCATTTTTCTTACTTGTATGCCATTTAAAATAGGCAAAAATTAGCCAATAGGTAACATTTTGGAAGTCATTATATTTTCGTTTTCAATACTTGCAAAATAAGTCTAAAATCTACATTTTCCATACTAAAGTTTAACCTCTTTCACATGATCCTCCTTTAAACAATGCTTGCAATAAAACAAGAAACGTCTTAGTTAAGACTAAATAACAATTAAATAAACACTCCAAGAAGAATCACAGAAGCCCCTCGCTCCAGTTTCAGCAACACTGAATGATAAATAGAATCCTCCATTCAGAAAGGTTAATGCATTCTTCGTCAAACAGTACACGAATGCTCGGTGGCTATCTTTGTCACCGGAAGAGATACATTAGAACGAAACGATTCACAAACATGGCATTCTTCGGAGAAAAGAGTAGAAATACGTACAATTGTTAATAACTTAAAGGTCCTTAAAATGCAAATGGCGAAATTATTTACCTCTAGATAATGAATACGCGTTGTTGAACATGTTCACGTGATCCAAATGGGGAAAGAGGATAGTATGTATTTACACAAAAGAATTAGGCGAATGTAAGAATAGAAATACCTGTTTGCCCGGATTCCGGTGGAGTACAGTTGCTTCCATCCTGATGTTTATTCATTCATTGACTTATGAAAGGTACTGCTTGTTGAAAAGGGTTGTCAGACTTTACATTTTTAACTTCTATTTCGAGTTCTCTCTTCATACCCATTGTGTAAATAATGAATAGGATTTCGATGTCAACGATATTTATTTTATAAAACTGCAAATCATAAATACGACAGGGCATGAATGAAAGATTATCAACATCGTAATACAAAGCCAGACGAAGTCTACTGATGACCGAAATCGTAATTTTGAACCTTGGGTCAACTGAACGAGGATTACATCTTAGATTTCATTCTCTTCCCTTAAACTGTGGCTATGGTATCGTAGTGGTTAAGGTAATGGTCTGATGACTGGCATGTTGTGAGTTCGAGTCCAGTACCGCGGAAGATCCAACGTGCTAAGGGGGCCGACACACACTAAATACAGCAAGCCTCAAACGTCCTGCCGTTGGTGTGGTGTGGAAATTAGGGATGGGTAGACAGCTTAGGTGTCAGCCTCTTCACTTGTCCATGGCTTAAAATTAAGAGATCCGTCGTCAAAAGCACTCGAGTAGGTGAATAAAACGGCGTTAATACTAACTCACTCCTTCCTTAAGGTATCCGACTATGTTCGGAACCGTGATTTTAAAAAAAAGCACATAAATGGATAATTTTTATGATATTTAGTGTCACTTAGAGTCTTAACTAGGAGTTTTGAAAAATTCACATTATTTTCAGAGTTATTACCCATTGAAATAATTATCGGTATTTTTTTTTAATTTCACCCCTCTGTTGTCTTAAAACATGAATAAACACACTTCTAAGTTATATATTTCAAAAATTCTAGTTGAGCCTCTGTACAGTGGTCTGAGCTATATACAGGCAAAATAGTATTATACTAGAAGCATTTTTCACAAAAGGAGAATATTTTGAAAATGCGTCATTCTATGTTCATTTTTTGTCAAAATATTGTATTTAAATAATTTTTTATTGTAATAATATTCTTAAAACAATTTTATAAGGTTTTCTAATCTAAGTGACACTAAATATCATAAATATTATCCATTTATACGCTTTGCAAAAATCACGGCTCTGAACGTTGTCGGACACGTTAAACTAGCATACCATGCCAACGGGAGAACTTTGAGCCTCGACAGATTTAATGTGTTAGCCGCTCGACATGGTAGTTTTTAGGTATGCTAGAACTCGAACCCGTTTCAAGCTGGACATGAGTTTGTGACCATACCCAGTCGGCTACAGCGGCAACAATATTGGTATGAGTGCTGATGTGATGCACATACATCAATTATACATAAGAGGGAGTGAGGGAAGAATGCTATTTTCGAAATAGTATTAAAGAAAAATGATAAAAATAATTCAATATAAGGTTAGTATAAGTTTTTTCGAGCGAAATTGTATGATATAAATGAGGTGATCAATAAAATAATAAAATACTCTCCATAAATTAGAATACGCATTAAATTATTTGTTTCCAAATGTAAAAAGATACAGAAATTCTTGATTAATGTAACATATACCCTATCATTTCTTGGTAGTTGATATGGAAAAATATTTTATGGTCTTGAAATGATAATGATTAATTATTGCGATATATATTTAATTAATTTAGGACAATATTGCAAACGTAATGGTCTAATGACGATATTCTATTAAATTTATTGAAATTGTTTTTTATTATATTTAAAGTTATCATTAATTAAAGTTATTTGAAAAATTATTTGAATTGTACAAAATGCATTTTCATTTTCAATAGATTTTTTTCAAGTTTGTTCGAGATACTCTACATTTATATTACATGTGATTTTGTAATATTAAGGATAAAATTTTTGCATATCTAAATTTAAAGCAGAACAGAATTATGGGAAATATATTTTTTAAATATTTCTATCAAATTTAAATAAAAAAAAATTCAATATGTGTGTGAATCCAGGTAAAAATTATTTAAACACATTTAAAATCTGCCTATGTGTAAATGCGTAGGCAACAAAATTTTTATATGCCTACTTAATAATAATCATCATACTAAACATTCAGATAACATACATAGCGATGTAAATTACAATGATTAAATAACATGGCCATTAATAAAATGCTTTTTTTTTGCACAAATCTAGTGAATAATTGATGATAAAAGTAAAATAAACATTCAATTTGCGAACAAAATGCATGTTTAGCTGGAATTTTGAAAAATCAGCCAGAAATCCTTTGAAAAAAGTGACTAAAACAATAGATGGTATACGTACTCTTTCAGGAAATTGTTTGGAAACTCTAATTCCAATGCATTAAAACACATTTCTCACGTATTCTGTCAGGATCCTATCAAAATTAATGCAGTTGAAAATAGACTACACAGTAAATGCTTTTCTATATCATTAGTATTTTTCTATTCTTTTCCACTTTCATCCACATAATAAATACACCATTAATTTAAGCTGTGAATGGTTAAAACCTATCCTATCATTTATCATCCATTTTCCGTCGAGAATGTGTCAGGGTAAAAGAGCAAAAAAAAAAAGCAAATGGTATACATTTATATAATTACATCTGTGAAAAATGGAAGTACCGCTGTTATATTCCCTGTCGTATTGCGCAAAAAATTGAGATATCTTTTTAAACACTATTCTTTCATATACAGTTTATTTTTATGTGTGTATTGGTAATTTACTAACCCTAAAACGTGAATAAATTTATTTATATATACAGTCGAGCTTCTATATATTGAAATAAATTATCAGAATGCAAAATAACGACAATCAAAGGAAAAAATAATATTTATACATACGCGACATTAGTATTTCCTGCATTTCTTAAGGGAAAAAAATCAATGACTGATATTGCGTCTAACTCATAAATGAAATTATTATTCATCCATCTTTTTCGTAAAAGAATGAAATATAAATCAATTTATATGCGTTATATGTTTATAAATTTTTAAACCCATGTCATTAAGAACAAAAATAAATAATGCATTGTACAATTGTACGTAATTTTAAGCAATGTGTTGTTAGAACATACTGAGCAAACAAGCAGTTTTCAGAAGTAGAGATACAATGTTTTTCTCCTTCATTTAAAAGTTTTTGAAAAAAATCCCATTGCAAATATCAATCTGGGGGATCATGCTTTATTTTACTGCTTAATTTCCACCAAAACAGAATCACATGTTATGTCTGGGCATACACTTCTGTATGCCATTCGTATGAACTCATCGCCAGTTGTCGAAACAACATATCAGGTTCATTTTTGTTTTATCATTTTGGAAGTTTTATCTCTTAATTTGTTTTTTCAAACGAAGGTACAGGGCCACTTTGAGGCTTAGGCACACTAGGCACGTGCCTAGGCCACAGACGATTTGGGAGTACAAAAAATTGGAGGGCAAAGAGAAAAAATTAAAATTACAGCGAATACACCCTTGCTACGTAGCTCTCAACACTAAATTCTAGATATAAAGAAATCTTCATGAAAAGGAGCAAAAAGATGTGATAAAATAGCGAAATTCTTGGCTCTAAGCTACTAAAAGGTATCGATGAAGAACAGTTAGTGCAAGAATGCCAAAATTTCAGAATGTATAAGAAGGTGGATGAGTTTACTATAGAAAATGAAAAGCTTAACTGTTTGATGCTGCTATGACTAAAAATAATATGACAATTGAAATTGATTACAATGATGTCATTAATAATTTTGCAATGATCAATGCTCGAAGAAAACATTTGTTGTTCAAGTACAACGACTGTGACTCAACAAAGAAAAAGGATGTCGAAAAGCAAGAAATAACAAAGCGATAAGCGATGAAAAAGATGATAACTAAGATGTTAAAAACAGTTCATACAAAAATGTATAATCTGTACTATAATTGCAAACTATTTCATTCATTTGCTGTACTAATTTACAACAGGGTGGTGGTGGGTTCATGAGGTGAGAAATGAACAAGAGCAGCCAAACCATGCCATTAGGGATTGCAATATCGGACCAAAAGTTTAATACCGGTATTCGGTGTTTCTTAGATCTTAATACCGGGGTACCGGTTTTAATATTGGTATTAAAAGTTTTAGGAAAAGAAAAAAAATACATCTGTTTCTTTTTTTTTTTATTTGCCAGTGTTATTAGAGAGTGTAAATATCACAAAAAATCAAAATTTGTAATTTTTAAATTATAACAATACATAAAGAACCACAAAAAAGTAAAGGAGCATTTTATTTATTTAAGTTATAAAAAAAGTGTAAATATCATTATTCAGTCTGTAGTACTATTACAAATTTGTGAAAAGAGATCTTAAAAAACATGATGCATTAATTGTACTGTCGTTAAGCCTGGAACGTAATTATGGACAAAAATTACCAACTGTCGAAAACGCTCTTTTGGGCGTTTACGCTAGTTGGTGGTATTGTTAGCAATTAGGGATTGCAATACCGGTATACCAGGATACCGAATGCCGGTATTTTTAGCCATTTGTACAAGTTTGTAATACCGGTACTCACAAGTTAAAATACCGGTTTTTCGGTATTTACTAGAATTTTTTTTTTTAAATTGTCTCCACTATATGTTCAATGATCGCCAACATCGCAAAATAGTATACGTTTTTGTTTTTAGGTCTACCTAACGGGCGAAATTAGTTAGACTATAAATATAAAGTTGTATCGTTCAATCAAGAGAAGTGATAAAATATCTGAATCATATCCAATGAGGTGGGGCGAAAACTATCCTATTACTGCTCAGATCGATACTGCACATGCGCAGGATTCGTAGCTGCATTTTTTTATCTGAAAACAAGGTTGTAGTTGTGAAGATAGTACGTAATATTTCGATATTTTTTTAATTTGTGAGTTTGTTATTCGCATTGATTTGCATATCATACTTTAGGGTTCAAAGTACTTTTCAGATTCATTATATATAAATTCACAAATAATAAAACACAATAATGGATAAGAATAACTTTAAGGGACATAAAAAAAAATCAGCCGATAAAAAATAAAATCCAAAAAACAATTATCGACTTAAACATGCAAATTAATCTTTTCGATAGAAAATTCTATTTAATATCCAGAACTAACTGTATCAGCCCTACTTCCAATAAAAAATGCTATTAAGGCATTATGTCGGAGAGGTTCTAACTTATTAACAGCTAATGCAATAAATTTCTTGTTGAAGTCACTGAAAGGACAGTACACATCACAATCTGAATAATTATATATTATATTAAAAATTCTCACAGAGAAAAAAGCATGCCAAAATAGAAGATGGCTTATGGCATTTATATAAATATAACGATTTTAAAAATGAAAAAGAAGATAATTGAATAACCAATTCAAATTTCTTAAAATATTTTACCCACATTCAGAGAATTCAGTACAGTTTTTGAAAATGATGACGACACTAATATCGATAGTGAAAAGGAATTTCTCTTGAACATAAATTAGAATTAGCGATAACTAAAACAAATTTCAACGAACTAAAATACAATACAAAAATGAACCAAATCATGTCCAAAACCATCCGATTTATTAGAAGATGAAGGATTTAGAGGTAAATACTCAGAATAAGTATATCGTGCATTGCTAACAGTACCACCAACTAGCATAGATGCCGAAAGAGTGTTTTCGATAGCCGGTAATATTTGTACAAAATTACATTCTAGACTCAATGGTAGCACAATTAATGCATTATGTTTTTTAAGATCACATTTCAAAAATTTATCATAGTACCACAGACTGAATAGTGATATTTACCCTTTTTTGTGATTCTTTATATAGTGTTATAATTTATAAGTTATATATTATATTTTGCGAGAGAGATGTTTACACTCTCTTATAAAACAGGCAAATAAAACAAAGAAGCACATGTGTTTTCTTTCTTTTTCTAAAATTTCTACTACTGGTATTAAAACCGGTATAACGGTATTAAAAGATCTAAAAGATACCGAATACCGGTATTGAACTTTCCGTCAGATATTGCAACCCCTTTTAGAAATGAGGGATGTACTTTTTCCACTTATTTACCTGTAAATCTCTCGTCGGATTATTTTGAATATAGCTGATTCCTTTATGGTATTTTGGTTTTTTGAAACTTTTTTAGTTATCATTAATTCTAATTTTTGTTCAAGAGACAATTTCTTTTCACTATCAACATTAGTGTTAACATCATCTTCGATAACTGTACCGAATTCTTCTTAATGTGAATAGGTTTGTGGGTAAAAAAAATTTAAGAAAATTTATTATAAACTTGATCAAACTTGAATTGGTTAGTCTCTTTACTTCTTTTTCATTTTCATTTATAAAATCATGATAATCCTTAAATACAAGTATGATATGCAAACACAATTTGAATAACAAACTCCTCTATTTAAAAAATATCGAAATATTACGCATTTTCTTCACAACTTGTGATATGGTCACTCTATGGTGACCATATCTTTGATTGTAAGCGCGAATTAGACATGTGGGATTTTCAAGATCAGACATTTTAAAATTCTTAATATGACTTTATTAAGAATATAACTTAAATTTTTAATAATTTAGATAAATTTATATAAGTGAGAATCTAATAAACCAAACACACAGCGATAGTTAAACCGAATCGCGTAATTTAGACCACTTTATCTAAATAATTATATTATTCGCCTACTTTCAATCCTGATAATATTACAAGTCCTAATATCAAATAATCAGTCCTACATTAATCCAAAATAAGATTCTATTACGTATAGAAACACTTGGGCGCGCGTGCAATGGTATGCACCTTGTAACAATGGCTGATTATCTAGGTAACTTTATGATAGGCTGTCAATTCACACTCGTATCTCTTCCAAACATAACTTTCCCCTAAATTGCCATACTGCTTACTGAAACTTCTGTTCTTTTAAAAGCTATCTTATTTGCATTTCATAATCGTATTTTACTTCTTGGATTTTGGTTGGAAAAGATTTGCCATTAATCTTGGCCGTCAATGAACCCAGAGGTTATGTTACAGAAAAGACGCGTGAGCCCGTCACAAACTACAACCTTGTTTTCACAGATACGAATATCAGGCTAAGAATTCTGCGTGTGTTCATTATCGCTCTGAACTGTGATTAAATACATTTGGCCCGCCATCTTGGATAATTCACATATTTTATCACTTCTCTTGATTGTACGATACAACTTAATGCTCAAAGTCTAATTAATTTCGCCCGTTAGGGAGACATAAAAACAAAAACGTATACTATTTTGCTAGGTTGCCGAGCCCTGGACATATAGTGGATATAATATTTTAATAACAATTCTAGTAAATACCGAATAACCGGTATTTGAGCTTGTAGGTGCCGGTATTACAAAATTGCACAAATGTCTCAAAATACCGGTATTCGGTATCCCGGTATTGTAATCCCTACATGCCACTATCCTTTCCTTACGGCTGCCTGTTTCCAGTCTTGGATACGGCTGGTCCATAGGTGATGGATAATCAAAAGACTCCCCAAAGAAGAAAAGAAAGAAAGGGAAAAGAGTAAGAGAGGTAACGGAAAATCCATCCTGAACCAAACCTGGCAAGGTAAGAACTGAAGGAGGGAGATGTTCTGGAAAAAGTGGGAGAGGGCGTAATAATTTGAAATACCTAGGGTGCACTGGAGGTTAAAATCGACCTTGAGATGAATGAAATATAGGTAACAGAATGTAAGGTCAGCGATAGCAAATATTTTTTGTTTGAATCACATCGAACTGTGAAGCAGAAACTGAGCAAAAGGGATAAATAAAAAGTTCAAGGTTAAAGAAATAAATCTGTGAATACCTGACTAAACCTTAGACATTTTTCCTCTATATGCTGCAGCTTTAACTTCTGAAAACACCTCATACTTCAAAAATCCAGATTTGTAGTTATTCTTTAAATCCTTCTAAAAATGATAAAACTTTTCTCGTATGTGTTTACTCAACAAGTTTCTACAGGATTTTCCATAAAAATAATCCCACCTAAATCAGTTTAATTCCTCATTAAAATGTTTTTACAACTAGAAAATTCAAATGATAATACATGAATATTAATTTTTAATTAAATACTGATTTTACTCAAAAGTTAAGTTTTTAGAAAATAGGCAATTAAAAAAAAATAGGTAATTTTATATTACATTAATGTTTTGTTTATTTGTAACTTTGTCTGATTTTTCTTTTCCTTTTTCTTTCAAACATATCCGTTATAACAGTGTTTCTCAAACTATGGGGCGCACCCCCTAGGGGGTCGTGATAACTCTACGAAGGAGGAGGCGAGCCTATTGAAAAGTCAAAAACAAAAGATTATTTAAGAAAAATTTATTAATTTAATGAAGGTAAACAAACAAAATACATTCTGAAGTAATACACTTCTAAATGTATTAGTACTGCACAATGTATTTTAAACATAAATTTAACTATGCTAAGATAAGAACAACATTTAATAATTACCAATGACTCCATTGGCCTGTCATATATAAAATTACATACAAAAACAAACACTTATCTTGATAATTTGTACTGTTTATAATTAATTCCTGACGCGATTCGCTTCCCAATGTCACAGTTTTCCACGTAGGCGAGTGTATGTGATATATTGGGTGGGGGGGGGGCCCCTTTTATTGCATTCCAAAACCTTCGAGACAATTTTATGGATATCAGTGAACAGAAAATATCATACTTCGGAAAGACGTCTATATACGTCCGGGGTAATTAACGCTTTGACTGAGCAAGACGTTTATATACACCCGTGGCAAGAGGATAAAATATTGTAGCTTTAGCGTCAAAATATAGTTTTTTTAATTAAATACTTTATTATTGTACAGGGGAGGCGCGTTGAAAATTATGATTGAAAATTGGGTCGCAAATATCGAATATATAAAATATTATAAATCGAATATTATAAAATGAAAAATATTTAGAGTAATCAATTAGTAAATGCTGTTTAAGGAAAATTTTATATTTATATAGGCTACATTATTCCTAAGTATAAATCATAAGAAGCGGCAAATCTTTACACATAAGAAAATTTAATGCATCCAGTTATTTTACAACATTATCTGTTTACTGATTTAATGCAGATATGCAAAAAATTGCCCTTATTGAATGTATATCTAAATCTGAATAGCACAAACATCCTTTTAATATCTATGGAATCTGTATTCTTTGAAAGTACTTAAAAATATATTGCATTTTGTATGTTTTTGGTAAGAAAAAATTGCAAATCACAACCAAAATATGAAACCAAAATCAACAATCAAAATTTCTGCCTTATGAATTTTTGGTGACATCAACTAAATTGCAAATAAAGAAGAAATTATATGTAAGAAAGAGGAAGATAAGAAAAAAAAAGGTTTCTTCAGAAAAAAGTTTTTATTCTTGAGAAGTATTAACTTTCTTGAAACGTATTAGTTCCATATTCACAATTTTGTCTGAAAAAAAAAAGAAATTACTTATACTCAATTATTTACTAGTACCACAACTCTCTCCCTATGTTTGTTTTTAAATCAAATGAGAGCAACAAAACTTATTTATCATCTTTGACATTGGTTCGATTAAGCAATTCCTAATTTTACATAAAAAATAATGTCATGCATTTAAATACCAATCTTCATGAATAATACAAAAAAAATATAAAGACTATTTTATAAATAAATAACATGCGTCTAATACTTGTATACTTCTTTAAAATATTTTTCATCAAAAAAAGTATCAAAAGAATTTATCTGGATACTGAATTTGCTCCATTTTAAAGCATTTTGAACTTTTAAGAAAAATAAATTTTGTTACTTTCAAACTTATAAAAAATTTTTTAAAAAAAATCCTTTTCCAAACAATTTATTAACATGCTTATAGTTTTTTAAAAGTTTATTTGCTAGAAATGAACATAACAAATATTAAATAACTTTTATAAAGAAGACATATAGTGCATTTTCTTAAAAATAAAAGAATAACAATGTTTATCATAATAGCAGTATCAAAAAATAATAATAAAATAATGAAATGCATATAATTTTTGTGTGCTAGTTTAAATTATTTGAAACTTAATTGAGAAATATGAGCTTCCAAGTTATTAATCAAAATATGTACTCTCCCACGCATTATGATAACATTTATAATTCACATAATTACTTTTGAAAGTTAATTCACCAATGTCACATGCTTGAATTGCAAACCTCGTGACGTCATATTTACGCACTGGAAAGATGACGTTTTTGTTCTAAGAATAGAAACTACGTTTTCTTTTTCAATCGAACATGTCCGTACTTATGACGTCGTGAATGTATTATTCTGAAAGATCTCAAATTGTCACGGAAAGGAAAATTCATGAAATTCATTTGTAATTCTTATCAGAGCCTTAACCGTTTGAAGAAATTGTTTCTATTTTTAAGTTTTTGTTGAAAGGAATTTTTGCATGAAACATTAAATTAAATTTGAAGCATTCCTTTTGATTTTTAAAACATTGTTTTATACAGACCATTATGTGTTTATTAAAGTGCAAAAGGAATCGTACATTTTGAGTAAATTTTTCTCTAATCAAAATTAACATTTATGTAGTAATTTTGAGTATTTTTCAAGAGATCGAATTTATAAATGTATACAAAATGTTAAATGTAAAATGTTTTCTAATATGCATATTGTCATTTTGTTTCTGGGAAACTTAATAAAGATATATTAACATTAGGCGTTTTTATATGAAATGTCAATATAAAAACTGTAATTATAAATTTGCTCTACGTGGAAGGTTATAAAGAAAGTGCAAAAATCTAAACTTTTCTGTGAGGAAGGTTTACGAAGAAGGGTATTACTTT
>BMAV01011008.1:64800-108864 GCA_019973955.1 Trichonephila inaurata madagascariensis
AAGGGACGGTGTTGCTTGCAAATATTACAGTTTTAACACAAAATAAAAGTAACATAGAGAAATATAAATGCATTGCACATCCAAATACAATTATTTTTACTATTTTACACAAATTTGTAACAATATACTTCATACATACACATTTTGAATATTTAATTGCAGTTATAAATATTTAATATCTCTACAGCAATATAATCAATAACGTCATATGACAAAACATTTAAAGACATATCATATAAGCCCTTGTTAAACCGTAACTCAGTTCTACATTTGAAAAATCTGGTTAAATTTGTAAAAAAAAAATTAGTTTAATATTGAAAACGCGGATTCTTAATATTTGGTATTTTTGCTATCTGATGTCATTTGTGAGTTATAACTTTAGTTTGAATTTTTTACAGTGCCATTTGTGTTATTACTATGATAATTTTGTTTTAACTATGCTGAGATTGGACTAAAGTTCAAAGTATTATTGCAGTTTTGTGTTTTTACTACCCTGATTATATTATTACTATTTTGATTGTGTTATTAATATATCGAAAATGTTATTACTATTCTGATGGTATTAAAGTCCAAAGTGTTATTACTGTGCTGATTATATATATATATATATATATATATATATATTACTATGTTAATTGTGTTATTACTATGGTGATTACATTATGTCCATCCTCATTGTATTATTACTATAAGGAGTATATTGTGTTATTATGTACTGATGATTATGTTACTCTAATGTTGGATTTTAGTGTAATTTATCAAAAGAATTCAGTAATGTTAAAAATACACAATGTAATGTAACAATGTCTAACAAAAGGGATAAGAAACTGACTTAAAAATATGAGATTATTAATGTTCTTTCAGAGTTACATATTGTAAATTTTTTTCCCGAGTACAAAATACTTAATTTATAAAAAAACACTTCCTCTGGAGTATATAGTATTGTATATAACAAGATCACAAATGGAAATTACATGATATTGATAAATATCAAGTAGTAGTGATTTTAGTATCTTTGGAGTAGTCGTTTATGGTAAATTTCTTTCTTCTTTAAAAAAATTATGCTTCCCATTAATATTAGTAAATGCTTCCAAAATATAGTTATATACATTAATAATTCCTGTTGTTCCACCTACTTTGTGGAAAGCAAATATCAATTTTATACAAAGAAATGAGTAATAAAATTTACGTTGTCAGTAAAAAAAACATTATAACTCCAAATAGGTACTTTAAGAATACTTCGGCTAATTTGATCAATGATTTTATGTGTAAAAGACAGTAGATTTTATATGATTTATTAAATTCTTGAAAACTGATATAGAAACTTTTTCTCCTTTTTATTTTACTTTAAGAGGCCTTTAATTCAGACAATATAGACCATACAATTTGAATTTTGCAGGATAATATGTGGATTAAAAGTTCATTATCAATTTATATATTTATTCAATCAACCGAATAAAAAATCGTTTTCTCATTCAACTTCTGAACAAATCATAGCTTAGATTAAAATTAATAAAGAATTTATAAAATTAGATCAAATTCTTAATGTGATTGAATTAAGTAAATTCAGATTTGATTTTTGTTTTTTATAACAAAAATGTCTTATTCTGAAAATTTAATATTCGTTTAGCAGTCTGTTTTAAGAACCTTTTTTAAAAGAAAAAAAATAACTACTTTCTTAAATAGTTAAATTAAATTTCTAAACTATATATTAATTTTTGGAACCTGTCAGACTCGTCTGATTGGAATTTCAATAATCAATAATTTTAATCTGGAAGGGGAGGATCCATGTAATTAAACAGTCTTGATTCTTTCTTTTTTCCTACATAGAAAATAAAGAAGTTAAAAAAAAAATAAACTATTACGATTTTTTATTTCTTCTGAGAAAATTTGTTATAGTAAGTTTCATTTTATTAAAAAAAATATTATTGAATATCACATTAAAATGTTTATACATTGAAATAACCATATGTTTCTTTACAAATATTTTAAACTTTTTTAATAATATTGCGATGTCTTCTTTTATTTAGAATCTCACTCAGTTAATATATATATATATATATATATATATATTTAATTTTGCACTTGATGAAATTATGTTTATATATATTTTGATTGAAAAAAGAGCGTAAAATTCACACCAGAATCTTTCGACTTTCCTGGTTTGATAAAGACTTTTTAGTCTGGTTTAATCCTTGTTTCTCCTCTATTATCTCTCACTATTATATGTTTAACATGTTTTTATTACCTTCATTTGTATGTAACGGAATTCGATTTTTACTCACTTTAATAGGTCTGATTAATTTGAAATTTTCCTCACTTTTCAAGGACAGATGGCAATACAATAATTTTGTTCCATTGTACTGATTACGGTCATCAGGATTAACGATTTCCCATTTCCAGATTTGGTGATTAAAAGATTAAGTTTAAGTTACAACAAAACTAAAGTGAAAACGCTCTGGGTTAATGCAAAAAATGATCTTCTTAGTGAAAAGTATCATTTATTTTACACCTTTTTCAGCATTAAAAATTTCAAATTTGGTTTTTCAAGATTTTCTTCGGTTGGGTGATCCTACATTTTGCAAACCTTTCTGTATCGATGCGCCGATAGGATGCCAATGGGAGTTCCAAATTCTAAAAAAATGATGTACTTATAATTAATTCATCCATGAATAAATTATAGCTTAAAAAACTAAAAAAACACGCTTTTATTACAGATTTAACAAAAAAAAAATAAATAAATAAATTATTGTTTAGAAAAACCAAAAAAAAAACCCACTCTTTTATATTTAATCGAACTAAAAAAATAAAAAAAATAATAACAATTCTTAATACAAGAATAAAATGATTAACTAGAAAATTAATATTGTAGCGTTGATCGGGGTTCGAAGATTTTATGCAAATCAGTTGCAAAGTACAAAACAATTCTTTAAGAGCGATGATAATTTATTGTGGAAAATCCAATCCTTGAAATAAAGAATTCAACAGCAATATTCGCAGAATAAATCTCAGAAGGTCTTCACACCTTCAATAGCACTCAGACACAATTATCGGTGTCTAAAATACACGCATATAAAAGATTATTCTCAAGCAATCGCTCGTTCAACAGCCGAAAGTAATCAGTAATCGCTTCAACAATCAAAACTATACTTAGTGATCTCTAGTCAAAACCAGACTGACAGATTTTCGGTGAGCATCTCTCTATTAATATCCCTCTCGGATAATTTCAGAAAGATCCACTTGCGTCATGGGTCTTGAAATTAGTGGAATTCTTCACTAATTTCTAGAAGAATCCAGAGCGTCCCGAACTCGCCAAAATGGTCCCCAAAAGGGACGCCAACTTGGTTCTATCGCCAAGATTTTGCGAAGTTCCCATTAAATCACAATTATAACGTAAGGAACAACTTAATTGTGAATATTACAGTTTTATAAAATAAGTATAACACTGACTAATATAAGTGCTTTACACATTCAAATACAAATTATTTGCACTATTTTACACAAATTTCTTAACAATATCATTGTCGTAAAAGCGTAGGGTGATTTGTTCTACATTTTCACACTATAAATTTCGGAATAGAACTTGTAAGAAATTATATAACAATTGACAAAAGCCCCACGCTTTTATCACAATGACATTAATTTTGTCGTTAATCATTTTATTCTTATATTAAAAATTATTTTTTATTAACTTTTTAGTCCTATTATTTAAAAAATGCGTGTTTTTTTTAGATTTTTCTAAACTACAATTTATTTTATTACTTTTAGACGTCACCATTAGCCAACAGTTCATTATCTCACAGCTGGATTACGTTACTTCCGTGGTCTCAGGTTAGAGTCCTGGAAAAACTGCCATGTTGAGGAGTTAAGCACATCGATTCAGTTTTAATATCCTCGCCGCATGAATTTAAGGTGAAAGTTTTGCGAGTGAAATGCTCAGAAGTGAACTTCGTTATTTGAGCTCGGTTTAGAACTGGTTAGAAGTCCATCGCCAACAATCTTCTTGTTGCTTTCCCCAGAAATGCTGATTCTTTTATATAAAATAGAAAGAAAAAAAATATTATAACAACAATTGATGGCATTCAAGTGAATGGTTAATCTAAAGTTGTATACTGCATTTAAATGTCGTTATTTCTATTTATTTATTTGTCATTTATGTTGGTTTTGACTTAGTTTCTGCTCTCTGTCTTGGGCACCTAGATATGTGGGAGGTAGGGAAGAAATACTCGTCTTGATCCAAACAATCTATTTATTTATCACACACACACAATGAAAAGACACAATTTCAACTAATAACAGAAAGAGAATGATTCGATGTAAACCACGAAAGTGGAACAACGACGGTAAAACCCTAACGATTGGGAGACTATCAAACTTGGTCCTTACTTTATAAAGGATCTAACCTATCATCCAATTTAATCTTATTGAACAATCGTCACTTTAAAACTTCCTTCTAATGTGTTCTTAATCACAATAATTTAAATATAATACCTTCAGTAGAAATCTCACACGATTTAAGTATATCTCCTCTCCTACTCTATATTCAAGCTAGAAAACTTCGATTATATATAGTAAGTTAATTTGAATACCACGACTTTCTTCTTCCGTAGGGTTGGTTGTGAATAACGCGAATTGATAGCCCAAAGATTTCCCAAGAGGATTAATTGAAGGAACGCGGATGGATTCGTCACATCTGTATTTCTGTATTGAAGACATGTATTAACCAAGTTTTTTTTAAAGCAAATTTGATTTCATTTCATTTTTCTCTTCCCGGTATTTTTATTGATCGATATTTGCTTTGCACTTTTAAATACTTTTCTCAAACTTTTATAAGGTCACGGTAAATAAACTTACCACCCATTTCATCAATTTAATTTCTGCATCTTTTTCTTATTTTTAATTTCCAAATCCTTTCAGTAATTATAACCATATGCTTATACACAAACCTATTTTACACATTTTGGGTATTTACTACATGCTGATTCTTGTTTTCATATATTTAATGGAAAGTAACTTGTATATAAGAATTCCTAATTTCATAATCATTTAAGGATACAAATTTTATCTCTTACGCCATTCCTTTTTTTTTTTTCATATTGTAGTGCTTACAGAATATCCTACCAATTTTATGTGCAGATAATTTAAAAAGAACTAAAGAGCCTAAAATGTTGATTCCTTCAATAGTAAGATAGAAAACATATTTTACATAAAAAAAAAGTCTTAAGTATCAAGTTAACTATCTAATAAACAAAATGAATTTTCTTTAGTAGACCAATCTCAATATCTAAACTGTTTGAACATACTATCATTAAAATAAAGCTCAAAAAGGATTAAAAAAGTTTAACCAGTTTATTAAATATTTTTGCCCAAAATAAAATAGGTAGTAAGGTTCTCATTTTTATAATCAGCAACGTTGTAATCAAATGACAGATAATTGACAAAAACCGTAATGCAATGTCAACTACATAGACCATATTAACTTTTAATGCGCATCATTGTCTTTTTAAAAAAAAATGTGCAAGTCCTGAAATTATAATAAATTGGAGTCAAGAGAAAATAAGATTTTGGACATATTTTACTATTTAATTTAGTAAGAAAAACATACTTTTTTGAAAATTTGTATTCAAAACTATTTACAGAGTAATACTTAAGAATATCAAGTTTATAAATTACACCCAGTGTCATTTTTATAACAATATCATTCTTTATTACTTAAAGGGAGAATAACTGCTTAACTCAATCACTCAGCCAATTTTACATCATTATTCTTCCATATAATGATTACCTTCAACAGCAAGATTTCATTCCTGATATCTTTCACAACGTAAGACTTTTCTATTATTGTTTGGCGCGCTTCTTCATTATTCTTCAACAATGACAATGATAGTAAAAGGTTAAACTGGGCTTCTTTATTATGTGTTTAGTTAATAAGATCACGTACGACTGAAAATCTATGTTTAATTTTCTTTCTCTTCAGCCTTTTGATTCTTTATCCACATAAATTCTGCTTCTAATTTTGTTCTCTATTATACTCATATATATTAATGAATATAAAGAGCTTTTAAATGGAGAGGGAGAAAATCAGAGAATTATAGCTGGAGTGAGACATATAATTTTTCATAAAGAAGCATTAGAGACAGATAGTGTTCTCTGGGTTTAAAAGTAGCTTCATAAATATCAAAAGCAGAAAGGTATATGAAATTCGTGCATTAAAATGTATACTAAATTATTTTGCAAAAATGTACATTGAAATGTTATCTTTTTCCTAAATGTATTTACTTCCGTTGTATGGCTAACAATTTTTCTGTAACGTATTATCTATGTTAACATGTAAGTAGTATAATACTTGTTTTTATATTTTTGTATATTTTAACAAATATGGTTTTAGTTCAACAAAACAAATATATATGTTATAATATTTGTACGGATAAATTAAATGTGTGTGTGGCTTTGAAAACACTAATTTTGATTTACCCGTCATGTAAACATTTGGATCTCAGTCTGGCTTTGGAAAATATAATTTCCTTCAAGATCTAAAGGACGTAGATCCCCTGTGAAGAGTGAAAGAAAATTTGAGACTTAATATTAGAATATAAAGGAATCCTTTGATCCTGTAAGCATGTCCTTTCGTAATATTTTTTTCTAGGATTACTCACGTTTTAAAAAACATTTTCAATCAATACTCTTCTCTTAATGGCCTCATGGGGTACCCTATATTTACAAATGTGATTTAACTCGTGTATAAACCAAAAGTATGTATTTTTTTAAGTTAATCCACACACAAAACAAGTAATATAAAAAAATTAAGTCAATTTCTACTTAGATCAACAAAGAAAAATTTTATTCAGCTACTTTTTATTAAATAGTTGCAATTAATATAAATATGTATATACATATGTCAGAATCACAGCATTAAGTGGTCATTAATTTTTATTAATTATCATTAAAGTATCGCATTGTCATCCAGAACAATCGTGTATATTAATTTCATTTCAACTGAATACGTGAGAAACACGTGAACAGGTGAGAAAAAAACATTTTCAAGTTTTGACACAAGTTGCCAAAAGGGTCGCTAAGTCACCAAAAATGATGCCAACGTGGATGTATTTATAATTCTTTAAGTAATTAGTTTGAATCAATTAATATTTAATTATTTTTATATTATTGTATTGTCATCCAAAATAAACCTGTATATAAATTTTATTATAAGGAGCGCTTTAAAATGCATTTCATTAACGATTGAAAATTCCACCCAGATAAATAAATAAATATATAAATAAATATATAGAGATTGTGAGCTAATAGTAGGTATTGAATTATAAGCCGTACAAAAACATAATAAAAAATAAATATTTTTTTAAATATGAGGCTAAAAATGTTGCCAAATGGTTAGATGGGTAAAATATGTTACAATTAAATTCCTTCAAAGTTAGCTGCCAATGACAACAGTTTTATTTATGGTAATCCTGTCTGAAGTAAACCATTATTTTTTTCATTCATTCATTTTCTTGTATACTATCTGCACGAGCCTTTCTTTCTACGAACATTTTTTGCTTGGAAAATGAACGAAAGAAAAATTGTGTACGGCAAGGAATCGTCGACCCTTTCTGTCCTACAAGAAAAACTCGAAATTCTTTAGAACATTATGGAGATTCGAATTCTTACGCTAAATTTGAGGAATTAATGCAATTTTTTTCCCTTTAAGAATAAAAGAGTTTCATTCAAAATAACACAAAAATTTAAAAAGTTACAGCTAAAATCGCTTGGCTTTTTATTTTGATTGATTACACACACACACATATATATATATGGTTTATATGATTTTTTCCTTTAATCTTGCTTCATTCATGTGTATTTGCTTTTAGACCCTGCGTACCTTGTTCTCATTGTCTCCAACAGAAAAAACATATTTATAATTTTAACTTTTATGGTCTTAGAATTTTATTTTCAAGACTCGAATAAATGTTGAGAAAGAATTGGAATAAATACTATGTAAACATTCCTTTTTTAACTTAATTTTTTTAAAAATATTTAAAAGCTTTATGTTTTGTTTATATGCTAACTTAAATTGCCATTGTGAAGTTCTGGTTAAAAAAACAATAAATAGACTTGTAAATGTACCCTTAATAAATAGGAAATAAAAATATCCTCATCAAGGCTGTAAAATAAACATAGGTAGTTTCATTTCCGTTCAATTTTGTAAAGCTGATGATTCCTTTAGATAACCCACCGTTTAAAGGTATTGATGCTCGTTACGTCTTTCGAGCTCAAAGTCCTCTCTTTAATTGTCGTTACATAAATGTTGGAAAGTGAGGAGGGTAGCTAAGATGTCGTTCTCGTAACAACATTTTTACTGAAGCTGAAATTTATAAAACACCTCAAATGGATTTTGAGTAGCTTCAAAATGAGAGGTTAACAAAAATTCAAATCAAATGCTGTTCCTCATTAGCTGAATATTGTATTGGTCCTAATATAATTGTTGGAAATTTAACGATAATCTTGATTTTATTGGGAAATACCTAGTACAGTGTTTTAGTGTACTGATATTCGAGACAAACTCCACACATGTTATCGTGTTTCTTTTTAATGTAGCCTTTATTATTTGAATATTCTGATCCCTTCCGCTATCAGCTCTTTTATTTCGGCGCAAAGAATTCAAAGAATTTCAAAAAACCTATTAATTACATGGCAGGCAGAAGTTATCGGACTTAAACCAACTTTTACATTAGTTTCAGTTTGCATAACCTAGATGAAAAATTTCGGATCAATTAATTATTTAGAATATTAGAATGCTGATAAAACTCATTAGACATAGAATTATATTTATTTGTTTAATACATTTTCATAGCAAAAGCGTGCAGTACATTATTTCCCTTATTTCATCAGAAATAATGAAAAAAAATGGTTCCAAGTATTTCATAATGCCGTGTTTTAATTGAACTATTATAAATTACATCCATTCCTGTCTAAATGATTAATTAATTACCACATAACTAATCTTGAAGAGACTGTATAATTAACAATAACTACAATTTACGAAGAAAAATTAGATTTTTGAATTTTTAAGATATTGCAGTTAAATATATTGAACTCCAGGAATATGCCATAAAATGCTAAATTACTTTGATACGAAAACTCTGTGTTTTATTTATTCATTAAAATATTGTTAATAGTTTGTAAAAACACGAACGCAATAAATATCATTTTTTAAGGAAAAAACACCCCTGAAATTTAATTAATACTTGTGTAAAATCTCGTTAATTATTCTTAAACTATTCTTTTATTCATTATTTTTTAGTTTTAAACTGCGTAAACGCAATATTTATTTATTTATTCAAAGAATCATCAAATATTCTTGAAATCCTTTTTTTTTCCCCTTAAATAATATGAACAGCCCCTTAATGCTTCTTTTGCATGCAGAAAAAGAAAAAAAATTCTAACTCATTCGATTAATGGAGCTCATATTCCAGAAAAAGAATCAGTTAAATTCACTAAAGATACAACACATAAAACAAATTTTCAATGAAAAGAAAACACACACCAAAAAAAAATAAAAATTCATTAAAGGTTAATTTGAAACTCATAAAGATACTTAACTTTTTTAAATTCGTGTTTTCTATGTATTCCTCTAGAGTTTCTTTTTTTTTTTCACTGAAACAAAAGTAACTATTCAAGTTAAAGCGAAATCCTAGATTCGTATTACAAAGAATGACAGTAAAATTAACCCTAACGCCTCTTTCTGCGTTTCGAATGTTTCAGTTAATTTTAATTAAAGCAATTATTCTCTTCCATAAAACCTGCGTTCCACATAGTGCCTAATTAGTGTGTTTATACGCATTTTATTTGTGCTGTTACCTTAAAACGAAAAATAAAAATAATCTCCCTGACTAGTGTTAATTGGAGCAATGGAGATAACTTCTACGGAGCACACAAAAGATTTCTCGCTCCCCACTTCAAGCCGTGAATGCATTGTGTTGTCACTTTATAAGAGCGTGTTGAAACGGAAGATGAATTTCTCTTGAGAAATTTGATGCTGTGGAAAATAATTTAGGGTTTCTGTCAAGACGTGAATAAATATATTGAAGATATTAAATTTGCACGTGAGCGTTGGACGCTTGTTAAGGATTAATGGGCTTTGATATTTTCAATACATTTTGCGTTAATGAAATGTATCGATTAAAACTGTGATTAATTTGCGAATAAATTACTTGAAAGTCATCAATTAATGTTATCTTTTTGTAAGCGTTATAATAAAATTCCTATAATTAATTCGTGAAAAGATTAAAGTTTTTAGCAAAAGGATTTAGAAGTATTAATTTTGTAACTTGAAATTGCATAATAAAAGGGAAAAAAAATTGGCAGTTTTTTTAGCTTGTCTGGAAGATGTGAAGGGCATTCAGAATGTTTTTGAAAGTTTTTAACAAACTTATGTAAAAAATACCGATAATGTAATGTTATTTTTTTTTTATTTAAGAAATGGAACATTTTAATCAAATTTGACTTAGACTAAGTGTGCTCTTTTTTTTATCTAGGTTTTAAAAAAAGATATGCTAGCTATTTTGTATTTTTAACGTTCTCTTATAAGCTTCACTTGTATACTACGGAATTTTGGAACTCAATTTTTACCCACTTTAATAGATCAGATTAATTCGAAATTTTGCTCACTTGTCCAGGACAGATAACAATACAATAATTTCTGAATTTTGTTTCTTTGTCCTGATCAAAACCATCAGGATTAACGATTTTAAGTTTTCAGATCCCATCCTGCATCTGGTGACTAATTTCAGATCCTATTTCCAGGTTTGATGACTAAAATATTAAGTTACAACTTAGTTCGATTAAATATAAAAGAGTGTTTTTTTTTTTTAACTATAACTTATTTTACTTAAGTAGCACAGAATTTGACGTTTAAAATGTCAAGTTATGAAATATATTTAGATGTATCATTCCCTTCTTATTAACTATAATTTATGTTTTTAATTATTTTTTTATGTTTATCAAGAATTAATGAAGTCTATTAATATAATATACCTTACCTATTTGAATCCCCTGTCGTTATGTTTGCATTCTTCAAAGTACGTACAACACCGACATTTTGTAGATATGTTCATGCCTAATACTGAGATATGTTTGTTCTAATACATTTGTAGCTTAATGCTTACATAAAAATATATTGAATTGCTATGAAAAAATTATTTTACATAATTGTACTTTGATTTAGCCTTTACGTTGCAGGGAGCGATATATCTTAAGGTATCCGACTACGTTCAGAACCGTGATTTTAAAAAAGCGCATAGTTGGATAATTTTCGTGATATTTAGTATGACTTAGATTAGAATACATGTATAAAATTGTTTTAAGGACGTTTTGACAAAAAAAACACACATTTAAATACAATATTTCGGCAAAAAATTAACTTAGAATAAACATTTTTTTCAAAATGTTCTCCTTTTGTCAAAACTGCTTCTTTTATAAAAATATTTTGCCTGTATATAGCTCAGACCACTGTACAGAGGCTCAACTATGATTTTTGAGAAATTCACATGATTTTCAGAGTTATAACCCATTGAAATATATAATTATCGGCGTTTTCATCTTAAAGTTTTCCCTCTCTGTTGTCTTAAAAACATGGATAAACCCTTTTCTAAGTTATATACTTCAAAAAATTCTAGTTGAGCCTCTGTAAAGAGGTCTGAGCTATATACAGGCAAAATATTATTACAATAGAAGCATTTTTCACAAAAGGAGAATATTTTGAATATGGCTCATTCTATGTGTATTCTATGTTCATTTTTTGGCAAAATATTGTACTTAAATAATTTTTTATTGTAATACTATTCTTATGACTATTTTACATGCATTTTCTAATCTAAATAACACTAAATATCATAAATTTTATCCATTTATACGCTTTTGCAAAATCATGGTTCCGGAAGTAGTCGGATACCTTAAATGATTAATTTCTTTTTTTCCCTATAACTAAGTACCGTAAAATCCAGCGTATAACGCGCATTTTTGAACACAAAATATGAGATCAGAATATATGGGTGCGCATTATACACCGGGTATAAAAACGATAGCTTTAAAGAGATTAGCAAAAGATGTTTTTTACTTTTACGCATACCGAAATACTATTGATTTAAAAGAAATGATATACCTTATGAACTAAACGAGTTCTACTTCTAGAAATATACTATTATTTCAAAAGTGGGGCATAGTATCTCAAATAAATGATTTTAAAACATAAGAACGTTGCATACTAAAATTTCATATTTCTTTTTAAAAAGCGGGGAACGCGCGCGCGCGTTATACGGTGAACATACCTCAAAATTAAAAAAAAATATGCAGCTTGAAAGTATGGGTGCACGTTATACACCGGTGCGCGCTATACGCCGGATTTTACTGTATGATACAAAAAACAACGTGCTGTTAGTGGTTTATTACGCCTTTTTTACACCTATCTATATTGCAATGCACTATTCAATTAAACTAAAGTATATTCAATGCAATTATCTTTAATTCAAAGTATGGTAATCCTAATTAAACTAATTAATTAGGAAAGGGGGGATGAATGTTAAAAATTCTTCAATCAGAAATTTGAAAAATATATTGTTATATTTTTACTTTGAATGATATTGAAATATCAGAAATAGTCGACGTTCATGGTAATTAACAAGTAATACATAACTAATATTAAACTAATTATAAAATAATTAATTAGAAAAGGGTAGAAAAATAAAAAAAAATATTCAATTATAAATTTTAAAAAATATATTATATCCTTAGTCAGCAGCCACTTACTCAGATCAGCTAGTAATAAATAACTAATATTAATTAAGTACATAATTAAAATTTTATTTTTACTTTAAATATTTTTTTATATATATAAATAAGAGAACACTGTTATATCGTTTTTTATTCTTTAAATTTATCCTGTAGAGATATCTTACACAAACTCTGACCACTATTGTATAAAATGACAAGGCTTTGACCAAAAATTATTGTGAATCTTAACTTCTGAATAACCTTCAGCAAACTCGAAAGAAAAATATCGATTACTTGAAATCAAGCAGACACCTTACAGACAAAACCATTTTCAACTGATTTATTAAGCAAATTTTTAACTGGAATTTTGATCCCCAATACCATTACTCTCCCACTATCCATCACGATCAACGACACAAAAATAGTTTAACTATATCTAGCGATCGTAAATAAGCACATAAGCGACAATCTCCCTTTCAACACTCCATCCTTTCTTGTATAATGGAAATACCATTAAATTCCGCAAAAGTACGAACAAAACGAAATAAATATTCGCAAAGTACAAATAAATCAAAAACTATAATAATTTTAAAAGCACTTAGAGGATAATTAATTTTAATAGAAGCTGGAGATAAACCACTTTTGGAAAGAAATCCCACGGTCGTACGTCTCGTGCGAGGGAACGGTGACACCTGAAGATTAATGGTTGTTTTCTGTGAGGTGTGTCACAAAAGAAATATTACCTCACCACTTAAAAAAGCTTGGAGAAATTTAATGAAACAAGGGGCATGGACAAAAAGACAGTGAGAGTAAAGAGCTAAGATGGCATTAACAATGTACCTGCCTGAAAAAAATATTTCTTGTTTTTTATCCTTCTTACAGCGTTAGATAAATGATTCGTGCTAGTAGATTGCACAAGGATCACACAAAATGTTCTGTCACGTATGATTGAATAGTTTTTCTATGTTTCTTTTCTAAATTAATAACAAATTTTATCTTGATTTAGCTAAGATTTTTTAAAAATTTTTTTTATTCGAGTCTTTGTAATGTTTGACTTTCAATAACGTAATCAATGTAAACATTTTCTTGTTTGACTATACGGTGTATTCAGAGCGACAGAATGTTGATATTAATCGGTTAGAACCGATAGTTAGCTGTGTATGACCAGGAAATATTTAAAAACAGAAACTGTTCTCCATCATTTTAATCAAAATAAGAATGATCAATAAGCCGGCTGGGTGGTGTGGTTGGTATGTCGCTGGCCTTCTGCACCTAAGGTTGCGGGTTTGACTCCGGCCCAGGTTGATGGAATTCCATGATGCAGAAAATCGACAGTGCCGTGTCGTATGATTATAAGGCATGAAAAAAATCCTTTGAGTGCCTGTCTCGCTAGGGTGTTCTCGACTAACATAAAATCCTGTGAACTGTTTCATATCACAAGAGCTCAGATGCCTCCCTCTGAGGAGGAAATTGGGCATCAGAACTAGTTGCGGTAATTGGTATCGCCTATATGGTGCCGCACTAAAAAGTGATACCAGCTCCTTGGGAATGTACTATATAAAAAAATGTTCAATAATGTTTTTTTTTTTTTAAGAGGAAAAAAAATTTTAATAACAATATTACCAAATAATTGAAACATATAATTCATTGTGCAAAAAATGATATTGTAAGCCTAATGAATATGTATATTATTTACGTTAAAAATATATTGTTTAAATGCAAGTATAAATAAGAAATTAATTTTAGTTGTAAATGTTTGTGCCTTGAGAATTAATTAATACACATAAATAATTGCATTCTTGTTGTACTTTGTTTATGTTGAATTTTTACTATCAAAGTCTACTTTGAAATTATATATAGGCGAGGGTTATTGCCAACGATCATCAAACTAAGAGGACGACACCTGAGCTGGTCATTTATTCTACAAATATCCACACCACAGCAATGTGAAAAAGCTGAACCTCGAATCTTTCTATAGCTGAACTTCGGGGTATCAGGACTCAAACTCACAAATCAACAAAGAATACGAATGCCGCGAGTTCGCGACTATGACCACTTGATTACCATGGCCTTCAGAATTTGGTTGATTCAGTAAGGTAATGAATGAATGGTACAGATTCATTGTAAATATACGTGCGTGCGTGTGTTTGTGTAGCATATACATACTTGTATTTTAAAAGATTATTTTTGAGTTTACTGACTTAAAATTTTTTTGATCCTTTTGAAATGTAGGAAGATAAAGCTTATATCAGAATAAACTATGTAGTTTAAAAAAAATAAAAAACACGCTTTTAAGTTCAATTGAACTAAAAAGTAAGCAAATAATTCTTAATATAAAAATAAAATTATCTACTAGGAAATTAATGTCGTTGGTGTAAAAGCATGGAGTGCTCGATATCAACTGTAATAATTTCTTACAAGTTCTATTCCAAAATTCTGAGTTAGTGTTAAGATTTAGTACAAAGCACCTCACGCTTTTACCACAAATACATTAATTTTCTCGTAAATCATTTTGTTCTTATGTTAAGAATTATATTTTTATTTTTTAGTTCGATTAAACTTAAAAGCGTATTTTTTAATTTTTTTAAACTGTAGTTTATTTTTAATTTTTTATTTGAATCTACAGTAAAAACATTTATCTTTAGTGTTTTAAACTATTATTTATGCGTGGACTTTTTTTAAAATTTTTGCCCTGCGACCGAAAAGGTTTGCCTATCCATGAGTTAGAACAATTTTTTTTCACATGCATGAGTCACTTTTTTTTTCTTCTTATTTCCATTTTCAGAAAAATTGGACAATTGCTTACATTATGATAAGAAACTGCTGACGCAAAATAACATTTTCGCTTTGAAGGTTACTCTTAATCTTTTAGTCGCCAAATCTGGAAATGATATAATGAATTATTCGTCAAATCTGGAAATCATTATTACTGATTATCCTGTTCAGGACAACGGGACAAAATTAAAAATTATTGTATTGTCATTAGAACTTGACAAATGTTCAAAATTTTGAATTAATCTGACCTTATAAAGTGGGTAAAAATCGAGTTAAAAGATTCCTTTACATACAAGAGAAACTTATAAAAGCGGGTTAAAAAAAGTCAAGAACCAATCATTACAAAATACTAATTTTCTTATTACTCAGTAGATTATATTTCACTACAGACCATCTTTTAATGTGTAATATTAATAAAAAGTTGATGTATACAGAATTCTTTATTACACAATTTTAAACAAATTAGTATATTTTATTTCTTAGTATAAAGTGATTCAAAGCATTACCTAAATGGATACTTAAGAAAATATTTTATGTTTATCAATGAAATCCATTAAATATATCATATAGAAATTGTTCCACTATATTGAAAACACAGATAAATTAATCTATAATTTTGAAATCAAACACAATAGAGGAAATATTACATTTTTATTTATTATATTTCAGAAACAAGCTATATTTTCAACAACTTTTGCTGAATACTAACATATTTTTGCCCACGAAAGCCTTTCTTCCCAAGAAGCCCTGAACACAAAGTTCATGATAGATTCAGAAGGCAGAAGCACAGGATAAAACAATAAACAACCAGAAAGTAAGGACCACCGAAAATGGGATGTAACACCCTATATGTCATCCCTATCACGTGGCAATTTCAGCCCGTACCCCTAAGCAAGCGTTGTCAAAACCGTTTTCGTAGGGAATATTTTATCCAGTCAGTGGAGTTGTGTGTCCATGGAGGCAGAAATGTGCTGATGGCCTAGAGTGCTGGCCCGTGTCTTGCCAAAGAAGACATTTTTGTGCACTTTTAAGATCCGAATTCCCTCAAATGTCGCCGCTGATATTGATTTTCCTTTTTGTTGGTATGTGTGAAACAGGAAGGAATTTTTTTTCCCTTCTTCCCAACTTTTCCTTCTCGAAATACCTTTTCGCGAGATATGAAAATTGAGTTTGATGAGAACTTGACAACTTTATATTTTTGCGGTGGTGGTACTTTTTTCGGATTCTTTTCTTTTGCGTTCTGTTGGAAAGTAAGTAAAATAAGTTTTATAGGAGGTAGTAGTAATGATGAATTTTTGGTGCAGAAGGAAAAGTGAATATGAAATACATGTACTTGCGCTATTAGGGCTCCACATATTATTAAACGAATCGTAATATTTGTTTCATTCTTGTATTTTTTTGTAATATTCAAGCCTCATATAATAGTGTTGATGGCATCTACAAATATTATGTTTTAAAAATAAATGAAACGCTCTTTCATATAGAGTGTGCTATCAAAATTTATTTAGAATATTGAAGTTACTAACACATTCTTAAGAACTTAACTTCCAATAAAAGTTTTTAACTGTACTTTTAGTGAATCTTGATCTTGGCTTCGGCGTTACTAGAGTGCAGTTGTTTAATTGGATATATAATTTCATTATTTTCAGTATAGTATTTTAACTTGGTAATTTAATTTTTAAAGATTATTAAGTTTTGTTTTTTTTTAAGTTTATCGAAAGTTATCAATATACCAAGGAAGAGACAAACATGAATTCTAGTATTATTTGAATAACACCACACACGAACCAACATTATCAGCATTATTATCTATTATCATTTTTATACAGTACTAATATGATTCAAATGTAATTTTTGTAACATTTAAGTATTGCTTTAAGGTATCCGACTACGTTTGGAACCATGATTTTAAAAACGCGCATAAATGGATAATTCTCATGATATTTAGTGTCACTTAGATTAGAATACATGGATAAAATTGTTTTAAGTACATTTTGACAAAAAGAATTATTTAAATACAATATTTCGGCAAAAAATTGACTTAAATAATGTTTTTTCAAAATGTTCTCCTTTTGTGAAAAATGCTTCTATTACAAAAATATTTTGCCTGTGTATAGCTTAGACCTCTGCACAAAGGCTCAACTATGATTTATGAAAAATTCACATTATTTGAAGAGTTACAGCCATTTGAAATAATTATTATCGTTTTTTTCTTAAAATTTCTCTCCTCTGTTGTCGTAAAACATGGATAAACCCACTTATAAGTTATATATTTAAAAAATTCTAGTTGAGACTCTGTACAGAGGTCTGAGCTATATACAGGCAAAATATTATTATAATAAAAGCATTTTTCACAAAAGGAGAATATTTTGAAAATGGGTCATTCTATGTTCATTTTTTGTCAAAATATCGTACTTAAATAATTTTTTATTGTAATACTATTCTTAAAACAATTTTATATACATTTTCTAATATAAGTGACACTAAATATCATAAATATTATCCAGTTATACGCTTTTGCAAAATGACGGTGCCGAACGTTGTCGGATACCTTAAATATAAAAATTTCTTCGAGTAGTGGTTACTAGTTTAACTATTTTCACGTAAAAAAAATGAAAAATATTTTATCAGTTGGGCTGTTGATGCTGTAACGTACACTAAATTATAAGCAAATAATACTTGTTTTGTTAAAAGAAATTTAAATGGATTTCTATAAAAATAAACTTGCAGTGCCCCATGCAGAATATGTCGTTACCAATTTAATTTGAACCATTTTCGTTGAAACTTAAAATAAAATCATATTCTCTGTGTATAGTTTGGAATTTTAAAATTAAATTTTAAATCACACTATTTGACTTAAATGCTACTGCTCAGATTTGAATGTTTTATTTTCACTTCTCAAGTGAGCTTACTTCTATTATTTCACGGTTATAACTTCTAAAAATAAATGTAAAATTTAATTTTAAAACACATGTAACCCATGTGTTTTAATGTTACTTTTAACTAAACATATAAAATAAATATTGTTGTAAATATTGTTTTGCAAAAAAAAAACAAAAAAAAAACACTAAAGCATTATATATGTAGGCAGTAACCCACGATCACTCGCGCGGGGTGTTCTGTACACCCCAGCAACAAGAGAAGATCCTCCTAGGATTCTAAAAAGAATGCGCAGAACCACGATCTTTCCTGTAGCTGCACATTTTAGGTCATTGAAACTTCAGTCTTGATACAACCCTTATTTCTCGAATGATTGGAATGTAATGTTCTTCAAAAGTTTATCTGAGGGGCTGAGAACTCCCACGAGAAGTAGAGCATTTGTATACATTCTGCTCTGAATGTTTGAAAAATGATTAAAATATTATTTTTCCACACACTTTCTACTATCATTATCTCATTAATTGTAAAGTATATTTATTACTGGTATATACGTTATATACTAGTTTATGAAAAAATATAAAATTATGTGTTTTAAAATGAAAATTTGAAATGTTTAGTTTAAATTAATGTATGTTAGTCTCATTTGTATGCAATAAATTTAACAATTTTATTTGTAAAGCACAAAAACATCTTGTACTTTATAAATATGTATCCTAATGACTTAATTTTATTTTCATAATTAAATACACGTGTTGAAAAAAAGTTTGGGGTGTTCTCTACACCCCGCGAGTGACGACGGTAGCAAAAACAGGCGCGAGTGACAGCGGGGTAATAACATATATACTTTAAATCATTATTTTATATCTTAATATAAGCAAAGAAAAAATAGAAGTATAGACAGACAGTATTGGTTAAAAGGAAGTCAGTCACAGAAGTAACAAAGCAAACGTTTAGCCTTAGGTACCAATATTGCAGGTTTAAGCAATTTTTTCCGGCCAGTTAACCATCACCTGTAATTTGTAGAAACTGCGGGTGAGTAAATGATTATTAACATCGCACTATTAAATTACTCGAGAGCTTTTGGTGACGGACTTCGTAATTTTGAACCATGGTCAAGTGGCGAAGAAGACACTTGAGCTGGCACCTCCTTCTTCTAACTTCCGCACCACATCAACATGTGAGGACGTTTAGAGCTCTCAACAAATCTAAAATGCATCTGTACCCTCTGCATGACGGGTCTTCAACAGAACTGTGCTCGAACTCAAAATATGCCAGCCACGATTCCGTTGCCATGACCACTAGGCTGTCGTGAACATGCCTATACTACACGAAAAGAAATAAATTAAATAATTAATACAGAATTAATACATAAGAAAGAATTAATACACCATTTCTCAAACTGTGGGGTGCGTCCGCTAGGGGGCGTGGTATCCCTATGTGGAAGGCGCGAGCATATTGTAATGTCAAAAATAAAAGATTTAGAAAAAGTATTAATTTACTAAAATGAAGCAAAACAAAATACATTCTGGCATAATGAGAATTAAATACGTATTTACACTGATATAATATACTTATAAATGCACAATTTTTTTAATAATTAATTTTACAATACTAAATTAATTACAAGTTTAATAATTGTAGAGTGCCTGCCATGGGCTTGTCATATACAAAGTTTAGTATTTATCTCGATAATGTGTATTTTTTTATCATAAAAGTCGCATTGTAGATTTAGTGTCAAAGCTCATTTTTATTGCATTCAACATTTTGTTATTGTATTGAGGGGGGAGCGATGAAAATTATGATTGAAATTCGGGTCGCAATTATTGAATGTTTGAGAAGCATTGCATTAATACTCTAAGGATTATAACCATAACATGAAAATACTAATATTAAATGTACTAAAACTAATTTACTGTTGCTAATAATGTACATTAATAAGCAAAAATAAAACTATATACTCTTAAATAATGAACAAAATATTATATTTGTATAAACATATACTTTTAAAAAACAATATCACAACAACGCATCATGAACTTAACTTTGAAGGAGCTATTATAGTGCAGAAATGCATAAAAGTAAATAAATACATATATATATACATAATTTTTGCACATTAATTTGAAATCACAATATCCAATCCTATACAATTTTTAAAACCTACTTGAGTTATTAATATATCTCAAACAATTCTTAACTGCTTATAAAGAAATTTTGCTACCAAGAGATTACGGTCCAATTAAGAGATAAGGTATAATGCTTGCATAAAAACAAAGGTAACTCTAGCAAAAAAAAATTTTTTTTTTGAAAGTCGTTTTTATCTTTTAAAAAAGATTTTATGCATTCATTATATTTTTTTGTACGTTATAAAATATTAAAGACAGTACCGTGTTTTTACTTTCCTCCTCATTTAGTAATTTAATTCTTCGTGACATTTCTTTTTAAATAAATGTGCCAAAGGTGTTCGACATAAATGAAAATGGTATTTTTTATGACTCCTATGTATAATGAATAGACTTTTTAACCATGATTTTTTTAAAATGTTAATTGCTTCCTCAAAGGGGTATTTTGTAAAAGGCAGTTTTTTCTTTGCATAAAAATTTTAATTATTATCCTTCGTTTCAAAGCTATTGATGTTATATAATTATTCAAAACGTCTTAAATGCATAAAAGAAAATCTGGACAATGTCATATTTTACCAATCTATGATTTAATACCCAGTATTTATATTCACACCATTATCCTCAGACACATTTTGGAATCTATAGTAAGTTTCATTATCAATAAGAAATGCATTTTTTTCTGAGGATAATCCTTTTTTTATCATATTTTTTTATGTCTCTAATTTTCTATAGTTCAGTCTTAATTTAAAAATCCTAAAATTTTCTTTGATTTAATTTATTATTAAATTTATGAGAGAGGTATTGTTCTAAGAAAATATCTTTTATCTATGTAGAAAAAATCTTTTGAAATATTTCTTTTTATTACCTAACTTATTTAATACTCTCATCTTGACACAAACTTAAAAAAAAAAAAAAAACTTTAAAAATTTTGTTTGAGGGAAATGTATTATAATTTAATCTGTAGGAAGTAAAAATTAAAACTTGAATCATCAATAAAGCATTGCCTAAAACAGTTTTGGAACTCTGTGGCCAGTATACATTTAATTTTTCATGCGCATCATTTGTTCTGCCGTCAATTCAAAGAAAGTCTCTTTTAACTTTTATTTCGTGAGTTTTTATCTACACAAATTGGAAGTTTATAAAGGTAAAAAAGTGTTATGTAATAATTTCATCTAGTATCCTTTTGATTCTCTCTCTTACTCTTTTTTAATAATATTTAAATAAACTTTAATTCTTTCGTTCAGAACTAGCGCGTTAATCTTAATCGTAATCGAATAGAAGCATTTCATCAGAAAACCTCATTCCCACCCATTCTAACCCATCATATGTTTTGTTACAAAGTAGTCGCACGATCTTCACAGCCGGTATTAAAGCGAAAATCTTTTGGCCGCATTCTTTTTTGTCTGTTTGTGTTCCCCATGTAACTGTCACCTTTTGCTTTTTGCATTGTTGTTAGTGTTTGTGAGAGTATTCGTAACTGCTTATAGTTATGAAGTACCAATGTGAATATGTGCTTACGTTATGTGAGCCAAAGGCCAGGCAAGTCTAGTAGTCATACGGATAAAACAGTTGTTGTCTGAAACCACACTATACCCTTCAAGAAAGGATGTTTGCATTATGAGCTGGACTGCTGATGCAAACATTAGAGGCATCATGAGTTGGATTAAGTGTCTGATACAGATCGTTCTTTCCCAATCTTTCCACGAATACGATAATGACTGCAGAGCATCAGATTGTTTTCCAAATCGTAGAAGATCCCTTTTATTATTAACGATTATTTTGAGTTGTGCATTATCTTCCGAATGTATTAGAGGTTTCTAGATGTGTAATATTCCATTTTATGCAATAATACGGATGTTATATTTAATTGAGTGATATTCTTTCATTATTGTTTAACTAAAATATTTGTACTCTCTCTCTCTCTTTATATATATATTAATATATATATATATATATATATATATATATAGGGTGAGTGGTAGCGTATCACGCTTCAACGCCACAGGCCCGGAGTTCAAGCACCGGGCAGGGGAAGGTCAGCTCAGCCTTTCATATCTTTATTTGGTCGATAAATGATTACGAAACTTGCTTGTTAACTAAACACTGGGGGTTTCATGTCGGACTATCCACATGGCAGGAACGTCTACTCCTGAAACTCAGCACGCATGGCCACTAAAACTATGGTGGGCACAATAGGCATTGGCTCTCATTCTCTGTTGCGCCACTGAGGTTTTTTACATAAATCATGTTTATTTTAAATAATACTTGGTGTTAGATCTATTGTAAAATAATGAAAAGTTACTTTATAAATATGACTAATAATAAATTTGTCCAGTATTTTTATGCTACCCCGCATGTATTTCTCAAATTTCTAACAAAAGAAAGCAATAAATGCCTTTTGATTCTTTACAGTTCTAAGCTCCCAGATTTTGTAACCGTAAACATATAATTTTAATTGACTTCAGTGTTTACCCCAGTCTAATCCCAATATTTTTTTTTCACCTCTAGGTAATGATTCCGATCTCCTTTCTATTTTGCGTAATCCTAAGCATTCAACTGGGCTATTTGCTTTTTCTCTTGAATAATGACTTTAGAAAGAAAATATGTTTTTTTTTTTTTTTTTTTTTAAAAAATGCATCCAATTTAAATTTATTTTTGGCGAGGTATTTTCTGTTATTCTTCCTATTAAGTAAATAAACGTTAAAATTGAAGTTATTTACTAAGTAAAATCTAGCATGTTATAGTACTTGCAAAACTGCATCACATGTGTTATTTTTAAAAAATGAATTTTCATTGTGTGTGATGCAAATTAGCTAAAAAAATAAGATTCAGAACCAAAAATAAATACATAAATACAAGATTGTTACGAAATTTGTGAAAAGAAAACTTAAAATAGTTTAAATAATTTATATTTCGATGCATAATACTGCAGTATTATTCTATGTGTATTTAATATATGTTAAAATTGTAATATTCACAAGCAACACATTTCCTTACATTATAGTGGCGATTCAATGGAAATTTACGAAATCTTGGCGATAGAACCAAGTTGGCATCATTTTTGATGACTAATTTGGTGATTTTGGTGACCACTATTGCCAAGTTTTGAGACCGTTTGGATTCTTCTGGAAATTAATGTAGAAATTCACTAATTTTATGATCTATGGTGCAAACGGATCTTTCTCGAAGGATCCACGAGGTTTATAAACCGAAGATCCCTCACCGAAACTGAGCTAGTATTGTTTTGATTATGGAATAGTAGCCTTGCCTTGGCTGTGAACAGTCGACTAGCGATTAGCTTGTTTGTTGGGTAGGACGAGCGGTGCGTGTGAATAATCTTTAACATACTTGTATTTTAAACACTGATATTTGTGTCTGAGCGCTGTTGAAGGTGGGAAGACCTTCTGAGATTTGTTCTGAAAATATTTCTGTTGAATCCTCTACTTCAAGAATTGTTTTTTAACAATGCATTTCTTTTGCCCCTGAAGAGCTGCCTCGTTCTTTGCGGCTGATTTGCATAAAATCCTTGAACCCCAATCAACGTAAAAATATGAATGGCTAACAAGGAAATATATCTTATATTTACCAGCGCATTCTTGAAATTATTTGATGTCTTCTTGTGTATTTTTATGAAGTTATTGATAACATAAGCAAATGAATTCAGATTACAAACAACCACAATAAGTTTGCATACAATAGGAATTTGATTTAAAAAGCATAAACTGAACAGTTTAACAAACGAAATACATGTTTTTGGTAAAAGGTAATCTAGAAAATTCCTGAGCATTTATTTTAAACAAAAACAAAAGTTCAATATTTCTCAACTTTCCAGGATCTTAAACCTAAATTGAGGACCTCCAACTCGACAAACTGTAATTAGCAAATAATTAAAAATTCTTAATCGCTCCTCACCTGTCATGTTGTCGGTTTAAACCAGGACTCCTTTCAAAATTTTTGGAATGAAAGAACTTTTTCTTTTCTAACTCCCCTCACATTTAATTTTCAAGTTATTTTACAGGAACATCTTCCAGAACTTAATGACATCCAAGCAAAGCTGCATTTTTCAAACCTTCATCACTTATCTCTGGAAAAATACAAGGAAATCATAGTTGAAGCGAACAATTTTCTTTGCAACTGTAAAACAAAACGATGGGTACCCCCTACCGAAAAGAAAATCATTCGCAATTTGCTTGTGTTTTGCTCTAAGCATCAATCATAATCATTTTCACTTTCGTGAACACTGAGAAATGTTTCCGAGAGGGTAAAGTAATTGTTTGTTTCTTAAAAATCGACAAGATGGCAGCAATGCTTGGTACTATGAAATTTTTTAAAATAAATATTCAAGTACAGTTCTAGTCATTTGAAGTTTCTATGAAGGCTGATTATTCAAAACCGTCTAATTCTAATTTTTACGTTAAGATATGTGACTACCCAAAATTCGCCGTTTTGGTGAATATTTTCGAAATTCCTTTTATAATTTTGTTATATAGCCCATACATCTAAGATTGTAAAAACATTCTATTTTTGTTTCTACTATATCTAGAAGAAAAGTTATAGCATAATTAGTAAACCGGAAATGAAGTTTACAAAACCGGAAGTAGATCCCTACGCAAAATATTTTTACGATATAGAATTGAAATTTTCAGAACCTGTTTTATTTAGCTCTATCTGTGTTTTGAATCAAAATCTAATCTCTGTGTATATATTTATGTACTTTATTGCTTTTTTATGAAAAAAAAATCATCAATTTTTTAAAAAATCGTGTTTTTGCATAAAATTTGGAATAGTTAAAAAACTTTACAAAGTATTACAAATCTTTTAATTTCTAACGCATATAAAGATGTAATACACGTACTGTATAAATATTATTAGAGTACATTTATTAGAATTTTGTGTAACTGCCCCTTTTCATCAAAATTTCACTAAAAACGACAATTGTTATAGTCTATAAAACTCTCCAGAAAACATCAAAAATTTTAAAAAAAAGTCCAAACTAGTTAAGCATGAAGCTAAAGATGTCTTGACCTATAAATATGGTGAATTTAAAAAATGTACAGTTAATAGAAAACTTTTTATACTGTATTAAAATCTTTAAATGCATTTTTTGGAAAACTATTTTTTCAATTTTTTGCTTCACGGTAAAGTTCACTAAAGATTTTCCTTTTAAGATATTGAATTGGAATTTTCAGAAAATGTTTCATTTAATTTTATCTGTATTCTAGACTATTATCTAATCTCTGTGTATATATTTATGTATTTTATTACACTTTTAGTGAGAAAATAACATTAGTTTCTTGTAAAAAATTGAGTTCTTGCATAAAAAATGAGATATTTCAAAAACTTTCAAAAATATTACAAATCTTATAGTTCCAATTATAAATAAGGAGTTTATTTATGTACTGTATAAATATTATTCAAATATATTAATTAGAATTTTCAATACAAGCCTTACCATAACCGCAATTTTTCTCTAAAATTTCACTCAAAATTCCCAATATATCCAAAATTATTTTTAATTTTGTGGAAATTTTACTTAATTTCCTAGTTTTATGCCCCATTTCAACTAAAAAAGTATTTATTTCGTTGAAAATTTATATATTTCAAAAAAAGTGCTCCGAAGGTAGTCACATACCTTAAAGTAAATTTTACAAAAGAGTTAATATCAATAAAATTTTCCAATTTACTATTTTCTTGAAAGCATTACACAGAACTTTACATAATAAATAAAAATTTTGTGACGGTTAAAATACCATTATAAATGTCATAATATATGGGTTTTCAAAATCTTTTTTGGTATAATTTAAAGCAACAAGAGAGAAATTTCTGGTTTCCTGAGTATTTTTGCATAGTTTAATTATTTAATGTTTTCATTTCCAAAATTTGAATAGAGTACATAAAATCTGTCTTTATTTCCCCCCTCCAAAAAAACGATTTCAAACTTTCAAAATATTCTGAGGTAAATATTTTCATCACTGCATTTATTTTTGAAAATTCCACATTCTAATTCTACTATTCATTTCTCTCTAAATCTCATTCAGTTTCCTTCAGTAGAGTATGTATTTTATCTGTATTCGTATATTTAATGTCAAAACAGTGTTTTAACTCAATTAACATTGGAATTATTAACAATTCAAGCTAATTAATATAAAGATATTACAACTTAAAATATATATACATAGAAAATCGCTTAACGCAAAGCTGAGAGGATGAGATATTTTTTTTGTGTTAAAGGATATTGCCAAAAAAACATTTATTTATCAAAATTAAGTTTATTATACATTTTATTTACATAAAAATGTATATATGCATGTATTTAATAAAAATCAATCAAACACACGAGATATTTACGGAATACAACACTTTCAGCAATACTAAAATCTTTACAGATTTCCGTTTTCATCTTATGTTTTTGATCAATAGCCTTAATAAGCTTCATATTCATTTTCAGTGAAATAGAAGTTTGCTTTCTCTCTGAGCTCTTTGTCATTGTGCTCGCAAAATATTCTTCTAAAATAGAAGGAAATAAAAACGGAAATGAAAATCACTGATTTTTACTCACACTACGATGTACACGTTACGAAATTCCAAAGCCAACCGATGAGAGATTAGATGCTTTGCGTTGTGTTTGTAATGGGGCGGAGGGTGAAAGTAGCTTAGATAAAAACAAGTAGGTTCGTGTCATGGGCTATCCCCAGAGTATTTTAAAGCCAAGTTACCCTCCTTTCAGCGAAACATAGAAAACTACTTCTCTTTCATTTCACTCACCTTTTAAATCTCGCCTGCGCAGCTGGTGTTTTTCGTATTTTATTCATTCTCAATTGGGAATTTTTTTCGTGTTAAGCGAAATGAGTTAAGAGAAAAATGCATAAAATACATAGTAGTTGGTGGGGATCGTTGTATTATTTCTTGTTAACCTATATTTCGACTAAAGTATTTTCGCGTTAAACGTATTTCACTGTAAATCATTTAAAAGTCTTAGTAAAAAATAAAAACAGTAACAATAAGAATTAAAGGAAAAAAAAAGATATGATTAATTTTAATAAATAAAAAAGAATTAATTTTAAAAATATTATTGCATTTTTATATAAAGTTTGGAGAAAATGAAGTAAGATAGCAATCTAACAACGGTAAAATAAACAACACTATTAAAGACCTATTTTTGTTTTAAAGCAAAAATTACACATTTTATAAATTATATGTTGTGTGATTAATATGGAGTTTGTATTATAATTGAGGCTATACTTATAATATTAATAGAGTAATATTTTTATCTAAAAATATGTACCCTATTTGAGCATTATTTTTGAGCAAAATTTAATTACATTTATTTATGTTGTCATGAAAGTGATGACTCTTCAATGTTTGTAATTTTATCTTGTAGAGTGTACTCCATCGTTTCAACAAATCTTTCGAAAGATTGATCAACACATTTTTCGAGCTGTAAGTTTTCATTAAATCGTCGTTATTAACATAATGAAAGATGTAAAGGAAATACGACTTAAATGAATATTTCATGAAAAAGAATTAAAAAAAATGAAAATTAAGAATTCAAAATATTTCAAAATCATGTTAACCCTTACGTCGTTGCATTTTCTCTGTTCGCATCTTACCCCAGAGTTTGATATTTCTCCAAGGCCGGCTTTTTTCAAAAAGCGTATAATGGAGTAATCGAACTAGAAACATGAGTTAAGCATATTAGTTGTTGTTGTTTAACCCTAATCAAATAATTAAAATTACAAATCATAAATATTTTACAATAAATAATTATTTAATCAAGATATAATAGTTACAAATAACTACTAAATACTACTGTTAATTATTATCTATATATCATCTATATTATACTCAAAGATATTAGAATAATCACTTTCGGAATCACGTGACATCATACTCGTATTTAGCTTCTAAAAGCCTGAAACTGACATTATTTTTTACCCAAAATGTATTAATTATCGTAAATATTGTATTCTAATCTCTATCATTCGTCTAGTCCTGTCATTTATTAGTAAAAGAAACAACTATCGTTAAGTCCGGCGTATAACGCGCACTTTTAACACAAAAAATAATACCGAAACTTACAGGTGCGCGTTATACGCCGGGCATAAAAAGCATAGTTTTAAAAATAATAAAACATATGAGCATAAGAAAAAATACTTCTACATGAATCGAAGTACCGTTTATTTAAAAGAACTGACACACCTTATGACCTAAAAGAAATGTAGCTCAAGACTGATTGATTGGTTGAATAATAACGTCGCACTGTTCAGCTACACGAGGGCTTTTGGCGACGGTCCACGTAATTTTGAGCCATGGTCAAGTGACGTGGGCGACACCTGAGCTGGCACCCCCTCTCCTAACTACCACACCACACCTACGGGAGGACGTTTCAACTCTCAACGGATTTAACGTGCATCGCTGCCCTACACGGCGGGTCTTTAGTGGTACTGTGCTCGAACTATGTAGCTCTAGAAGAAAACTATTTTGTTAAATGTCTGGGATAATACCTCGAGTAAATGACTTCAAAACATGAGAGCAATGTATTATAATATTTCAGATTTCTTTGTAAAAAAGGGGGTGCGCGTTATACGGCGAATATAACTGAAAATTAAAAAAAAATAAATAAGCTTGAAAGTATAGGTGCGCGTTATACGCCGGATTTTACGGTGCTTTAACCCTTTCGCTGCGTAGTGCTACATGTGTTACGCCTAGGTTTGCTCGAGTAAATCTCGGGATACGCAGCGAGGGGGTTAAAACGTGATACACACGTTTGTAATGTTTGAAACTGTAGAAAGTCTAAATGGACACGTACAGCAAGTCCGTAGCGTTGAAAAATAGCTTAAGGAGATCACGCTCAACGCGATCGTAACGAACAAAGGTTAAATATGTTGAATTAAAATTTTTTAACATGACCGTTGTCATTGAATGATCATTTATCTTGAACTTCATGTGGTTTGGTATCTGAATCTGCTGAAGACTGGAAATGCAACGAACCACTTTGGGCCTGAAGAGAGGGAAGGTAGAATTACAGCACAACTGTAAATGAGTGCTGAAGTCCTCCCGTGATGTGGTGGTTAAAAAAGTAAAGTAACAGAGTCCAGGCATCGACCTTTATGCTTAAATATAATTGAAAATTTTGAAGTCCAATGCCAATAGTTCTTGTTATACTCCAGTTCAGTACTAAATAAAAAATTATTGTGTTCACTAAATTTCAGTAATAAAGGTTATTAATACTATGAAAGTGAAGGGGTACTCCCCCTGTTTGACCAACCGCGGGCCAATTCACCTTTTTAAAACTTATACAATTGTTCATACTCATTGTTCAAATTTTAAAACTGTAATTTACATGTATTAAGTAGTTTTAATTTTCAACTAATATCCTCTTTAAAAATTTCTGTATTTCGTGCATTTTCTTTGTTTTCTTCTTTTCACAAGATTTATTCTTGGCGACCCTCTTAAATTAAATTCCACTTTTTGCAAACCATTTTGACTAACTACACCTTATGAATAAGTAAATTTATTACATCACGGAAACATTTATATATATATATACAGAGAGAGAGGGGTATGTTTGTCAAGCAAAACAAAATTTTGCTCATTCCATACTTTTGTGATATTTAAGAGTTTTTTTTTTTCATGTGACAATAGTATTTGACCATAGTATTCATATGACAATAGTATTTTTTCAATAGTATTTGATAAAAAAATATAAATTTTCTTAGATCACTAAAGCACAAAACAATTTCAAAGAAAGAAATGTTTTTTAATAACAATAAACTTCATAAGAAATATCTTTGAAAATATAATGAAAAACAATATTTATTTTAAGTAAGAAACTTGCAATAAACATAAAAATCAAATAATCGGTTGCGAATTTTTCTTCAGTAAATATTAAATATTCATTTTAATAAACTCATCCTTCAATCTGAATTTTTAAAAAAAGGAAAATAAACCATTATTTTTTAATTTTTTTTTGTTTGTTTTTGTTTACGTTTCCTTTTTCATTAACTGAATGACTAAAATATGTCAAAATATTATTTATTTTTATTTTTAATAAAACTATCAAACTTTGTTTCTGTGATGAATATCTAAAGGTGCATCGCATGAATTATTTTTATTTTTTTATTCAGATTTTTTTTCTCTCGTTTACCGAGATATATATATATATTTATGTGAAAAACGGAAAAATATATTGTACTTTCAAATCTTTAGAAAAATGGAAATAATTTTTGGATGTGCATCAGTTTAATTCCGTGAAAGTAAAGGTTGTGTAGAATTAAATTTGGTCTGCATATGAAGAAAAATAATATTTTCACACATGTGTTACAGAAACGAAATTTTTTTTTGAATGGGATTCCATATAAAATCCAGCATTGCAGAATATAGCAAAAATACAAAAATTGCTTAGTATACTATCAAATAACAGTTTTTGAAAGAGTTCAACGGCGCCCACAAGGGGGTGTCCTAGGGGTCCGTACCCCCCTCCCCATAGCCCTTGATTTTTTTTCGATTGGTTATAATCATGTATATATTTCGTAAAATTTAATTATGTATTTCTTATTAATAATTAATTTTATTAATGCTAATTATTTATTCAATAATTAATTTTGCATTGCTTTTCTTCCAGAAAATCGACAAAATCAAAAGAATATGTTGGGTGGCGTATTGGAGCATGATACCAAAATCGTGGACTTCCGACCCTGGAATCCCCCCCCCCCTTGAAAAATTTTTGTGTGCGCTACTGAAAGAGTTCAATACTGGATTTCAGATCCAAACCAGTATTGAACCTAGACAAAGTAAACGTGAAGAGAAGTGACTAAATATGTTAGTAAACGACAGTATGTGAAAAAAAATATGCATGGAATGCTTACACACTATTAAAAAATTGCTGAAAGTTAAGACAGAAATGACTTTTTTTTTTCAATTCATAGTCTTAACAAGAATGTAATTAAAACTAATTTTGAACAAACCTCGTTTGTAGATTTCATAATTCATTTTCTTTTTTAAAGCTGATTTATTCCTACTGTCACACAATTCTTAAGATATTTTCCCCTATTCAAAAATAATAATAATAATAATTGGAAAAACTTACTAAAATAGGTGGAAGAATTATTTTTTTTTAAATATATATTATAAGCAGGTTAAATTTATTTTTATGTGGAAAGAAAAGTTGTATGGAATATACTAACGTTCTATACTAAAATGTGGCCGCAGTAGCCGAGTAGTATAGGTATCGGACCGTGGCTTGCCTTGTCTCGAGTTAGAGCCCAGTACCACTAAAGATTCGCCGTGTAGGGCAACGATGCACATTAAATCTGTCGAGAGCTGAAACATACTCCAATTGGTGTGGTGTGGTATTTAGGAGAGGGGGAGTGCCAGCTCTGGTGTCGTCCACGTCACTTGACTATGGTTCAAAATTTCGTGGTCCGTCACCAAAAGCCCTCATGTGGCTGAACAGTGCGACGTTAATATTCAATCAATCAATACTGAAGTGTAAAATGAAAGTTACAAGTAGTGTAAATCTTAATTTTGAGATCAGGGTCAAGTGACGAGGGCAACACCTGAGTCGGTTCTTCAGTCTCACATCTTCCACAATTTGCTATTTCGCGAACTTTTAAGACTGAACTTTTTCGTTTAAAAACACAGATAATCATCTTTTTAATAATAGCTCAATACCTATGTAATGAAATTTGTAAATTATTTGATGGAATTGAAAATGTGCCTTCTTAGTATGAATTCCAATATATATATATATTACTATGAACACACAGCTATTAGCATTAATACCCCAATTTTAATTATAATTAGGATTCTAATTACTTATTCGCTATCATTCTGAGATCAAAGCCGTCCCTTGGAAATTCCGATATTCATCCAACCTTTATAATTCAAGAATCCAGACCTCATCACCAGATATAACCCTCAAAATGAAATGGACATAGCTGATTCTTCCCCTCAGATTGACAGATAAAAGCCCTATCAACAAACCATTCCACTCCTGAACATTTGCATCGCGTCTCAAGTTTACAGCCAGCGGCAATTCGCCCAGACCACAAAATTAACCGGCACAGCACAACGAATTAGAAAGGAACACTTTCCTAGTGCCCGGGAGGGGGACTTTAATATCTCCCTCCCCCTTTCTGAATTCTGGACGGCTTAATGCACCCAACACGACGACAGTTAAAGCATCGGGGCTGGTATTCAAAAGACGTTCTATTACCCATTCTACGGAGTTATATTCCAGTGACAGCTCGTGCAAAGGGTGGTCCACACCACACACTATTGGAAATTTGCATTACACTCGTAAATCACATTAGCCTGTTATGTTGTGTTGCCAGCAACTTTTAATCAATAGCATTATTCAATCCCTCTCGTGTGTGCGCAGGGTTAGCTATAAATCGCATTTTCTAATCTCGTTCTGCTACCAACCTTCCTCACCCCTCGTTCTTGTTCGATTGAAGGGGTGGCCCAGTATGTTGGCCATTTGTGTCGTGGTTGCAGAGACACGATATCTATTTGGAGAAAGGGGAAGGGTGAAAGAGGTGAGAGAGAGTTATTGTTGGTGGGTGTTAATCGTTCTTGGGGTGGATGGAATGTTAGGGCTGTGTGCTGAGGGAGATGGATTATTGGGTAGGGAATGTACGATGAAAGAACGGAAGTGTTTGAAATGATGATGGTGCTGGTTGGGTTCTGATAATATCGTTTGGATACCTTTGAATGATTTCTTGGGTTGTGTTTCTCATATTTATTTCGAGGCATAGAGTGTGGAAGTAAATGAATTTAAGATGTGTGTTGATAATCTATATTTTTCATTAAAGCTCTGTATGGATAGCTTTCAAAATGACAATCAATGGGAAAGTTCAGTAATGTATCTTGTTTCATAAATTTATGTTATGGAAATTGTGAAAAATGGTTTTTTAAATCAGAGTTTTTTTTTCGAAACACTCACACTCAAAAATGACGACGGTAAATAAAAAGATAACACACATTATCTTTAGTCAAATCTCAAATATTCTTCTAAATATGCACTATTCATGTTTAGGTATGCTTTATTTTTCATTTGTATATTTGTTTCCCATTTGATGTAAGATGATTTTATAATTTCTTCATATTAAATTATTACAGAAATCCCTTAACAACACATTTAATTGAAAGAGCAATCGAAGATTTTTTATTTTTATTTTAATTATTTGAGCGACTATTATTTTTATTATTTTTGATGGTTAGGAATCTTTTGTACATAACCTTAACGTAAATATATAAATAAGATATATATAATCGCATTTAAATAATAATTTTCCAAAATTAAACCAAAAGGGTTCATTGGATATAGTATATTATAAAAAAAAATAACTAGAAATTTATAGTTTCCCTATATTTTAGACTACCATAAGGATATAAATTTACGCTCACACAAAGTTTGTACTGTCAATTTTATTCCAAAATAAATACACAGAGCTCGGCAATGGGATTTGAAATTGTAGTCTTACATTAGTAACTTAAAATAATTAAATGCTGGATAAGAGAGTCTAGATTCTCAAATCCAAAACATATTTAGGAAAGTAATATTCATAAAATTTCACCGATAGGAAATTGTATTAAGCTCTGAAAATAACATTAACATGGTAGTTATTTCTCGTGAAATTCTCTTGGACTTTGAACAAAATAAAAAAAAAAATAATGTTCTTTATTTATTTTATTATTATTTTTTTTTTATTTTGAAACACGGAGAAATTTAATCCCTAAAAATAAGTTCATGGTGCTTCATAAGATTTTAAAATAACAATAATTCTAAAAACAAAAATTTCCTTATAACTTTTTTTTTTACTCTTTTAAATTAATATTATTTCTACCACATTTCAAATTATTTTATTTTAAAAGACAAAATTACATTTACTTAAGATAATTTGAAGTATTTTTCTTTTTCATTATGTCTGCTACTTAAAATATATTTTCATAATATAATAAAAGAATAATTATTTTCCTTTTTGAAACAAAGACGTTTTACATGTATTCATTGGATAGTTTTTAAATACAAATCAAGGCAAAGAGATATTTTGAGTAAATGAACAATTATTTGTACATGTTTGGAATTTTTGAAATTTTTTTTTTTTTTGAAGATTTAGCATTTACTGTGACCAAAGATTCTATTGCCTGAGTTCTTTTCTTAAAAAAATATTAATGTTTACATAGTTTTGCTTTTAAACCCTTTAAAAGTAACCTGCGTATATATCAGTCTTGCTCAACCGGTGCGTTGAGTGACCAGGACGTTCTTCCAAAATATGATTCTTAACTTTGCACTTTATCAATAAAACTATTCCGAAGACTTTGGAATGCAATAAAATGACCCTGGCAGTATTTGCGGAGGATTTATTTATTTTAGAGAAAAATTTGCTTATTTAGTCTTTTCCACCTCATTGCACCGTATATGCGCGCCTATGTAAAGAACATCATTTTTATTCAGCAATTAAGTGGTTAAACATAATTCGTATGAAACACATTATTCCCATTATTGTTAAGACAATTCATCAATAAAATATAGTTTCATATTCTTACAAATATCATTCTTTACTTCACTATAACGAATTAAACTTATATTTTAAGAAAACCCAATAGATGCATTGTAAACAAATTAAACAAATAACTGTAGATAAGTCATGAAAACAAATACTCTTCTTAATTTGTGTATTAAAACTGTTCCACAATCAAATTAAATAAAATGTTACGTAATTTATTATTATTTTTTTTTCATTTTCCTTCAAAAAATGATGTTTTATTATTTCGACTTCACCATTTGAAAGATTTGAACTTATAACACACGCTGCTTACAAAATCATTATTTTCCACATTCGTGGACTGCATGAATTTTAAAATCTCGACATAAAATGTTTCAAGCTTCAGCTCTCAAGTCCTTCAATGTAAAATAACTGAGTTGCAGTATTATTTTTGATTTCCTTTATTCGAAACAAAATCTTATGAGTCACGAAAACTTCACAGCATGCATAACCTTTTTGAATTAATAATATTCACGATGCGGTAGCGTGCTACATGTAATTGAAGAAATACATTAAGCAGTAGACAACTCCGTGTTTAACCGAACTAATCAAATATTAATAATAATGTCGAATACATGTATAGATTTTACGTAATCAATACATAAACTGGGTTCAGTTTTTTTTTCTTTTCCTTTTTTTTTTTAATCAAAGCAGCGGTCTTTCATGTAGTTGTAAGCTTAAAAGGCACACACAACAATTTATGTACAAAAAATGAAATTTTGGTTTCAACGTAACACATTTCAGATTTGTATTTAATAGATTTTTACATGGGGTTTATTGACCACTGCTTAGTTACAAATTATGTTTTTAAGAAGCAAAAAGCAACAAAGAGGAAATCTGATCTAGAGTAATCATTTGTTTCCCTAAGAAAGTTCTTTTTCCCCCAAAGCATAACATGATAAATATTTTTTTTAAAATTTATTAAACATATTTTCAAAATTATTATTTATAAATAAATGATAGTATTTATATTTAAGATATGATTAAAAGATAAAAGTTTAAAATATGTTTTCACACACAATACTGCGAATTAATACTCTATGAATTACACTGAAATATAGAAAGGACAGGTATGTCTGAATTAACATGAGTGACTTTGCTTAGGACTAATATTACTTGTCCCTTTCAGTCAACCAAACTTTTCGCTGCTTTAATTGGTCGGGGAAAACCTTGTATAGTTTTCAAGTGTATTAAACATCTGATAGTTGCATTTACTGTCTAAGAAAGCTTGCCCGTATTCAAGAAAGTCATATCCTGAACTATCTTGTTATATATGAACAGCTGGGGACTACGGTAGCCAAGTGGTCAAGGTCACGTACCTTTGGCTGAGAGAGAGACGTGTCATACGTTCTATCTTAGTATCGCTGTGAAGATCCGCCGTGTAGAGGAGACCGCTGCACGTTAATTCTGTCTAGGTGTTGGAAGTTAGATGAGGGAGTGTCGGCGCAGGTGTTGCCTTAAATACTGCGACCATGGTTCGAAATTATGATTTCCTGCACCAACAGACCTCGTGCTACTTTATAGTGTGAAGCTAATATAACTCATAACTCTATGGACAGCTAATTAATCTTGCTCTGTTATGTAGAAAATTCGTTCAAAAGAGAATTCATTTAAGTTTAAAAGTTAGTTAAAATACCCAATTACTTTTAATTCTCTTCCATTTAAAGCCCTAGTTTGCTCTCTAGTGACAAATAGCCTCATATACTTTTACTCATAATTTTATCAAAACTCCTAAGTGACAACGACAAAACTGATGCTCCAGGACAAATTAGAACTTGAGGTTTGTAAGCATACATAATAAATTATTTCAATGACACGCAAACTATATTTTTGTCATTTTCTAATGGGAGAGCGAACATTTGGCCAATTATTGCTAAAAAACTTAGCAGCAACGCAGCTTACGCTTCGAATTATGTTTTTAATACAAAGAAGACATACCTATATACAGTTATAACGAAGAATCAGGCAATCCACGAAATAAATCTGAATATTTTAAGAAATTACCACCTTTGCTTTTATCAAAGCATCTGAAAATAATGAAGAATAATTCCTATTTTACTTTCTAAGATAGCTACAAATCAAGAGAATTGCGATTCCCCAGTGGGTTCACTGCATTTATTACGACATTATCTCAAAGCTAGGCTATACCATAAGCACTGACCAAAATTTGAAGATTCCTTTAAGGTGTTCGGCTGTCATTCACAGAGTTCGTCAAGAATTCCAGAAGCAAATTTAAAGCTCATGCCAAGGAACTATACATTTCACGGAAAGATTTAGCTATTTGTATTTGTCAAATTTAGACAATAAACTAGAAACAAAGACTACATCTGACATTGTCACACAATCAATAATTATAATTAAAGACAAGTATCAATGTTCACACTAATGATTGGAATAATTTTGTTCTGTGTAATGTTTTTTTTTTTCTTACTTGTTTACACATAGTAGATAAAAGTACCATTGTAATGTTTACATAAGTTAACATATTCATCCAACACAATCGAAGAAATAATCTAACTTTTCTTAGATTTTTTAAAATTATAATATGAGTGAAGCATTTTTATTATGAACATAACTTTTACATCAATTGCAAATCATTATTTATCAATAGGAATTCACGAAATTTTTTCCTTACTTTTTTTTAGCATTTGTTTGAGGAAACAGAAGGGAGTAGGAGCTGCACATTTGTCCCGAAATCATTATAATTTAAAGTAATTACATAATACTCAATATCTTGGGTGATTTTTCATTCTTTTTCTCTAAAGCAATATATGAAGAACATCTTTGGCCATCTAATGAATTATTCAAAGGTTCCATCAACAATACATCATTCCATTAAAAATAGATTGTACATTGATAGTTAAAATGCCTTCAACCATTAGTCCACAAAAACTTCACTGTCTTATTCCAAGAATCGGTAACTTTATGTATATATATATATATATTCCCCAGGGCAGTAGCGCACAGAGAAGATTTCCAAGGTCCAGGGTCGAAAGTCCACCATTCTTGCATCATGCTCCTTTTGATTTTGTCAATTTTGGGGAAAAAAAACAGTAAAAAACTAATTATTGAATAAATAATTAGTATTATTTAATAAAATTAATCATTAAAAACAAATATTTAATTACATTTTACGTATTATGTACTTAAAATTATAATCAATCGGGAAAAAAATCTAGGGAGGTCCGGACCCCTAGGACACCCCCTTGTGTGCGCCACTGCTCCAGGGTATTGCTAGTATTCGAAACGCAGATACAATAGAAGTAGGGAATGCATCATGACATTTGACTTTGAAGTGATTCATTAGCAATACACTGCTACGTCTTTCTCAGTCCACTATCCATCTGAAACATCATTGTTGCATTTGTCCACCACTTTGAAAATATCCAACATTGTACGCAAACCGTGTGTTCTACATGATAAATCTACTAATGATGTGCATTCAGAATCATAGTTGACAGGGTCTGCACCGCAGACATGCATCTCTTCACGATAGTTCCAACACTTCTCCTATTGCAACATGTCTTCACCTAGGCAGTTTTTTCACTCTTCTGTTAGTCCATATTATTCATTTACTTAGATCTGTTTGTTAATTTTTTTTCAGTAGTTTTCAGTCAAAGAGAGAGAGAGAGGAAGAATAGTGGCATTCGTTATCACTCTATTCGGCAACTTTTACACCTACTCCTGATAACAGGAAACTGAGACATTCCACACATCTTCATATCAATTTTGAAGAATTATGTCTACTAAAATGTTTCGCTAACAGAAATACATGTTTGAAAGAATTTTATATTGTCAACATGTTCTTCAGAATTACTTAAGTAAAATTTTATTGTAACTTCTTAAACCATATAAATAAACCTTAAATTTAATATCTTACACGGAGATCAACTAAGTCGTATATGAGTAGCTTAATTATAATTAATTATAGATTCTAAGTAGTTTAGATGCACTTAGATTACTAATTTTCTCGAAGAGACGAAGCTTGTTAACGCTGTATCTAATGGATACAGAATATTATCATCTCATGATTAAATTCATCGGACAACACGTGCTATTTTATGAAGTATCTATGTAATCTGACTGTTTCAAATTTGTAACACATATAGCCTACATTTCACTTTGATTACTAAACTCTTTACTCAAAAACATACTCAAATTGTTATTATTATAAATGCGTTTATTTATTTTTCAAAGTTTAATGCTAATTTTTTTAGACTATCAAAAACAATTTGACATAAAATCAAGGAATAAAAACCGGGTAGTAAAATCCCGAAAAAATTTGAAATGTATGAAACACGCAGACCAATAAAAACTAATAAGGTTAATAAGAACTCCCTAAAGCAGTATAATATGTGCATTTATTTTATCACTGTATTTTTCTTAAAACTCTTCAGTTTTATTCAATTGTAGGTAAAGGAATATATGATCAAAACTTTTAAGAAACGGCGTTTTAAAATATTTTCTCTATTTTTAAATATACCGTATATTTACTCAAATCTAAGCCGTACTTTTTTCCCACTGTTTTCGGGTGCGGCTTTGAATCAAAGGCAAAACATTTATTGGACTGGAAAAAGTGAGCTTCCACCTCCTTCAAAAGGAAAAATGTATTCATTCATTCTGGCCATCCATGACTTTTCCCATTCAACAGTTTATCTCCAGTATTCAATCTATCCTTAACATCGTTGGCTGCTGGTGCTTAGCAATTTTTTTTATATACGCTTTCTTTTAACCACCTAAATCCCCTCAGGGGGATCACCTTCTTTAGGTGGGTACAGGTGTCACAATCCGAGGTACTCTAGTGATCTTTTCCTTTTCCCAAGGGGTTTACTATCTTTGGTAAACATGGGTGTCACGACCCCGGGGTACCCGAGTGATCCTTCTCTATTTTCGACCCTCCATCTTGTCATCCAATTTCTACTTTTCCCGTCCAGACCCCAGACCTATGAATGTTTGGCGCAGTATAGCCAAAACTGGCTTCTTGCGCCATAAAACACCAAACTCAAGCTCAAGTTAACCACCTAAACATCAAATATATCGATAACAACATCAAGGCGAGTTCACTATGACGCAAGTATGAAAAGAGAAGCGATTTTATACGCAGAAAAAAAAAGGAAACAGAGTAGTGGCCGCTGAAAATTTGACACGAATGAAATAAATATACGTCTCGATGCCGTAATTCTTTCACATTCTTTTATAATACATTCCTTTTAAAAATGTTGCATGGAAGACGACATCGAGGGGGAAAATGGTGACGCTGACATCAATTTCGAAAACTTTCTTTTCGCTTCCCTATTGTTGACACCTTCTGATTACATGAGTAATTGTAGGTAAGGGCCTTAGAATCACTGAAAATGATCCATGAAGCTGATGTCTAAGCTCCTGTTAAGTTGACAGGACCCCGTATTTGATATTTATATCCCTTATATATTAATATTAACGTTTTTGTTTCAGCATAAACTACTTTTCTTTTAACCTTTTATTGAAGTTGTGACGGCTCTATTCGCGTACCTTCCTCTAACCCTTAATTCACGTTATTCAAAACCAATTCTTATGAAGAAAAAACCGTGATATATAAATTAAGTTTACTATATATAGTCGAGGTTCTTTAACTAGATGGAGAATACTAGTGGATGTAAACCAGAAGTCAGGTGAGATTCTTACTGACAGGTAACATTATTGAATTAGTGTGATTAAATACTTATTAGCGGAAAGATTTAAATTTACGATTGATCACAGCGATTAAATTAATATTAGATTAAATCGAATAAAAGATTAAATCCTATATAAAATAAGGATAGAGTTTGATAGTCTCCTAATCATTCGTGTATTTCGTCGTTGTTCCAATTTCGCGGTTAGCACCCAGACATTCTCTTTATGTTATTAATTGAATTTGGTCGTTATTTTGTGTGATCAATAAATAGATTGATTGGATCATGGTTAGTGTTTCTTCCCTTCTTTCTACATATCTAGGTGTCCAAGGGAGAGATGAGGACCTTTCACAAAGTCCTTTCTTTATGAAAATAATGTATTAAAATGTTTTAGGAATAACATTGATTTAATACAAGTCCATTTAACTTATGAAGATAATTTTACTGTTAAGATCTTTCTTTATTTAGTTCGGAGTTATATTTATCAAGTACCATTGTGTGTTACTGAAAGCTGAAAGGCTAAGCCTTTTCTCTTTTCCATTTCACTAAATGAAATTTGTGTAATGTATTCTGTAAATACTCTAATTTACAAAAGGATGTATAAATTATATACATGTTGCATATTTATAAAATATGGTGACATAAAAATTCTACGTTATTTTTCAAGAGGTCATGGTTCCATAAATAAAACCAAAAATTTATAAGCTATATTTTGTAAAAACTACAATAATGAAAAAAAAAAAAAAAAAATGAAAAAAAATTGTAAATTAGATGAAAATGATTGATGAAGAAATTAGATTGACGAAGTTGATGATATACATACTTCTCCATGGCCTTACTAGATGTTGGCGATCACATCAAAATTAGATTGATTGATTGAATATTAACATCGCACTGTTCAGCTACACGAAGGCTTTTGGCGACGGACCACGTAATTTTGAACCATGGTCAAGTGACGTGGACTACACCTAAGCTGGAACTCCTCTCTCCTAACTACCACACCAACAGGAGGACGTTTCAGCTCTCGACATATTTAATGTGCATCGCTGCTCTACACGACGGGTCTTTAGTGGTACTGGAATCGAAGTCGTGTCAAGGTAAGCTATGGTCCGATACCTATACCACTCGGCTACCGCGGCCACCACATCAAAATTAGAGGCCTGCATATAAGACTGATGCCATATGAATCTCTTCCTAAGCATAATTACCATTTAATTCTACGACAAATTAAGAGGGTAATGGCATTAACATTAATTTAAAAAACCACTTAAGATAAGATCCAGTACCTGTTTTCATATATAGTATATGTCTACTTCTCATGTTGTTTGACCATCTTTTTTTAAAATGAAAAATTAAAGCTTATTTCAATATTCATTTAGTCTACTATTTGCATACAGAAAAAGGTCATAATTAAGCTACCTATTTCTTCACACTGTGCCAAATGCCTGTCAAAAAACAGAAGGGTCTCCATAAATATTTTGATATTCTTCCAGATACAGGTAATCCAGAAATCAGAAAAGATGTTATCTTAATGTAAAATTCAGCATGCATGATAAGAAACTATCTTGTTAAACTTGAATTGCTTCGTATAATTTTCACAAAACTTTTCCGCTTAAATGATAAATGAGAGTCTGGGAAAAAATGGGTACCATGTTCAGAATAATTATTCACTTCTACACTTACACGCTCAAGAAGAATCACATGGTTTAAATAAAAACACTTCGTGGTCACGTATTTTAAAATTTAGTTTATCTTTTTTGTGGATAAAAAAGTGGATATATTCTGACAAAGAGTTTTGGCATGTTTTTTCTCCCTTGAAAATTAATTCCAGTTCTTTTTATAGGTACTGTAGTGGGACTGATTTTTTTTCTTCTTTTCATTTAACAATGAAATAGAGCTTCATGGCACACTATTATAGTGATACAATATATGGGTTTTATGGGAGAGTATCCATTACTGTGTTTAAGTAACAATTCAAATAATTTTTTTAAGAAAAGAAGAAAATTCCATTAGGAAAAAGCAGAAATGTTTGATTTTTAACATGTACAATTTTCCTGATTTCACGGTACAGATTGCTTTCTTTCTTCCTTTATTTATTTTTCATTATGATAATTTATACCGATTTGGAAGATTGCAGAGGCAGTACGGATTAATAAGAGACAGTGGCGCACACAAGGGGGGGGGCCGGGGGGGCCCGGACCTCCCCCAAAGCCGTTGATTTTTTTTCCAATTGGTTATAATTCTAAGTATATAATACGTAAAATTTAATTAAATATTTGTTATTAATGATTAATTTTATTAATTAATGCTAATTATTTATTCAATAATTAGTTTTTTACTGTGTTTTGTTCCGGAATATCGACAAAATCAAAAATAGCATGATACAAGAATGGTGAACTTTCAACCCCGGACCCCCCTCCGCCCCTTGAAAAATTCCTGTGTGCGCTACTGATAAGAGAAGAATCATTTAAAGAAATATTACTATTCATATTTCAAAAAAAGTTCGAGAAAATAGAAATGAATTGATTTGTCTGATAACGTTATTTGCAATCATTAATTCCATTATCTTGAACAAAGGTTTGAAAAACTTTTATTAAATTTTCACTTTAGTGTTTTCATTACTCATATATGTTTTTGACTGGTTTGGCTTACACTGAAATTAAATATACAAAAAAATTTAAAAATTGTAATAGTAATTGTAGATTAGAGTAATGGCTAGAGTAATATGTGGTATACATAAAAGTGTGAATATCTAACAAGGGGAGGGCACGACTAAGGAAATTCATTTAGGGACAGGAATTTGTGTAAAAGTAGTACTCCTTTGGGGTGTTCAACCCTAAATGTAATAGCGCCGAGGTTCATAGGCTAGGGTTCGAGTCGCGCGATTTATTATTCTTTCAATTTACTTAATTATTTTTACAATTAAATAAATTTAGTTGAAAAAAAAGCTTTTTTTATATTTTATATTATTATATTGTATTATGTATGTAAATATATATATTGTTACGTAGATCCGGATTCGAGGATTTTATGCAAAACAATCACAAAGAAAATAAACAGTTCCTTAAGAGCGATAGGAATTTATTATCAAAAATTCAATCCTTTAAATACAGGATACAACAGCAATATTCACAGAGAAAATCTCCGAAGGTATTCACTCTTTCAACAGCGTTCAAACACAATCATCAGTGTTTGAAAATACACGTAAGTAAAAGATTACTCACAAGTACAGACGAGCTAATCGCTAGCCAAAACAATGTTCAATCATCGCTGGTTTAAATCAGACTGACGGGTTGCGGCTAGCACTCCTATTTATAG
>BMAV01011008.1:113371-172879 GCA_019973955.1 Trichonephila inaurata madagascariensis
GCTACGGGGTTACCAAGAAGCTATTCAGTAGCTTTTAAATGAAGTACATAGGCTTACTTTACGATTTAATCTTGGCGTCCTCGTGGTTATTTATCTATTCGAGAGACATTTGGCGAGCAAGATGCTTACATGAAGGACAGGTTGAAGGATTTTGTTTTTCGCTTTCGGTTGGCGAAAGTATTTTTAGGCAATTTGGCTATTTATTTTTATTTATTTTTTTTTTCATGTTTATGCGTCTCAGATCGTGATGAGAAGTTGTGAAGGTCATCTGGAAACTTCCGAAAGTTGTTTTTCTGTAAAAAGAACATTTTAATGGCGATGAATTAATGCCTTGAAGTATCTTTCTCTTTATTATGTATATGTATAATTCGGGAAATAATTTTCGCGGGTTCATGAATATCTGCTAATAAGTTTTCACCAAGATACAAATATATACTGTAGAATCCGGAGTTTAACGAGCACTGTTTACATAAAAAATATCATCGAAATTTACGGATGCGCATTACAAGCCGGATATAAAAATGACGGATTTAGAAAAAAGAAAAAAAAAACAAACAGATGGGCATAATACAAATAAATTCCTACCCATATCAAAATACTGGTTATTTAAAAGAAGTGACATACTTCATGAACTTAAAGAACTGTAGATTAAAAGTAAACTATTTTTACAAAAGTCTGGGAGAATGATGACTTAAAAACATATGAGAGAGCATTGTATACATACATTTCCGGTGTTATAGCAAAAAGAGAGGATGCGCGTTATACGATGAATGCACCTATCAATTTAAAATATATATATATATATATATATATATATATATAGCTTGAAAGTATATTTGCGCATTATATACGGCATTTTATATTAGAGTAGTTGAACATTTCCATTGTATGCATTAAAGGTAGATGCAAAAGGGGGCAGTGGAGTAAGTTGCAACTATCTTGTTACATATTATTATGTTTTATTTTATATGATTATGATTAATAAAAAATAAAGCATAACAATATAAAGTATTTTCTTTGAGAACCAACTGCGTAAAATAAATTATGAAATTTGTTTTCTCTGATCAGCATGTAAATCTCTAAAGAGAAAAATTGAAATAACCAGTTTATTATTTCTACATTCGTAAAATCCGTAAGCTTCAAATATTTTTTTTTTAGAAAACCTTCCACAACACATTTAGTTTTCTTTTAATAGATTTTTCCTTGTTTAATTATTCAAGAAAAGAAAGAAAACTTTCCAGAGTTTAATGTGTTTTCTAGCTCAACTGAATCGAAATAAGACATGTAGAGAAAACGAAAAAAAAGTGGTAGAAAAGCTTGAATTTTATTACTGAATCGTTTACATTTCCATAATTTTAAGTATTGAATACATTTCAAAAATCGAGAATTTTTTTTTCTTCCTTTTTTCCTCCACCTCATTACACTTTTATAAACTGGAAAAAAATTAAAAGAAAAAAAAAAACCGTAATGGAATCTTACAATGCATTATTGCTCTTTGCAGCTGTTGGAAGAATTATTTTCCTATTCGGTGCTCTGAAAATTTTAAATGAATGTAATATTCTTTTGAATTATTCTCCTCCAAGTGTATAACTTTCAATTTCTTTTCTATTTAACTGAAAAGAGCAATCTTTCATACGTGAAATTGGCATATATTATATAATTCAATAAAATGAAGTTGAATAAAAATGGATAGAATGTTCTGTTTGAATAAAGGTAATAAAAATTCCAATCTATACCTGAACCTTAAGAAGCAATGGTTCGAAATTAAAATATATTTAGAGAATTAAAATATTTCTTAGTTTTACCAATATTTTAATTTTAAGTTGCGGTATTGTAGATACATTCAGCTAAAATGTTAATCAGATTATCTTTTTTAAAAAATGAGACAATTTTATTTTTGCTTTTCTTCTGTGTTTTTTAATTTACTTACTAGCTTAATTATGTAATTCTTACGTGGGTATTTTGAAGTAAGATTTAAGCTGTATTTTGATAATACTAACTTCATTTTATTTATCTTATGTGCTAAAATAGACAAACCATTTCAACATTCTTCAGTTTATATGTGTTATACAATTTCAGCACAAGTTACTTAAAATGCGACACAATTTCAAGCACTTTCCTATAAAATAATTCTTGATTTTTGCATCTTATTTACTCATATAAAAGAACTAAAATTACGATTTTGATACTCCGAGTTCAATGAAATTACTTTTTAGAAATGTATTTCAAAATTCTTCAGATCAAAATATAGTAAGATAATTAATCGTGTTATATATTTTTTAAAAAAATATATCTGTCTAGTCAAAAATATGAGTATAAATGTCAAATGAAAATTGAAATAGATGATAAATGTGCTTGCTGTATTTAGTTTACAAAACTATGCATGGAATACAGCATTTACTATATTATACTTACGTAAAATTCAGTGTTTTTAGAGAGGGGGGATTAAACCGTTCATTTCTGAATGAAACACTACTTGCAGTTATGTAATAACTACTTTGCTAAATTGAACATTTTAAAAAAATTCTGAGATTCATTACAAGAACATGCAATTTTGTTATTATCTACTGTCAAAGGCAAAACAAATGCATCACTGTTGATTATTCTTTTTCACCAGCAATTAACATATATTTCCGAAAATGAGCTGATACAAGTTTAAGCTGAAAAGGAGTTTTCTCTTCAAAAAATTCGCCAGAATTATAAAACCCGTATATAAGCCGAACTGTAAAGAAAAATTACTGCATTTTTTTAACATGATATCATGAGTGCGAAAATGTTCCCAAAAGGTTGGAATACTTTCCAATAAAGTTCCTGCAAAGTAAAACGCCAGACACCAACGACGAAATTAATATTTCTTATGGGTATCTCCAAAACAAACACATTTATTCCCTCAATTTGTTATCTTGAACACTATCTATACTAGTCATACATTCTGTGCTATTTTTTTATTCAAAAATTGATTGGAAAAATAAATTTATATGTGGCACTCACTGTATGATGATTGTATACATTTAAACATATCCGTGAGAGAATGGGAATTTTACAAACTATACTCTGATTCAGACACAGATTTAAAAGGATTTATATGACTACATTTTTATTTTCGAATAAAAGTTTCATTCAGAACATTTAAAAAGCTAAGCGATTAAATTCACTTGATCATAGCTAACGGAGAAAGTAAAGAGGAAAAAATGTTCCAGTTAAATCAGTGTTTCTCAAACTTTCAATATTCGCGACCCAATATTCTATCACAATTTTCATCGCGACACCCTCCATACAAAAACAATTCAGTGAATTCAATAATATTATACTTTGATGCTAAAGCCACATTACGACTTTAATCTCTTAAGTGCCACCAGAATAAATAGTCATCTTACTCAGCCAAAGCATAAAGTTTCTGGACATATGTATACGTATTTTTGAGGTACGAGCTTGTTTGAGCACTGTTATCTATAAAATCATTCCGAAGGCTTCAAAATGCAATTAAAGGATTTTGACAGCGTTTGCAAAGGATTTACTTATTTCACAGGATTTGCTTATTTATATATTACTTTTCTCTCACCCCCTCCCCCAAATAAAATATCACATACACGCATCTCCGAGGAAAAAGATGGCATTAGGAGCGAATCGAGTAATTTTAATCGGCAGTTAAGGGATTAACTATCAAGATATGTGTTAATACAAGCCCATGGGCTTACTGATAAATAATTAACTTGTGCTTAACATATAATAATGTTAAATTAATTATAAAATACAATGTGTGTACAATACTCATACATTTATAAGTGTATTGTGTCTGTGTAATGTATTTTTCTTTTTACTATATCATAATGCATTTTATTTGTTTACTTTCAGTAAATTAATATATTTTTTAAAATAATCTTTTGTTTCCGACTTTAAAATATGCTCGCCCCCCACCTCGTACGGTTATCAAGCCCCCCTACAGGGGCGCGCCCCACAGTTTGAGAAACACTGCTTTAAATAACGTTTCATCCGAGAGCATCCTCAAATAAGTCGAATATGTTACTTTAAAAAGGTTCCAGAAATTATCGGTTTACATAGACGGAAATATATAATCTATTTTAAAGACATTGAATACCATCAACTCATAAAGCCAATGAATGTTTTATTAATTTCACGTTAAAAATGAACTCGGAGCATTTGGCAACGGACCACGTTATTTTGAAATACGATTAAATAACGAGGACGACACCTGATGTTGCACTCCATTCTCTGAACTTGAACACACTCCAACGGGTTGCCTTTGGAGCCTCTACAAGTATAACTAGTATTGGCTGCCTCTAAACGGTGAGTCATTAGTGGCTCTACGCTCGACATCATAACAGGCGTCGGCCACGAGTTCATAAATTGGTTGCTAATCTAACGTGGACACGCAACTATCGTTAAATCTATATACTTTATCATAAGACACTGAATTTCTATCTTTAACTCGGTTGATTTTAATAATTTAAATTTATGTAAAAACACTATATAAATCAATCTATAAACGAAGTATTTTAATGGAAACTTAATGTATATAAGAACCAACACACACAAGTACTAATCAAACATCTTAAGTCTCTTTATAATTAATCACCAATAATCAATAGTTCTTCTCTGAATCTTAAGGTATCCGACTACGTTCGGAACCGTGATTTTGCAAAAGCGTATAAATGGATAATATTTATGATATTTAGTGTCCCTTAGATTAGAAAATGTATATAAAATTGTTTCAAGAATAGTATTATAGTAAAAACTTATTTAAGTATAATATTTCGTTAAAAAATGAACACAGAATGGGACCCATTTTCAAAATATTCTCCTTTTGTGAAAAATGCTTCTATTGCAATAATACTTTGCCAATATATAGCACAGACCTCTGTACAGAGGCTCAACTAGAATTTTTGAAATATATAATTTAGAAGTGGGTTTATCTATTTTTTACGACAACAAAGAGGAGAAATTTTAAGAAAAATACGCTGATAATTATTTCAAATGGTTGTAACTCTGAAAAAAATGTGAATTTTTCAAAATTCATAGCTGAGCCTCTGTACAGAGGTCTGAACTATATACAGGCAAAATATTATTATAATAGAAGCATTTTTCACCAAATGAGATTATTTTGAAAAAAGGTTGTTCTGAGTTAATTTTTTTGCCGAAGTATTGTATTTAAATCATTTTGTTTTGTCAAAATGTCCTTAAAACAAATCAATGCATGTATTCTCATCTAAGTGACCCTAAATATCATGAAAATTATCCATTTATGCGCCTTTTTAAATTCCTGGTTCCGAAAGTAGTCAGTACCTCAACTGCAAGGGGAAATATAAGAGAACATGATTATATACTCATATAATAACATAACACTACACACGCAGAAAACACAAAAGGTCTGTAGAATAAAATCAGCCCTTTTCACCCCACTTCACCAACAAATGCTGCTTGTAGCTCTTTCGAATGTGAAAAGCCTTCTAATTCCAGGCTGCTGCTTCCTTCACTTCCAATCTATTTGGCAAATGAGGGTTCCTGTTCAACTGAGAGACTTTTATTCGGAGATTTCTCTCGCCATTTACTTATCGAAACTTCCATTGATGCTTCGTTCCCTTCCAAAGGGATGGAAGCAGCAGTTGTCCCTTGGGACACAACACAGCTACTTCCTACACACCAAGGAAGTCCCCTTTTATTATACGTATATATTTGGAATGATGTCATCAATTTGTGCACGAATATAGAGAAATTATATTTGATTAATTTAATTTTCGTTTGAAGTTGCTTATCTATTACAATTTCCATATGAATGTTTAATATTGGGAAAATGATTTCGAATTGTAATGTGGTTATCCCATTATTCGGAACCGGTATTTTGCAAAAGCGTGCAAATGGATAATATTTATGATATTTAGTGTCACATAGATTAGAAAATGTATATAAAATGGTTTTAAAAATAGTATTACAATAAAAAATTATTTAAGTACAATATTTTGACAAAAATGAACATAGAATGACCCATTTTCAAAATAATCTCCTTTTGTGAAAAATGCATCTATTAAAATGATATTTTGCCTGTATATAGCTCAGACCTCTGGACAGAGGCTCAAATAGAATTTTTGAAATATATAGCTTAGATGTGGGTTTATCCATGTTTTACGACAACAGAGGGGAGAAATTTTAAGAAAAAACTCCGATAATTATTTCAATGGATTGTAACTCTGAAAATAATGTAAATTTTTCAAAATTCATTGTTGAGCCTTTGTACAGAGGTCTGAGCTATATACAGGCAAAATATTATCATAATAGAAGCATTTTTCATAACAGGAGAATATTTTGAAAAAAGGTTATTCTAAGTTAATTTTTTACAGAAATATTGTATTTAAATAATTTTTTTTGTCCAAATGTCCTTAAAACAGGTTTACACATATATTTTAATCTAAGTGATACTAAATATCATGAAAATTATTCATTTATGCGCTTTTTTAAAATCACGGTTCCAAACGTAGTCGGATACCTTAAGGTATCCGGAACCGTAATTTTGCAAAAACGTCCACACGAATGTTTTTCTTTAATATTTAGTGTCACTTAAATTTAGAATACACATTCAAAATTGTTTTAAAAATATTATTACAATAAAACATTATTCCAATGCAATATTTTTTAAAAAGTAGAATTACCTATTTTCAAAATATTCCCCATTTATGAAAAAAGCTTCTGTAATAATAATATTTTGCTTATATATAGCTAGGACTTCTCCAGAGAGCCTGAAGCAGGGATTTTAAAAAATTCATAGTATTTTCAGAGTTGTAACCAAATGAAATAATCATCGGTCTTTTTTTTTTCTCGTCAATTTATTAAAATAAGGACACATCCACATCTTATTTATATATTTCAAAATGTCTATTTTAGACACTGTACACAGGTAAAATATATAGGGAAAATATTATCATAGAAACATCTTCTATACACACACACACACACACACACACACACACAAAGAATGGTTTGAAAATAGGTAATTATGTATGTATTTTTTGCCACAAACTATTGCATTTAATTAATTATTTATTGTAATAATATTCTTAAAATAATTTTATACGTGTATTATAATCTAAGCGACAATAAATATTTAAAAAAAAATATTCGTTTATAGGCCTATGCAAAATCATCGTCCCGAATGTTGTCGGACACTTAACAAGTTAGATTAAGAGTTAAACCCTTAATATTTCAAAAATAATGAAGTAAATTTCTTTAATTTTTCGTGGGAGTATTTAGATGTCTACATACACACGAAAAAGTAATATTAATTATCAGTAGCGCAAACAGAATTTTATCAAGGGGGATACAGGATCAAAAGTCCACCATTCTTGTATCATGCTCCTTTTGATTTTGTCGATTTTGGGGAACAAAAAACAATAAAAAACTAATTATGAAATAAATAATTAGTATTAATTAATAAAATTGATCATTAAAACAAATATTTAATTAAATTTTACGTATTATATAAAAATTATAATCAATCGGGAAAAAAAATTAGGGTTTTGGGGACCGGATCCCTAGGACACCCCCTAGTGTGTGCCACTAGTAATTATCATTATGATTTAATTGTAATAACATCACAATTTTAGCACACAAAATTACAAGTCATTTTTTCATTTGCTTATTATGGGATCAATAATTTGGTATTTTCCCCTTTTTAATTATCATTCATTTCTTCTAAAGTGACAAAAGGAGTTTTAGGATGAAGTATATAAAATGTTTTTACACTAAAATGAATATTTTCTGATCTTGTAGCTGAAGATTTAGAACTTGTGTGGGGACTCAGAACTCTTTGAATATATTTAGATACATATTTATTTATGTGTATTTAATAATTATACTTCAGCATTTCATATAGTGTTTCTATTCAAGAAAATGATATATGAGGTTTTTTACATTTTGTTCACACAAATTTAAAAATTTACATCTAAATAAAAATTGGAAAATTTTGAAATAATACTTTTTCGTATTTATTACTATTTTGACTTCAAATTTTGTTGTTAAATCCTTAAAGATGTTTTAAATAGCATAAGGGCTGGACTTTGCAGTAACTTATTTAGAAATGGAGGGAAAAAAATATTGATATGTTTGTTAAAATTCAACGGAAAACCAATATTTAAAACATTTAATATTTTTTTAAATAAAAGTATTCATCTTATAGCCAAATGGATTCCTAATTTTACATGCATTGTATGTAAAACACGGGGGGAAAATGAAAATGATTGATGAATATTTGGGCTTCAAGTAGCATTTTAAATACATTAATGTATCAAGAAACACAAATTGTGCAACATATTTATAAATATGGCAGTTCAAAAACTGAATTGATTGAAAGTGCAACATCACTTTGCACGGTAATCTATTTTTACTTAACTTCATGTCAAAATTATATGGGTGGAGATTACTTTTGCATCAGGATAATTTAACAGCAATTCTATTCACTGTAATAATCTTGATCCGTGAAATTACACTAAGAAAATCTTCTAGTATTTTGAATTAATATTCAATATCAGAATTCTTATTCTTCTTTTACATTCTAAATTGTTATTTATCCACACAGAAGGAGAGAACAAGATAATATCTAAAATATTTCATGTTGATTTTTGATTTATTTTGAATTCACAGTTATTCTTGATAATTTATAAAAATGATTTGTTCGTCAAATGTATAAATTCCAAATATAATTAAATTTTTTAATAGAAAAATTATGAACATTGATGTTGTCATAAGGTAAACATAATTTTCTATACAAGCATATGAGGGTAGAAAATTGTACAATAGCTAGATAAAAGTACACAATCTGATGCAGAGTGTTCTCCCTTTATTGAAAAATGCACACATCTATTTCCTTAAGCACATAAAATACTTTGCATTAAAACTTTAAATAAGAAAGTCCTATAATCAAGGTACAACCCTTCATTACAAACTCATTGAATTTTAAATTAAAATTTAACCACATTTATAAGCTCTTTAAAATGAAACAAAACTTCAACTTCATATCAAATAATTCATGTAACTAATCCTCAATACTAGCATCAGAAATAGTTTGATTTAACCACCATTTTGCATCAAACAAGAAAGCAAATAAATTAATCAACCAAAATCAAAAATAGGAAAATAAAATGTTCTTTACACCCACCAAGGTTCAGTATCTTAGACTCACTGTTAACATAAGAAATAAATTAATTCTTGTATCTTCTCTTCCCCAGTTAATTCCTTCTACAATGCCTGCTCGATATGTCACATGAATCAAATATGTGATTCTATCGGTATTCTTAGCTCCCTAAATAACGCGAAAAAGAGTAAAATATCTCACACTTTCCCCTATAGAGTAAGCAATAAAGCGAGATAAACGGAAATATATGAGGTAAACAAAGAAAAAGGTACGCTTTCTTCTGCACTTGCTGTCAGACATGCTGTGAGAACAGTAGTGGGGGTCTTTGCATAGCAAAAATAAAGGTAGCTGTAAGCTAATATTGAATGTATTAGAATTTATTTGGTCTTCTTTAGCTCTTACTAGCTGCAGGGATTTTAGATACTGCTCTATTAAGTTAATTATTCAAAGTAAATATTTTGCGATTCTCTTTGACGAGATAATGCTGCTTGATTTGAATTGCCATTGCTGAGTATGTACAATGCAGTATGAAGACTATTGTGAACGTCCCACTTGTGATTTTCGTGGTAACTTTCTCTGATGCATATCGCATGGGAGACCAAACACCAATTATTGCTTAACATGGACATTTATTACAAACGTGTTTTCTTTTACAATGGGTATATGACAGTGCTTCTCTAACTTTCCATATCTGCTACCCAATATTCAATCATTATTTTCATCGTGGCCCCCCCCCATAAAAAACAATGCTTTGATTTCAATAATAATGTATTTTGACGCTAAAGCTACAATACGACTTTAACCTCTTCGGTGTAACCGGAATATATAAACGTCTTGCACTCAGCCATTGCGTTAATTTTCCTGGACGTATATATACGTCTTACCGAAGTACGAATTTTTTGGTGCACTGCTATCTATAAAACTATTCCGAAAGCTTTGGAGTGCAATAAAAGGACCTTGACAGGTTTCCGACAGATTTACTTGTTTCAGAGGATTTGCTTATATATTCTTTTTCTAAGCCCCCCCCCCCCCCGAATACACCACATGCTTTCGCCTATGTGTTACAAAACGGTGGAATTGGGGAGCGAATCACGTAACTTTTAATTGGCATTGAAGAAACTAATTATAAACCGTACAAACTATCAAGATAAATGATAATTTTTGCATATAATTTTGTATATGACAAGACCTTGGGGTCACTGGTAATTCTCAAACTTGTTCTTATAACTTAGTTCTTAAATTAATTATAAAATACATTGCGCAGTACTGATATATTTATAAGTGTATTACATCAGTGTAAATGTGTACTTTATTTTTTATTATGCCAGAATATATTTGTTTATTTTGAGTAAATTAATAAATTTTTTAAATAATATTTTGGTATTTTTTCGACTTCCCAATATACTCGCAACCCCTCATAGGTTTATCACGCCCCCTAGCGGGGTGCGCCCTACAGTTTGAAAAACGGTGGTCTATGATGAAATGTACTTAAACATCGTCAATGGCTAAATTTATGTTTGTCACATGACAAATGCAATTTCGTGTTCATCATTGAATTTAAAACTAACATTAGATTTGTACTTGTTATTCTATTCGTAAAATTTCATAAAGTTAGAAATTTGAAATTTGGCTGAGTACGCTCAAGTATTAAAATCCTTCAAAATCTTTTCAAAAATTAAAATATATATATATATATATATATATATATATATCATATACGTTTTAATCAAGTGCATTTTGTCCATCTGTGAAATTTATTATTGTTGACAAATATATGATCTTCAAAAAGAAGTTTCATGAAATCGCTTATGCACAATGAAGCAAAATTTGGCAACAGTGAAGAGTATGAAAGAAAAGGACGAAAACAAGAGATTTCAGTTATCGTGTGACTCGTCGAATCAGTATTGCAGCTATCGTATGACGTCACCTGAATTTAGCTCAATATTAACCTTGTAATTCATCTTCAAATCCGACAGAGAAAGGAACCGGAAGCTACGGAAGTGTTGATGTTGAATATGTACTTGTTATTTCAATTTTGAAGAGCAGGTATATATTACTTTCAATTTCGTATTTTTCGGGAAATAATCTTGTAATCATAGAAAATAACAAGAAAAAAATATTTTCCCTCGAGAGATATTTTTGTTAGTTTTGTTTACACTGTGGCCTTTAAAATTGCAACACCATGAAAGAAAGCAGATATTAAAAAATATATATATATTTATTTGGATCTTAACAGTATGGCTAGAAACGAAATGATTAAATTTGTAAGGACTTTAGGGGCTTACAAGGATACAAATTTAGTGGAAACAGCTGCAACCTCTGGAAACTAAAATGGCCTTTGTCCGTTTAAGCATAGAGTCGAATTGAGTTTGAAAGACAAAATTAGTAACTCATTCCATGCTGCTTCAAGTCCATGACTTACTTCTTCGACCCTATTAGCTGGACAGGGGTGGTGGATCCACCCAAGTATCAGATAATGTCTGGAGGCTGTGAAGGCTAAGATAACAATAGAATACCCTGTGAGTCAAGGAAGGTCAGAAAACGACGCGCAATATGTGGCCTTGCGTTATTTTTTTGGTAAGGTGCATTTAGCAGGCCTCGACGATAGAGCCCAACCACAGAACCTAAGATATCAGAAATGCACCATTCTGCGTTCAGTGACCGTATGTGTCGTTTACCCATAGGTTGTCTAAATCATCTCAAGATACACGGCTCCTATGCCAATATTGAATACAAGCAGACAACAAGTGGCCTCCTCGGAGCCTCCAGACACGTATTCAACCATCAGAATACTCCAGGTGGAACCGGAGCGAGTCTGAAAGGACGATACCATGCCCTTCCTGAATCCCTTTTTGTTGTTCAGTGCCCCAGGGACACCATCCCTCTCTATGCTGCATTGTCAAGGAAGACCGAAGTAATTTCTTCCGTGCTGACAGTCCACGCTGCTGCAAACGTCAACACTCCATACGAGTGAATACTGAGCATGCTGCAAACATGCTCGTTTCCTGACTAATGGTCCATGATCTGGTTGTGTGGTTTTGCATTACAGCCCTATCGAGTATTAGTCATGGGACGGCGTGAAGATAATGTATGCAATTCAGTAACCTATTAAGTGACAGTGATTGGATTTTAATCATTGCAACGGGTAATATCAAGGAATGATTATCCACCCTCTTGACAGTCAATGATCTTGCCTCTATCGTACTCCTACACTGGCAGATAAGTATTTGTTTTTCTTACTCGAGCCATAACACTATACTTTAAATAAAATCTGACCTCTTATAAAGTACTTCCAGAATGAGAAATTTACTATACAACTTTTCTTTTATGTTAGGCTTCAGATGTCATTTCTCCCTTCTGTTCTGTCTAAGTGCACTGAAATATTAATCATTTGTATATCGGAACTTCGTAAATTTATATTGGCCGCGGTAGTCGAGTGGTCTAGGTATCGGATCGTGGCTGGCTTTGTCACGAGTTCAGACCCAATACCACTAAACACCCACCGTGTAGGGCAGCGATGCACACTAAATCTATCGAGAGCTAAAGGGTTATCCCATTGGCGTGGTAATTAGGAAAGGGGGGTGCCAGATTAGGTGTCGTCCACGTTACTTGACCGTGGTTAAATATTACTTGGTCCGTCGCCAAAAGCCCTCGTGTACCTGAACAGTGCGACGTTAATATTCACTCAGTCACTGAAATTTATATGATTCTGACGTTCGACAGGTAATTCCTTCCTTGTGTTTAAATTTTAATTTCCAACAGTGTACATACAGAATACTTTGTTGAAAAATTTACATGATTTTAACTGAATTTTTAACATTTTAATTTAATTTAATTTTTTTATTACTTTTTAATTATTTTGCTTAATTAATTAATTTTTTTTTTACAAAATTTTTCATATAATTCATGCAGTAAAAATATTTTTGCAAGTTCAAGAAATGAAGCAAGGTGACCGAATACTATAGTGACAAATGCCAAGTAACCAGATTATTTGAGTCATACTTTAATAATTTAAAATGCACACATACACACACATGAGTGTTGCGGATTATAAATTTTGTTTTTGTGTGGTTCAAGTATGCAAAAAATATGTTTTATTGAAACATAAAAGAAATCGGGTCTTAATTAACATCATACTTCGAAATATATTAAAATTTGTCGTATTAAAACATTTTTCTTCTTTATGACGAAACGAAAATACCAAGCAAGGGCGGATCAGTGTCTTTTAGACTTGTGAATTTATATCTTACAACAATTGTTTCATTCGTATGAAGCATAAAATCGTAGCTAAGACACTAATATTCATTCCATGTGTATATACTTACCATACATATGAAAAATGTATAATATTAAACTCATCGTAGAAAATTAAAACCCGAAACTACCTGAAGTAAAAACAATAAAATTCTGTAAAAATTGTGCAAACCTGAGTGTTGTGTGTGTGTGTGAGCTTCGTAAGAAATGCATTACAAAAATTGGAAGAGTCTAAATCGAGAAGAAAGTAAATAACTTTTAAAACAATAAAATGGCGAACGCGTGCGCTAAGCAAAATTATTCGACAAAAGCAAAATGTTCGTTTTTTTATCATTACATTTTACTTCAAATTCGAGGGTAACATGTGCTAGAATATTTGCATCAGTCTTTGATTTCTGATCACAGATGTTTTTGGTTATTAAAAACAAGCAATATATAACAACAGGAATATGTACTTTACGTATCATAGACTCACTCACATTTTTGTTTAGATGCATTGTAAATTAGATTAAGTTATACTTGACTCAACATTCAGCTAATGCACATATTACCTGAATCATACTCGAAAATAGGCAAATTAGCACAATCTGTGGCATTTATTCCAAATTGTACAGTTTTGCTACGTTTCTAAATATGATATTTTCCGCACACTCTAACGAAATTTAAACATCGGAATCAGGAAATTGCGTAATTACTGAATCAACTCGAGCTGTGTCTGTCGGCGAAAGAGATTTGCTTTGCGTTATATTCATCCATGTTATTCTGTAGGAATTTGAGTCACATTCAACACTCTGACTTGCAAATTCAGAGAACTAATCTATAGGCCCTGAACATTGTATTATTTCTAGAATTAAGTTCTCTTTTATTCATCTTTTGCATTTTAAAGTGTGCTCTACATTTTTATGGCTTGTGACAAAATAATGTTATTGTAGTAATTAATATATATATATAGTTAGTTACATCGGTAACCATGGTTTTCTTTTTCAATTCCTACACATTATTAGCTCGCACTATCTATATATTTATATATTTATATATTAGTATATTTATTTATTTATCTTGGTGGAATTTTCAATCGTTAATAAAATACATTTTAAAGCGCTGAATTGAGCTGAAATTTTATATACAGGATCATTTTGGATGACAATACAATAATTTAATTATAATTAATAAAAATTAATTGATTAAAACTAATTATTTAAAGAATTACAAATACAGCCACGTTGGCAACTTAGCGACCCTGTTGGCGACTTATGTCAAAACTTGAAAAGGTTATTTTCTCACGTGTTAAAGCATTCAGTTGGACTGAAATTAAAAGGAAAATACGATACTTTAATGATAATTTAAAAAACTAATTAACACTTAATAATGTGTGATTCTGTCCTATGTATATACATATTTATATTAATTGTAACTATTTGATAAAAAGTAGTTAAAATAAAATCTTTCGTTGTTGATCTAAGTAGGAATTGACTTAAAAACTATTTTTTTATATTACTTGTTATATGAATAGTCTTTCTGAAAGTAAATATTTATCCCACACGCTCTGCGTCTTCATGTAAAGATACATAAGCTTCCCATGCGTTTTTTACTTTTATGCACAGGGTGATTCTAAAATCAAGGAACAAACTTTAAGGGGTGGTAGAACTCCCTAAAACGGAAAAAAATGCATAGAAATATATGGGTGGAAGTGTTGTGTTGAGGCACAAGCAGAAAAAATAACACATTAAGGGGAAACATTAAATGCTTATTATCAGCATATTTAACGAGAGATTCGATAGAGAAAATGTTTAAACAGTTTAAGAAATAGCATCTCGCAATAGTCCATTAGTAAAACTCTGTAAACGGTTGGTTGGCTGACATGTAGATGACATGCTACATCCCTGGTACATGAGCAGGGGGTTTCGTCCACATGGTGTGCTTCGGTGTGTTTCTAGGTGTGTTTGTCATGCAATCGTCGATCTACCCCTTCCGTTAGTACTGGAGGTAAATGAACAACTTTTTACACATTTATCGATACGCTTAGTGGTTTGGCATGCGTCTAATTGAGAAGCATTCCTTATACATCTGTGGTGCTGTTCGGCCGTTACCCTTAGGAGCACCGTGCATTAATTGCATGGATGCTTTTTTGTTATTAGTAAAATGCCCCATAAATACTTAAATCTCAAGTGCAAATGCTGATTAAGGTGGTGCAACTGATTACTGGTACACTGCTTTGCTGCCTTCAGCTAACACCAATATTGTCAACCAAACACGTCATAAATGTCGCCAAGCATGCATAAACGTTGGTTGATGCACTTTTTAAACCATTTTAATCCTCTCGCTACTCATCTTGCAATTTCCACGGGCAACGTATATGTAGCAAAACATCAGAAAACCGCGATTTCCACGGGAATGCAATTTTCCGCCTTTTTGGCTATGGAACTAGTACTGTTCCTTTTTCAATTCCTCTACACTATTAACTCACACTCTCTGTCTATTAATTTATTTATTTATTTATCTTGGTGGAATTTTCAATCGTTAATAAAATATATTTTAAAGTGTTCCATTGAGCTGAAATTTTATATACGAGATTATTTTGAATGACAATACAGTAATTTAATTATAATTAATAAAAATTGATTGATTAAAACTAATTATTTAATGAATTACAAATACAGCCACGTTGGCATCATTTTTTGGCGAATTGTTTTAGAACTTGAAAAGGTTTTTTCTCACGTTTTAAAGCATTCAGTTGAACTGAAATTTTATATACACGAATGTTTTGGATGGCATTACGATACTTTAATGATAATTAATAAAAATTAAGAACCACTAATGTTGTGATTCTGTGTCCTATGTATATTCACATTTATATTGATTGTAACTATTTAATAAAAAGTGGCTAAAATAAAATTTTTCTTTGTTGATCTAAATAGGAATTGATTTAAAAATATTTTTTTATATTACTTTTAAGTTTTTATTTATGTTTTTATGGTCATATTTTTATGATCTAATTCTATTTTCTAAAATAAAAACTATTTTACAATTTTTTTTGTATCTTTTAGCCGTAAAACGTAGATTTAATATGTAGATTTGAAATACGTAATAAGACATCACGCAGTTTGCGGCCTACTATGATAAAGTAACTACGCAACGAGAGGATTAACATTTTTTCTTTGAAACCACACATTGAATAATACTGCTGATAAACATTTTATATTTCCGTTGTGCTATTTTTTCTGTGTGTGCCTCAAGACGGCACTTCTGCCCATGTATTATTTTTAAAAAAATGTTCGTCTTAGAGAGCTCTAACACCCCTCTAAGTTTGTCCAATGATTTTAGAATAACCTTGCATATAAAAAGATGACTTCCCTATAGCGCAACGTTTCTCAAACTGTGCCCCCCTAAGGGGTGTATTAACTGTAGCAGGGGGGCTAGAGCGTACTGAAAATTCGAAAACAAAAGATTATTTTAAAAAAAATTATAAATTTGCTGAAAGTAAATAAACAAAATATATTCTGACGTAATAAAAAATAATGTAAACATATACACTGATACAAAATACTTGAAAATGTATCAGTACTGTAGAATGTATTTGATAACTAACTTAATAATTCTAATTTAATCGCAAGTTTAATAAATACCAGTGATTACATGGGCTTGTCATTAATAAAATTATGTATAAAATTGAACATGCATATTTAATAATTTGTACGGTTTATAATTAAACCTTAACTGCTGATTAAAAATTATGCGATTCGCGCTCCCTAATCCTCCGTTTTCCACGTAAGCGTGCGTATGTGAGGTATTGGAGGGGGAAAGAATAAATAAGCAAATTCTCTGAAATAAGTAAATTCTTTGCAAACAATGTCACGGTCATTTTATTTATTTCTAAATCTTTTGAAATAATTTTATGAATAGCGGTGCACAGTAAAATTTGTACTTCGGAAAGACGTGTATACGTCACAGGGGCTATTAATTCACGAGCTGAGCGAGATGCATATATACGCTGGTGGCACTTTAGAGGTTAATGTCGTATTGTAGTTTTTGTGCCAAAGTATAGTGTAATTGAATTCCATACATTGATACTGTAGGGAAGGGGGAGGGCGATTAAAATTATGATCGAATATTGGGTCGCAAAAATTGAAAGTTTGAGAAGCACTGCCGTAGCGACTTCGGAGCTATTAGACTTACAGATTTGAAATTAGAAATTCGTGTTTCTTTTCTCGTATACAGATCTGCTAAGAACGGGTTTTACAAAAACTGTCTCTTGAAGGGGAATTGTGGGGACGTTTAGTCAAGCCCCGTCTTGAAATATTAAACCTACAGTCTTGAAACTTATTAGGCATGTGTTTTTGTTAAATAGAGTTCCGCTGAAAATGGGCTTTTCGAAAATCGACACCCAAATAGGATTGCGGGGTTGTTACAGACAATAATTCTCGTTTTTAAACATATTAAGTCTACAGATATATTAGGCAAATATCTTTATTTTTTAATTTTATTTTTATGGATAAGGGATGTGTTAAAAATGTATTTTACGTAACTCGTTTCCCAAAATAGTGAAGAAAATATTATTCAGATATTCGTTTTATATAAAGTACAGTGTCAGAAATGAAAAACTACACTTACAAAAATGAATTTAAAAAAAACTGAACAAAGACTTTCGCTTACGGATTTTTATGTTCCGTAAAGGAAAGCGCAGATTAAGTTTCTGTTTAATGAAACACAAACAATATATATATAAATGGAACATCGCCAATGATTTGAAACATTCACGTTTAAAAATGGCTTCACCGCAAGAACAGCAGCACACACACACAAATTGTACTATGATTAATTGATTTTAAAACTGCGACATATGTGAAGCGTAAATTTTGGAGTACCTATAAATGAAAGAGTGAGTGAACATTAACGTCGCACTGTTCAGCTACTCAAGGGGTTTGGTAACGGATCTCGTAATTTTTAACCGTCGTAGAGTGACAAGGATGACACCTAAGCTGGCACTCCCTCTCCTGACTATCACACCAATGGGAGGGCGTTTGACCTCTCGACAGATTTAACGTGCATCGCTCCCTTGCAGAGAAGGTCTTCTACGGGGTACAAGACTCGAACTCATAACATGCCGCCCACAGTCCGTTACCTTGACCACTAGGTTACCGCGGTCAACTACCTATAGATGAAGTTTACCTTCAAGATCTAACTAATTAGAATATGGCTTGAAATATTTGTTGTTGTTTTTCATGGCATCTAATCAATGGTATAGCCAGATCGAAGCCCACGAAATTCATTATGGCAAGGGGCTACTTTTACATCAGTCGATAACCACAGTTTTGAGACCCAAACAGCACGAATGTGCTCGTTCCACTCCAATTATCAGGGACACAACACTTTGAGAGCGGTCAGAGGCATCCCACTTTTCTTCTCTTTCCACTAACGTCTTCAGAGGACTTGTGGCTAGATGAATATTTAGAGTACCCCGCTGCTAAACAAGGTAGCATGCATATACAAACATGTCTTCTCTGGGATTCGAGCCCAGGTTGCACGGCACTGTGGTCAGCGTCACAAATCATCATTCTGAATGGGCATCTGAAGGACTATGATGTTAGAAAGCGTGATGTATGTCAGAAGTAAAATCTAGTCATCCTGACAAAAGCTGAGATTGTGTTACTCATATAAATAGGATGTACTGAGCGCAACTGATAATTTAGACATTGAAATCATGCAAAAATACATTGTAAATAGACTTTGGTGCTTTCTTTCTATAACATTAAAAAAAAACATTAGTGGATATCTTAGTTTATTTCTAATAAAAATTTGGAAATGTACTCATACTTTTTGACAACCCAGTATTTTATATTGACAGACGAACGTAGGAATAATCAGGATATTCAATTTTATTTAGTTTTTGTATTTGTTAAATTTTTATTTCCTTAGAGTTTAATTTACAATTTACTTAAAATTATTTAAAATATTAAATACATTTGACCTCATTAATTTATTTTTATCCTTCTATCTCAATTTTTGTATTCTTTAATTCACTCGTACGATACACTGGTATCCTTGATACTATTGAATATTATTAAATACACTCATGGACAAAAAAAAATAGCACACCAAGAAGGAGCCGTTAAAATGAAACTAAATTTTACATACCGAATGGCTACTTTGATATAAGTAATATAGTAGAAAATCAAAGAAAAAGTATCATTTATTTCAGAGAAAAAGACAAAAGAACGGAGGATTTAATACCCTGTTGAACCCCCTCTATATATATAACGCGAATGCACGATGCAATGCGATGCGATCGGGTATTGAGGCATACAAGTTCTGTATCATGTCTTGAGACATTTCGTTACATATTTGCTGTAACTTTGTATCTAGCTCGTTGAAACTCGTGGGATGCCCAACTCGCCGTCCCAAATGATCCCAGATAGGCTCGATTGGAGACAAATCTGGGGATTGGGCAAGCCATGGAAGCGTAGAAACATTGCGGAGACAGTCTCACCCCTTTCCGTGTGAGGCAATTGTATTGTTGAAAAATGCCTCCTGGGAACCGTTACATGAGCGGCAACACATGTGGTTGCAGGATGTCATGGGCATACCGCTGGGCTGCAATGGTGTCACGGATCAATACTAGGGGTGACCGTGTATTGTTGGCAATGGCACCCCATACCATCACACCAGTTGTAGGAGCGGTGTGTCGCAGTAATGCAAAGGCAGGATTGAGGCGTTCACCACAGGGTTTCCACATATGAACATGATTGTCATCACTGCTAAAATTGAATCTTTATTCGTCACTAAAGACGACCTGGTTCCATTCCGCTGCAGTCTAGTTTCCTCGTGCGTGGCACCACTAAAAACGGATTCGTCGATGGTTGGGCTTCAAGGGCAGCACACGTAATGGGCGCCGCGATCCCAAATGTGCTTCAACCCCCAAAATCCCAAATGTGCTTCGTATGGTTCGAGAAGACACAGGGACCCCTAGTGTAGGTGCTACCTGTAACCTAGATGGCGGACGATGAAGCAGTTTGCTGTAAGCGTGCATTTCTTAAGATGTGGCCGTATTCTTGACGACAGGTCTGTCGAAGGCGTCGTGAGCCTGATCTTCGTGTAAATGACATCTCTCGGATCCACTGGTCCCAACACCTCCTCACAACACAATCAGAGCGGCCTATTTGACGAGTTACTCGCCAGCTCACCACCCAGCTTCCATCATGTCGATGATTCTCCCCGTCTCAAACTGTGAGATTTGCTCATATTGTCTTCGAAAACGGTGTAATGGCATATATACCTCAGCTCTTCCTTTCTGAACGATTCAGCACATTCAAACAAGCTTTGGTGTCCTGTTTTATACTCCACGGAGAAGGACGTTAAAAGTCTTCTAACGCGGCTATACGTAATGCGCAATCCCGCATTTTTTTCTTGGTGCGCTAATTTATTTTTACCATGAGTGTAAATATGGACTTAAGCTACATCTCTCAAAATCGTTCTCGGTAAGGGAAGTCATTAATATCAATGTTTCAAACTGTGTTGTATTAACTAAACGCTTTCGTAAATTACAAAAGATAAACAATGGCGGATTTTGTGAAACTCATCAAAATCTCATTATCCTAGTAAAAATTCCTGCTTTATTAACCACAAAAATATTCTAATATATTTTGAGAAGAGGAAATATTAGATTTTTATTGAGAAGAATACTTATATCTAAGAGTAACTTCTTTTAGGTGACAACTTTAGAAAATTAAGAGAAAAATAATGCTTAAAACTACAGCATTTTTAATTAGTTTACAATAACAAGAAATTTTAGTTACTATTTCATAACTCTATTTGCTTTTACCATTGCAAACATTTATAAGTCATACTTCTAGCTAAATTACATTGCATTACAACTGGATTAATAATTCCTTCTACACTTATGTTTCCGTTAATTAAGGTAAGTTAGTGCAACTTATAGCACATACAAATCAGATAAAATGAATTCGGATCTTCCTAGATATGGGGTCATTCAAGTTAAATACAAACACATGTTCTACAGAATGAAACATTTGTCTTTTGGCCGATAAATGGCATTGTGGGCTAACAGGCGATGCAAATAAATAAATCAGTGGAAAACTTGTAAACTTTCAGAGACCATTTACCTACGTACAACGACTACTTCTACTGACAGAGATTTATAATATATACCTCCAAGAAAGTACAGTATTTACTTTTTTGCGCAAATAAAGTGTGAGGTCAAGGTGAAATTTGTCGCTGAATGTAATCCTTTATTCAAAAGAAATTATTTGTATTAGAATACTGGGCCCGTGACTCTGCAATCGATGTCTAACAATTTATCACATGGCCGTGCTGATATAGGAGATAGCCGCATAATTACAGTGGCTTTGTCAATTGCTGTATAAATAAGCGCGGGGATCTATGCACAAAACTATAAACAGAGAACTGGTATGTAGTACCTTTTAGGTTTAAAAGCTACCATGACATTGTTCAGCAGAAGTTTATGCAATGCTAATCACTGGCGTAAAGGATGCGTAACGGTATTCAAAACGACATGATGCAGTTCTCATTTTACGTTCGTTATCTAGGTATGCCAGATTTCTAAGCTAGTCTAAGAGCGAGTTTGGTGAGATCCGAGAATGAGTCTACGTGACACTGTAGTTTCTCCGGTTTTGTCTCTTTCAAAAAGTGAATTTATCACACCTTCGAATAAAGACATGTAACACGTGAGGATTTCTGTTGGATGTAGCCGAGGTAACTTTTCTATCATTGATCCCTTGTCACCCCTCGTGGGGTCAGCTTCTAAGTCGTCAGATTGATGTACTTTGTGTCATTGCATCATCAGCAATCAACCATTTTTAAAGAAGATAAAAAAAATGTACCGATGATTGTTGTTCATTTGTAGGTGATGATTATCTGTAGGTTCTTACAAGCTTTATTAATATGTTACAATCAGTAGTATTCGTTTTCTAATAAAGAAGCTGCAACTTTCTAGACACCAAACTACGTTTCATATGATCAGTTCTTATATTTTAAACTGTTGTCATTTCAGATGCATGTTTAGTCTGATTGACGCCCAGGAAATTTGTCACGGTAAGGGTATAGTTTCTTACTCTAGTTGTTAGTCTTAAGCCCCATGTAAGTAAAAGCACAATTTACCTCCGTTCCACTCCAATTGTGAGGGAGAACACCCTGGAAAATAGCAAAAGATCCCCCCGATTTCCCTAATTACTCGAAAAGACTTTCGGCTTAACGAATATTTAGAGTGACCCTATGCTGAGTAGGCACTTAACATTTTCAAACATCCATGCCTTTCCCGCGATTCGAAACCAATCCCCATAGTACAGCAGTCAGAGTCACTAATCACTACACCATCTGGGTGTTACATTTTAGACTAAGTTGTTTGTTTTACTTTTATAAATTTATGTATTAAATAGTAACATAATTTAATTCGTTTTGCTTAGTTAATAAATTCCTTTATTATTGTTATTATTTTTTTTACTTTATATATTATTCGATGAATAATTGGACAAAACTTAAAACATAAATATTTTATATATATATTCTGTTAAGAGCTTTTAAAAAAAACAAAAGCAAATAAATTTAAAATGAAATTTGAATTGATGGACACATACGGCAAACATGATGAAATAAGTCATCATAGACATACACAGAATTTTGTTGTATGGAAAAAAATTCCTGAACATCATAGGACATAGGATAATGTTTTCATTTTCTAGAATAGGAGGCAATATATAAACAATCAATTGGGGAAATATAAGTAAACAAATAAAGAGATGACATTCTTCCTCAAAACATTTACTTTATGATATGATGATGCTATTACAGGATTCTTTGTATAGAAGAAGGGAATGGCATTTTTGTTAAATATTGAGCAACACATTTTCAAGCTTACCATGTATTATACACTAGATTGCTTTAAATCAATATGGAATCTAAGCAATGTTTATTTATTTAGGTCATTTTGGTTAAGTTAACTTCAACGCATTCTTGCAGATTGCTAAAACGGAAGTATATATTTGAGATTGGTGATTTTGAGAGAGACGCCTTTAAGGCTTTCATTCAGTTCACCAAACTATCTTAGGTAGTATCAAAGGTAGTTTTCTAGAATAAAATCGTTATCAAACTAAAAAAAGTACACCATATTTAGCATGAATTTAAAACTTACATTTTACCTTTTCCTTGCAATTGGTACTTGATATCACACGCTATAGCGAACAAGTTTCTTTTTTAATATTATTGAGACAAATGTGTTTTTTTTAGCTGTAAAAAAAATTAGAAATTTTAATTTTTACAAAATTTTATGAATGTTAATCCAGGTAATTTATTAAGTTCTGAAACACACACACATAGATATGTATATATAATTGTATTTGACAGACAAGTAATTGTGTGATCGTTGGATCTCTAATCCACAAAATACGCAAGTTTGTCAAATTAAAGTATGTAGATCTAATAGTTAACGGGAATATTTATCTATAACGGCCCTTAAATATTTGCCAGCAACTGCCCCTGGGAATTGATTACAGTAAACCCTTTCTTAGCGGAAATCTATTCAACAAAAGAAACACGCTTACTAAATTGCAGTATGTAGATCTTGTTTGAGAGATCTCGTGATGAATGAATGAGTGAGTTACTTTTCTCCTTTATAAAAAAGGATTATATGTATTTAGTGACCTATTGCAAATAAGTGATTATTGTAGCATTTCAGTAGCCACTTGTTTGTGCAAAGTATTATTAAAACATTAAAAAAAATGTCTTCATAACCTAATATTTGGAGTATTTTAAGTAACTAATATTTGGAACCAATGGACAAACCTTTCAAAAGTAAACTACACTAGGACTAATTTCTAAATTTTTCTTACCTCAGGTATTGCGAAAATAGTCAATGGTTTGTTTGAATATATCTATTATTGCGGAAGTGTTTTGCAAATTAATTTCCAAATTTCAAATCAGCTTCAACACTGATGAAAAATAAGGGGAATCGGCAAGAGCCTGGTCATTTTGAACCAATGCCAAGTGACAAAAATAACATAAAAACTGAGACTTCGCATTTTAAAATATCCACAACACACTTAGCAAAATTATTGTAGTTTAGTTACTTTTGCTGTGTAGCAACCATAATTGTTTGGCGAGATGGACATTTAAAATATTTTAATATTCATGGAAATAATAATGAATTTTCTATTTTCTGCCACCTACTCTTGACTTAAAAATGACTTACATAATTTTAATATGTGGTTTGCGTAACTTAGGACACATAATATGGACGGGGAAATGAATCAAACCTTTTCTTAAGAAAATGGTATGCTAATTATTAATACTTCATAAGAAATACAATATTTTTACTGTTTTGGTTAATATATCGATTTATGAATGCCATACTAGTATACTTAATAGACTTCGTATCTTATAAACACGAAGGTATGTAACGCAAACTCATATTTTAAGGTTGCTATAAAATGCTCTTTGAAGTGAATAAAATATATATTTAACATTTAGTAGGAAATATCATAATATAGATAGCTCACATTTTAAATGAATTAGATCCTACAAATTTAAATAAAACCCTTTTCACTTAAAGAACAAAGTACAGTAATTCCACACAAAAAAAAAAACACTTATAAACTTATAAGTGATACTTATAAACATGGTGGAAGTAATTTTGATATGCATTCTTTTTTTTTCAATTTTCTATGATGTGCATCTCATAAATATAGATGATAAAAAATCACACAATTTGAAGAATACCCCTTATTACAGAAAAAACCGTGCTCTATGAAATAAAAGTGTCAATAAAAAATAATCCACATCTACGAAAAATATGAAATATATATTACTTTTATATAAAATAAAAATTAGGAAAATACTTTAATAAATAATTTATATGATTTAATTATGTATAAATAATTATATTTTCAAAATAAATTGCAAACGCCATTTGTTTTAACATTAGACACAAATGTTGCTTAAAGTTTGGTATAAATAGATTTTTATTTCAAAATATATTTATAAGTCTTTCGTGTTTTGAACTTCATTTAGGATTTTTAAATATATCGTTAATATTGTAAATCGTTAACACTCATCTTTTTCTCTCAACATGCGTTTTTATATCTCTTTGTAGCAATAAAACATATTGAAAAGAGCAAAAAATAACGAAGACTTTCCCGAAACTAAGTTTTATTTCCTTTTTATTAAAGTTGTTTATTTATATATATTTTTTATAAATTTCTATTGTGAGTTTTTGGATTCTTGGGTTATACCTAGAAATATTTCCAAATACCGGAGAAAAAAATCTGATTTCTGAGAAACATTTTTTTTCTATGGATGTTTTTTATTGCTTTCAATTCCATTTAGTAGTTTAATGTTGTGGGAAAAATTAGAATTCCTATGGGATTAAAATTATCCTCAAAGATTCGCATATAATATGTATATTTAGTATCTCAACGGTCGTTGAGCTTAATTGAATGGAGAGCTTATCTCTGTCTGGCTCTAATCTCTTAAAGGGTATTTTTAGATGATTATAGAATTTTCTATTGTCAGTTAAGTTAAGGTATTTGAAATCAAAAAATTTAACTATGGAATTTTTTTTTATATTTACTTTTCAGGCGAGAAAATTAAAATTACATTGAAAATTCCTTTTTCTGAAACCTATAAAAATCGAGATTTTTATCAGAAAAGTGGGCTTAGCAATCCTAGCCAATACAGATGTAGCTAATGTCCGAAGGAGAAAAATTTTGCTGTGAATTTTTATCCAATTCTGAAGAAAGAGAGGAAGCATCCAGATTGGCCGACACAATAGTTCGGCTATTTGGCAATACATGGATGAAAATTGAGCTTCCAATCAGAATGGACTTGCAGATCAAATAACGTTTAACATTAGACCATGTGAGAGATCTAAGTTTAAGAATTTAGAAGTAAAATAAGAAAATAAAACGAATGCATTTAAAACTAAACAAAATCTGGATTGACCAAGATATCTCTTGGTCGTAGTATCTCAACACAATTAATTCTTCCCACAACCTTTTGAATTATTTTAAATATAATTTTAACAATTAAAAGCATTTAGATGCACACTTTTGTATAGATGGTATATTATTACTTAAATATGCAGTAAATTTTCATTATATTTCATTTTTCAAAACTCACTCACTTTGAAGAGGGTGCCTATACATTTGTGTGGAAAATCCTAAAACCTTCAAAAATTATTGATTTGTGATGTATTATTTTCACTTGTTAAAATACCTTACATATTTTAAAGCTCCAAAAACCTAATTTTAAATTACTATTGAATCAGAGCAAATATCATTTATGGGATGCATATTTTATGCAATGCGATGCGTTTTCGTGTGACCATCAAATGCGGAAAAAAAATTCAGTTAACTTTTGCTGTAACTTGAGTCTTTCTAGCAGTGGCGTATATAGACCTCTCTCTTATCAGGGATTACATTCTAGAAAAATAAAACACGGTGGAGGTTTAAACCCAAAACCATCCTCGTGTATAAAACTGCTTTTTAGCTAATGATAAGTCTCACTGTATCTCAAACGACAGATATGTGGATTTGTATACGTTTCCAGAAGTGCGTTGTTGCTTTTGATCTTTCATGAATTTTTTTTTTTTTTTTTTTTTTAATTTTTTTTTTTTTTTTTTTTTCAGCTTGTGTTTTTGTAACGGCATTCAGCTATACCTTTTCTTGCTATATTCAAGCAATTTTATCCTGCCTTCATTAACTTAAAACGTATTCAAAGACTGTAAAAACTGTTTAATAAATGCAAATGACTAAATTACAGTAAGGAAATAAAGTTCATAAATATGAAATTGTGCTGATGATGCAAACCATTGAGTTTATGTAATTTATTTACCTGCCAGGGAAACGAAAGACGTAAAGCTTTATGTGTTTCATATTCAAATTACAATTGTTGTGGTTAAAGTAATGTGGTTGTGTGAATATAAATATTTTGGCATGCCTATTTTAGGAAGCTGTTAAATGTTGCAACTGTGTGAAAAAAACAGGACTTGGATTTCTATTCAATGAATAATACTGTGGTGAAGCTTATCTCTTTCAAACCAACTGACTTTTCTGTAAGCTTGACTGTATTATTTTTCTATTCCTACTATTAGCTCGCACTGTCTATAAATTTATTTATTTATATATATGTATATTTATTTATTTATCTTGGTGGATTTTTCAATCGTTAATAAAATACATTTTAATGCACTGAATTGAGCTGAAATTTTATATACAGGATCATTTTGGATAACAATACAATAATTTAATTATAATGATTAAAAATTAATTGATTAAAAATAATTATTTAAAGAATTACAAATACAGCCACGTTTGCGACTTAGCGACCCTTTTGGCGACTTGTGTCAAAACTTTGAAAAGGTTTTTTTTTTCTCACGTGTTAAAAGCATTCAGTTGGACTGAAATTCAAAGGACAATACGATACTTTAATGATAATTAAAAAAACTAATTACCACTTAATGTTGTGATTCTGTCCTATGTATATACATATTTATATTAATTGTAACTATTTAATAAAAAGTAACTAAAATAAAATTTTTCGTTGTTGATCTTAGTAGGAACTGACTTAAAAACTATTTTTTTTTATATTACTTGTTTAATTCAACACAGTTTAATAATTCTAAATAATGATAGGTCAGAATATGTGATAGTAATGTGGTTTTAAATTTTTTAAAGTAACAGATTTGCTCTGAGGGATACTTTTCTTCATCAAAGCAGTTCACCCTTTGTTATTGTAAAAGCTATGAGACTCATTTTTAAAGATTTTTCAGTATCAGAATTTACAAAGAAATGTTTACTTGGTAGTACCAAAGTCTCATATGATATGATCCTGAGAACGCGAGGGAAAACATTTATGCTAATGGTTCGATCTTTAAGTAAATATGGTGTAATGTCATTATTTAGTATAGGTAATGTAGTATTGGTATAAAAACTAAACATATATTAGAAAAATCGAGCATTGAGCATGGTTATTGCATGATATAGAGAAGGACTCTTCCACAAACAGATATTTTTAAATTCAGAATATGCTTACTTATAAAAAAGAATGTTAGGAAAGAAAAAAGTCTTCATAAAAAGAGAGAGGGTGATATATGAAAATAAAAGTAAATATTCAAGAGTATGAGGCAGGAATGTTCTGATATAAAAGTATTTTTTGCACAAAAATTCGTTTTTCTGAAAATGTAAAATTTCCATCCTCGATGTACTTTTTATAAGAAACTATTGTTTATAGGTATGTACCTTTTTTATGATATAATCCTTATGTTTGAAATTGTAGTGAGTATATATTAAATAAGTGAAAATTTTTTTCCTTACAAATCTTGATGTTAAAAGAAATGAAATTTCTTTCTCCAGTACAATATCTTACAAATTAATAAGAAATTCAAAATAAGCCTAAAGCTAATTTTTTTGTAATGCCAAAGAGACATTCTACAAGTATAAAAAAAAATCACATGTATCATTTTAAGTCTGAGAAAAGGTACTTGTAAAATGCGCAGCTTAATGCCATCGATATAGGATATTCTTACTTCCGTCATATAGAGGGAAAAAAAACTAAATAGCCAGGGTTTGGTTGATTATTTACTTTAAAGTAACTCGATGGCTCTTGGCGGTACATCTCGCAAATTTGAAACATGATCACTAAAGATAAAACCTGAAATGTGTAACTGGACTATCCAAAACAACTTTTGTGGAATTCTGGGTAGTAGAGTTTCATAAAACAAGCTATGTCAAATAATAAGTCCACATGGAGTGCTAAAATATTCGAATTGTATAATATACTAGCTGTGGTATACCCGTTCTTCGCAAGGGTGAATTGAAAAATTAAACAATACAGATTGAAGGATAAAGAAGTTTTTAATGAGTTAATTTTACGTGAATTGCGAACTAAACAAAAAAGAGCTTTTTGCATATCTCAGCTGAACAAAAAAAAAATTTGTTTAATTTTAAGTCTGTAGATATAATAGCTGATATAAAGGATTTTTTTTATTAATAACACCCCGTAACGCTGTTGTGGGCTCTTTTGTGAAAACACCTTCCTTCTGCTCCACAAAAGTAACACCTTCTTACAAATTTTGTGTAATAAAGGCTTAAAATAATATAAACAATTTATATATGGAAGTGTAATACGTTAATGTTACTTTATTTTATGTTAAAATTGTAATATTCTTAAGCAACGCCGTCCCTTGCATTATGATGACGATTCAATAAAATCATAGCGAAATACTGGCGACAGAGCTAAGTTGAAATCATTTTTTAGCGAACCTGTTTGAAACTTGGAGATTGATTGAACTGTGTAGAAGTTAATATGCTGTAGCGCCACCTGATGTGGAGCTGGAACAAAGAGGGTAGCACAAAAACCTTCTCCATAAAAAATACATATACATGCCCGTTTTCATAGTCATTGGTTGAACGGTGTTGGAGTGATGCGATTTCATTTTGGAAAACATCCGTTTTTATGTACATAGATTTATAATTTATTAAGTTTTGTTTGTTATAGGTTGAGAAATGAAGTCAGATAAACTTATAAAATATTGATAATTTAAAAAAAAAACATGATTTTTCAAACTTTTATCACAAACAATAAATATGTTGAATTTAAAAGCTTTATTTTTGATTTCCATACTGTTAATTTCTTAAGCTTCACATTTAAAGCAATAGCGTTATTAGCGTTAAGTTAATATTTTTAAAATTGAAACAAATAGCAAAATATTCCGTTTTTGAGGACTTCCAAGAGTGATGAGTAAGCGGAAATTATTATTAGTAGTAGTATTGATTTAGCTGCACGAAAGTCAAATTTTCTAAGCTATTTGGATCAAAAAAGAAAAAAAAAATGTCCACTCCATACGGAAGTGTTTCTTTTATACGCGAATGGAGACATGAATCTTCATTCTAAAGAAAAGAAATGACGTCACGCAAGTAATATAGAAGCACCTTAAAAAGAAAGTCCAAAACTGAGAATTATTTTTATTGCAGTTTGTTTATTTGTGTTGAAAGTATACTTTTATCAAAATAGTTTCGCATGTATACTTGATACTTTTGGAAAACACTAAGCATACAAAAAATATAATGTAAATGCTTTTATATAGCTCTACATTTATCAGAAGTTATTTTATCAGTTTGTTTTCTAAAGCTCCAAATACAGGTTAATCTGTTTTAGGGACCACATAAAAGAAATCGCACAAGAAAAAAATTTCAAAAATTTCACAAATACTGACATATAATAAACAATTTTGTCGACGTACTTCGACATGGCCATCCTTCGATGACCATATCGTGGGGTTTCAGCGTAAGTTAGAGGTGTGGGATTCTCGAAATGATAAGACATTTTAGAATTCTTAATATGACATTTATTAAGAATTTAACTTAGATTACTTAGATATCGAACAAACTTATATTAAGTGAGAATAAACCAAAACACGTAGTCTTAATTAACACAGATCGCGCAATTAGATCACTTATGAATATAATTATATTATATCCACCTAATTTCAATAATATATTCGCGTTCAGAATATAATCTTCCTACCTTGGTTGAATACTCAACGTCCAATCTACTTCAAATATTTATCCTAAGGATCGTACAATGGTATGTACCTTGGCTATAATGGCGAGCTTTGCGGGATTGTAGATAAGCCGTCAATCAACACTTCTATCTTCTCTGAACTCAACTTTCTCTAAATTGCCATTCTGCTCACTAAAACTTCTATTCTTTTAAAGGTTATCTAATTTGCATCTATGCTTCGTTTCACTTCTTGGATTTGGGTTGGAAAAGATTTGCCATTAATCGTGGCCGTCAAAGAACACATAGGTTATGTTAGAGGAAGGGCGCGTGAGATGTCACAGTACTACAAAAAACTTTTTTATATGCGGTGGATAGGTATCGCATAAAAAAAGTCGCACTTAAAAAATATGTCAATTATTTACGAAATTTTCGAGGAAGTACTTTCAAATAAAATAAATAATTAAATTCCACACATGGATACATTTTTAAAACATTTAATTTCTCATTGTATATACACGGATAAATTTTGAAAATGTGCTTATACATAATCCACTGCTACTCATCGTAATATAAAGCGCGCATCTTCTTGTGATAAATTAGTTCAAAATCGCTTTCGTCACTTCAAGGTACAATTTTAACTGATTTATTATAAGCTATTAAAATAAGTGATACATGAGTTGTCGTGGCTACATGAGTTGCCAGATAGCATGGGGAGAAGATTTTATTAATATTCGAAAATCTGACATTCTAAGATCTCTTATAAAGACATGTTGTGTTGCAAATCAACAACGAAATTTAAACAAGTTAGACGGGGAGAGATTTGCATAATTATTTAATAACTTAGATTTGTATTAATTCTGGAATGTCATTTTCTTAGAATAATGTTAAACACCATTTACTAATTTACGACTTAACGAATGTTGATACATCTTTTTTTTGGAATTGAAGGGATTTGTATCGTTCTAAATAAATCGATGTGCTATCTATAGTGTTTAAACTTTGTTCGAATTAAGGTTTTTTTTTCAGATTATTATTTTCGAACGACACATTAGATACATTCAAGAAAGATTATGTGAACCGTTTTATTATGAGCTGGTATAGTCTATAACGTATTAATGTATGCATAAATTTTCTTACCATTCCCTAAATTAGGGCTTTTCTGCGCTTGTCTTAGCTAATTAAATGTTTTTAAAAAATTAATTAATTTCCTCTTTCAAATATTTTTATTTTATTTCATCTTTATAAACCTATTTTCTACGTGATAAAAATGACTTTTGGAGTTTTCGACTTTAAACGTGAAATGAGTACAAAGGGAGTTAAGAAATTGAAATAAATAAAACGAAAATATTTACACAAATTCACACAACATGCAATTAATAAATCAATTTAAAAAAAAATGATCTTTAATATAAAAAGCGACTAGTAATTTTGAATTGGAAAAAAAAAGACTAATTTAGACTGTACACTATTTTTGTTTAAATAATGGAATTTAGTTATTTTTAAGACTTATTGATTTTTGTATCCTCTATTCATTCAACATAAATTAATACAATAGGAGTACAATAACTCACATTATCAAGTAAACTACTTAGAAACTGAAGAACCGTCTAAAATACAAAGCATTCTTTGTCCGTCATACATCGCCAACAGATACTATTTTGAATTCGTTCGAATGCGAAAAAGCTTTCTAATTCTAGGTTACTACACACTGTACTTCCATTCTAGTTGCTAAATGGGAGTTCCTATAGTGAAACAGAAATACTTCTATTTAGAGACTTCTCTCGTCATTTACTTATCGAGACTTTATGCTCCTTCTCCTGATGTTTCGTTCGTTTCTAGTGAGGTACTAGCAGCAATCTTCCTCTGGGACTGACCAGCTGCTTCCTGCACATCAAGATAATCCTTTCCTTTATTATCCCTTTTAGAAATATATTATTAGCTCTTGAGTGTTTATAAGCTAACTATATAATAGTTTTAATAAATATTTTGATTTTAGAGATAGTCGGCAGGGCGGGGGGGCTTTACTTAACGAAGTTGCTAAATCCCGAAATAAAGTTCGTTATATGAAAAATTCATTATATAGAGATTAATCGTTCGATATACTTTATAAATAAAACCAATTTAAATTCATAAATTCTATATATTTAAAAAAAGTAATTATTCACACCTTTTTGTAAATTAATGTCTATTTATTTTATATATCTTACCGATAAAAAAAGAAACTGCAAGGAAAACAAGAAAAAAGAATGTAGAGGAATACACTGTATTTTCAACATTAAGAAAATAATTTTATATTAAAATTCATGAATTTTAAATCATTTTTTTTTATTTGTAGCCTACAAGTAATTTTAAGCATACATTATTTTATGACGTTATTTATTTATCGAAGATGTTTCTAGTGAACTGGACAATGAGTGATAAAGGAGGCACTTCTTTGATGAAATGCCCAGAATTCTTTTGCTCTCTGTGAGTTAGGCGCCTAATAAAACCAGTTCAAGATTCATGACCACCGTAAAATGTGTTCAAAGAGAGAATAACTTGAAATGTCCAGAAATACTTCAAAAACAGAGAGAGAGAGAGAGAAATAAGATACAAGAGAAAACGTTCGTGATATATCAAATGTATTTCGCTATTGGGAGACACTTTTAGGAAGAAAATTGTGAAATAAAATTTTCATTTTAAAACACATAATTTTATATTTTTTCATAAACCAGTATATAAAACGTATATACCAGTAATAAATATACTTTATAATTAATGAGATAATGATTGTAGAAAGTAGAAAAATAATATTTTAATCATTTTCCAAACATTCAGAGCAGACTGTATACAAATGCTCAACTTCTCGCTGGAGTTCTCAGCCCCCCAAATAAACTTTTGAAGGTCATTACATTCCAATCGTTCGAGAGAAAGAAGGATTGCATCAAGCCTGAAGGTTCAATGACCTAAAATGAGCAGCTACAGATAAAATTGTGGTTCTGCCAATTATTTTTAGAATCCTGGGAGTATTTTCTTGTTGCTGGGGTGTACAGAACACCCAGCGCGAGTGATCGCGGGATAACTGTATTTCTAGCAGGACAACACACGGCAACATTTGGTATTACATCAATAGATAAAATTGTAGCAAATGTGATTGATTCCCTGAACTGCAAGGTCTCTCACAGATTAAACACCTTTAGAGGCTTAATTGACTATAACTTATTTCATCTCTCCCAGCAGCAATGAAACATCAATTACAGAGTCCTGCGAGTATATGGTTTCCACTCCTCAGAGAACTATCAGTACATTGATTGAAATTGAATCTGTACTTCGTATCTGCTCCCTGTAACGCAGGGAGAGTTGGTCTTTCTTCTTACCCCCGTCTTTATATTACCACACTTGTATTAAAATTACTTTTTTTTACATAAAATATTGAATTTGCATAAGTATTCTCCTGAATCTTTTGTCTAGTGACTATGTACACAACTTGTGGGTCACGGGTTCGAGTCTTGGTGCTACTAAAACCTTGTCATGTATAGGGGGCCTAAAGCAATTTAAATCTGTAGAGTACAATATCCTCCCGTTAGTACGTTGTATTAGTCAGAAGAGAGGGGTGTCGTCCTGGACACTTAACCGTTTCTCAAATTTAGGAAGCTCGTAACTATTGAAACACAAGTTTCTTTATAGTGTGACTTAAATCAGAGAGCAGTTGTGCGCTTGATATTAAAGTCAGTGGTCGCGCGCGGTGACTGCGTCATTTCAATCCTTTTTTTTTTTTCTTCATATAATTATTTTTCCAGTATAAATAACGTAAATCCAGTAAATGTCTTACTTAAGAGAAAGTATACTTCAGTACTTTTAAGGACTTTTTTAATTTTTCATAGGCAGAAAAAAGTCCAAACAAACTGAACTAAAATGTTTCCAATGTGCATGACTTTAAAAAAAACACAAATCACACACTCTCTTAGCTAACATTACAGAAATGATATTTTTCAAGCAAAACTGTCATATTCTGTTCAAGTTATTATAGTTTTATTGTCCTTTGATGATCGTCAAAAAGTAAATACAACTTTATATTTCTTGTGTCTTTTTGAAGAGGAATAGTGTGCCTTATAGTACAGTTATAGCTTTCTGTATTTCTTGATGGAGTTTTTTTTTAGTCAGCAGTTAAAAATTTTCCTTTCAACTTAAACGTTTAATGTTCATCGTTTTTCTCAAATTTAATTTCGCTATCATGATTAATATCCATTATTTCATCTTCCCTTTCTTGATCAATTTCAACTTCAGCCTATAAACATCCCAAATGCTCATGTCTTTTTTTTATTCTATATATTTACATTTATAAACCATTAATGAGTCGTACAACACAGCAATAAAAACCACTAAGTCGTTCGCAGGAGGAACATGTAGCCTGCTCATAGAAAATATTTTGGAACAAAAGTGATCACGCAGGGAACTCAGTTACCCAAGTACCTTAAGATAGTAAAAAAAAGTTTACCATTCCCAATAAAGAGGGTGTATGTGAAACATATATTTTAATTTCCATTTAGACTGTCATGTAGGTGGTTGCTCTGACAAGGTCACTGGTAACAAATAAACAATTTTCCCAGAATTAAAGATTTCATGAGCCTCAGGTGACACTGTACTTCACGCGACCACTCACGGGTTAATATAACTTTCTTACTCTTTATATATGCATATGTGGATGTGTTTTAATATGAGTCACTTTTAGAACTCTTGCATAATCTTGCATATCCTACGTTAGTCGCAATATATAACTTAACGTGTAGAAAAATCCAATGTTCTTTACAAAAAAAAGTCTAGTTTGTAATACGAATATTTGAAATTATTGTGAAACATTTACATGGTGTCCGGGCTTAAAGTATCAAAACGTTCTGGCTTATTATTACGGAATTACCCATCAGAATGCACTAAACTGTTTATCCGTGGATTGGAAACCACTCCGAGTTTTTTGGGTCTGGTCCAATTGGCCACACGTGCGCGCATTAATCGGCAATCGCAGACGATAAACTTGTTACACTTTCATTAGTAAAAATATGGAATCCACAGTAGAAGGTGCAGTGCGTACTTTGGTTAAAGGAATTTAAATCAGTCACGCGTTTACAATGACGTGTTCGAACAGAATGGAATATCGTTACTGGCTTGCCTAATAGACTTAACAGGACTCCTATAAAATGAATTACGCACACGATGAGAAATGTCTTCTATCATTAAAACTTAAAGATACTTGCCAGTTTGAGATACAAAAGTTCCCGTCTCGTTTAATATTCTTTCTCATAGGGGGATAGATTTCGATATCGGAGGATCGATCTTCCATTCTGTTTGAACACGACTCTGCACACGCGGGATTGATTTAAAACCAAAGTACGCACTGACCTGTTTGCTATGCCATCCATATTTTTACTAAAGAAGTCAGTGTAACAAGTTTATTGTCTGCGATTGCCGAATAATACTCATATGTACGGCCGATCGGACTAGACCAAAAAATCTTGGAGAGGTTTCAAATCCACTGATAAACAGTTTGTTACATTCTGGTGGATAGTTCCGTAATAGTAAGTCATTAGTAAGCCCGGACACCCTGTACTTGCTCGAGGCCCTTATTAGACCAGAAATATAGAAACAATAATTAATGCAACCTTTGCAGTCATCATAAGAAGATATTTAAAAAAATTAAACACATGATCGAAAATTTTTTGAGTAAATGCTACTCCAACTATGAAGTAATAGAGAAAATAATTCATTTCAATTTTCCTCTTAAGAATCTGAAAGAGAAAAAAAAGAATTACGACCAGGATAATGCAATAAAATGTTCTTTAGATCCAACGAGGTATACTGTCCAGGAATCACTAGTATTAAAAGGAGTAAATTATTTCTGCATATCATTTGCCTGTTAATCCGTTCAAAAATATTTGCACAATATGTCACATGAATCAAACATGATGTTGCATAGGCATTCGTAGCTCCCTGAATAATGGAAAAAAACAAAATATTTCACATTTTCTCCTCCAGAGTAAGTAATAAAGAAAGAGCAAACGGGAAAATATGAGATAAACAAATAATAAGGAGTTATTTTTGCTTCCCGAAATTCATATTACATGTTGTAAGAAACGCCGCGTGTGTCTTTGCATTAGAAAGCAGGAAAAAATATTCTAAGCTAATATAAATATATTAGGGCTTATTTTCTCTTCGTGACTTTGCTATTTTTCGATTTTTTCCCCACACATCTACGTTCTCTAATGCAATTTACAAACTAAGAAACTTAAAAGCTAGGATAGGCTTATAATGTTTTCTAGAACTTTAATATACTTTTCGATGCGAAAATGTAAATTTTTCGATAGGGAGATATAAATTGTAAAGATGTCCATTCATCTTTCGGAGTTCATGAAGTATTGTATCAATAACATTCAAACTGCTTTTATATATCATAAAAAGTGTTACGTAAGTATTTATAAGTTTGAATAATTTAAAAAGTGTAGCATTTTATTGTGGATTTAAGTTGATCCTTGTGATTTTAAATATAAAATAATCCTGTAAAATTTCTGCATATGTATGCTTTAATATAAATTATTAATAAGAAAACACAACTTTTGAAAACAATATTTTTTTTCATATTTAATTGTAAATAAAGTAGGGAAAATTTTAATTTCACAAGACAATCTTTTTTTCCCCTTAAAATACCTTAGAAAAAAATTGTAGTTGTTATTTGTTTAAAATTAAATAATTTACCAAAGCAACTCTAAGAAATAAGTAAATTTCGGTACTAAATTTCTATATTTTCATTTTTTAGCCAATTTTGGCTTTCAAATTGGAATTAAAATGTAACTTTAATGCAAAAATTACTTTGCAAAAATTGCACTTTAAATAAAGGAGACATTGTAAAGTATTATTTCTTTCGCAAAATATTTTTTTTCTTAATTCTTATGATAAACAACAGCTTGTAGTTTTTTTAATCCCATTGAGGTAATTTTTTTTTCTAAAATTGATTGATTTGATCGCATAGTAATGATGCTTTAATTAATTTCTAGGCATAAGTGTCAATAAAATCGAAGTAGTGGACTATTTTATTGTTTGTAATATATTAAACATTTACATAAACTTTCAAAATTCATTTCTCCTTCAAATAATACGAAAAAAAGTTGATTTGTTTTAAATTAACTTTATAGTATGTTTACTCTTAGAGTAAATTGCAAATGTACCATGGGTGAGGAGCAAAATTGTTCAAAAATTATAAATAAAATTATTTTTAAAATAAATCAAACATACCATACGTGAAAAAAGTACAAATTCTGTTTTACTTGAAAAATCGGATTATTATGGGTTCATTGTAAAGCACTTAGTTCTTCGGCAAATTAGCACCTATCAAGTTCAATGTCATGTTAAAGGCTATTATTCTTTCCTTTTAAACTTTCCATAAACATTTACTGCAATAAACGAGTGTTAGGCTCATGACTCGGAGTCAGTACTGCTTCATTTGAGTCGTGGGCTCAAATCCTGATACCACAATGAATCTCCTTGAAGCACATAACATAAATTTAGATAAACGTTAAAATGAGATAAAATACAATTGGGCTCTATCAAAATGCGTTATTATTCTTATTTTTCATTTAGATGTTGGCAATGGATCAGGAATTTTTATCCATAACGAAGTAACGAGTATGACACATGAGCTGGAACTTTACTCTCGTGTGAACTACTAACCTCGATAGACTTATTGATATCACCCCACTACTAGATTAATCCAGACCGTCACCTCAGGTTCACTTTAATTCTGCGAAAACTCTGTTTGTGTTTGTTACCAATGAACTTGTTAGTATCCACCTTTGTGATAGAAATGGGAACTAGATTACATTTGTCACCTATCACCCTCTTTGGGGGATTGGAAAAAGTTTATTACAATCATAAGGTGCTTGATATGACTGAGTTCCCCGCTCGACCACTTTTGCTCCAAAATATTTTTTATGAACAAGCTACATTTTCCCCCTGTGAATGACTTAGTGGTTTTCATTGATGTGTTGTAAGACTCATTATGGTTTTTAAATGTAAATGAACAGTATAAAAAAATAGGCATCTGCAATCTCTACTGGATGAAATTGAAACTTCGGAGATATAAACTGATCAAGCAAGGGAAGATCCTGATGAAATATGGATATTAATCATTATAGCGAAAGTAAATTTGAGAAAAGCGATAATCATGAAACGTTTGATTCGAAAGGGAGATTTTCAAAGGCTACCTAAAGAATTCCATTGAAAAATATATAAGGCTTCAAGTATACCACAAGACACAATACATCCTGTCAGAAAGACACACGAAAAAAAAAATTCAACATGGTATTTGTCAATCATCTAAGGACAGTAAAAATACATACAATAACTTCAACAAAATTGGACGGTTTTGCCTGTAAATATCATTTCTGTAATTTTAGCATAAAGTATCTGTTATTTGTGTCCTTTATTAAAATAACGCACATTTGAAACATTTTAGTTCAGTTTAATTGGATTTGCTCACAAATTATCAAAGAAAAATTTAAAAGTCCTAGACAAGGTAAGTATACTTCTCTTCGGCTTAATATAAGTCTCTTAATTAAAATATTAATTAAAGCGATGGATGCAATGAGCAACCGCTATTAAAAAATAAATTAGTTTTTTCTCTACTATCATACATCAGGCACATAAACAGAAGCAAATGACATTTCCTTTAGAGTACAGGAACCACTTCAATTAGTCAAGTAGATACAGCTCGGTTAATTTCAATTTTACTAGTATGGTAAAGTCTTTAAGCAAGCGAGTTGATAGTTGGATCATTCCATATTTCACTTAATGTTGAAGCGATATCTATATTGACCGCGCGAAGTGTATTCGGAAATTGTTGAATTATGCCGATCCGCGCGTATCTGCTGTTCCCGAGAATACAGTTTGGTAGCGTTTCTAAATGTTCCACTATTCAGTTATTTGCAGCGATATTCAAACACATTGGCAGGGAAATTGAGTAAGTACTAAATCCACTTCAGCAAAGCCCTTTCGAGAAGGATATTGCTTTGCATTATGGTTATTCACTTTGTGTTGTGGGTATTCAAATATTATCCAACACTCGAAATTTAGGACTTTTAAGAGTCAATTGATGGAGTTTTAGATGGACTAAAATAGAAAGAAGGTTGAAATAAAAATTGTTAAAACACAATAAACCTATTATTTCTCTTGAAAGTTTATTTTAAAAACAATGCTGATACTATATTTAACAAAATAGGCATTGAAAAAATGAAGGGAATTAACCAGCGGTCACTCGAGCCTGTTTTTGCTACCGTCGTTACTCGCGGGGTGTAGAGAACACCCCAAACTTTTAACACGTGTATTTAATGATGAAAATAAAATTAAGTCATTTTGATACATATTTATAAAGTACAAGATGCTTTTTGTATTATACAAGTAAAATTATTAAATTTATTGCATACAAATGAGACTAACATTAATTTAAACTAAACATACAAAATTTTCACTTTAAAACACATAATTTTATATTTTTTCATAAACCAGTAAAACGTATATACCAGTAATAAATATACTCTATAATTAATGAAAAAATGATTGTAAATAGAAAAATAATATTTTAATCATTTTCCAAACATTCTGAGCAGACTGTATACATATGCTCAACTTCTCGCGGGAGTTCTCAGCCCCCTAGATAAACTTTTAAAGGTCATTACATTCCAATCGTTCGAGAAAGAGGGATTGCATCAGGCCTGAAGGTTCAATGACCTAAAATGTGCAGCTACAGAAAAAATTGTGGTTTTGCGCATTCTTTTTAGAATCCTGGGAGGATTTTCTTGTTGCTGGGGTGTACAGATCACCCCGCGCGAGTGATCGCGGTTTAAGTGAATATTTTTTGTGAGTGATGCGATTATATTCACGTTGTACTTACTTTAAAGTAACACGAGGGATATTAGTGATGTACCTCTTAATTTTGAATAAGGTCAAATGGTGAAGTTAACACTTCAGCTGGGACCTGAGCTACCACAGCCATGAGTGGCCGCGGTAGATGAGTTGTATAGGTATCGGATTGTGGCTGGCTTTGTCACGAGTTCGAGCCCAATACCACTAAAGACCAGCCGTGAAGGGCAGCGATACACGCTAAATCTGTCGATAGTTGAAACTTCCTCCTGTTGGTAAGGTATCGTAGTTAGGTCAGGGGGATGCCAGCTCAGGTGTCGTCCACGTCACTTGACCATGGTTCAAAATTACGGGGTCCATCGCCAAAAGTCCTCGTGTAGTTGAACAGTGTGACGTTAATATTCAATCCCTCATCACTGCCATGAATGTGTTTTGTGATAATATTGTGTTTGTCTCCAACAAAGGACGTATTTCTTGTCAGAGGACTAATGACCTTCAAACGATCATGTAGTTTCTCTTGGGAAAGTACTCAAAACAAGACAATACGGACGCCTAGGTTCTAGGGCGAGTCAACATTTGACTTCATTTTATCCAGCTGACAGAGAAGTGATCGGTGCAGCTCCAACGCTAATCTCCGACTTCAGTCCACCGTACGAGAAGTGACAAGAACCAATGACCGAAGAGTAATGACGTCTACGTTTAAAGAGAAATAATTCTGCGCCACGTTTTTCTTTTGAAAACATGACATATTCCTCCTTTAAAGAGACACGAAAAGGGGAACCCACACGCTCCAAGATGTTGCTACATACTGTCTGAGATTCTCTATCAGATTCGCTTAAACTCTTTCAACTACTGTCGAACCTTTCAAGACTCCAGCAGAGCCACTATCACGTCGTCCTAACACAGCCTTGTTCAATTTTCTTGTGATCAGGCCTTAATAGCACATCATGAATATATAATTTAAATGGAAAATTAAATTTAGAATATAGAAATAATGCTGCCATTACAGTACTGGTTTTGTTAAATAAGTAAACATTGAAACAGAAATTAAGTAAATAAATCAAAACAACAGCACCATTGTCTCGTTCTATTTGTTTATTTTTATTCTTTTGTAAACAAAACAAAAGTGCTGCCACTCACAACAATACTTAATAATTTTTATCAGAATAACAATAAGAATTAATATTTCTTAGATTGGGGAAAAAGAAATCCATTATTTTTGCAGGAAATTCAAGACTTTATTTAACATGTTTCGGATTATCTGATTGGGATCAAATATGCACAGTTTTGTTATATAATTTTTGTAATTTTAAAGGTAGCTTCACAATGCCTCTCTCATAAAAGTCTCCGTCCTTATTGGCGAAAAACTCTAGTAATCGATTTTTACAATCTGCTCTTCATCCCAAATTTTTATCACTCAGGAAGTTTTGAAATGCAAGAAAAAGGTAGTAATCACTTGGTGCCAGGTCCGGACTATGTGGTGTATGCAATAAAACTTCCCAACCAAGCTCCCAGAATTTCTGGCGAGTCACTACAGACGTGTGTCGCCTGGCGTTGTCCTGATGGAACACAACACCGGTTCTGTTAGCCAATTCTGGCCGTTTCTGGTCAATCGCTTGCTTTAAACGGTCCAGTTGTTCACAGTAGAGATCTGAATTTAGTGTTTGGACATACGGAAACAACTCATAATTAATGATTCCTTTCCAGTCCCACCAAATACAAAGCAAACCTTCCTGGTCATTAGTCCTGGATTGGCCACCATTTGAGCTGTTTCACCGCGCTTTGATCACAATCGTTTTCACACAATATTGTCGCACGTGACCCATTTCTTATCCCCAGTCACCATCCGCTTAAGAAATGGGTCGATTTCATTCCGTTTGGGGAAGGCCTCGCAAATGGAAACTTAATGGATGTGGCACCCAAACATCGAATATTTTTTAAATCCAACTCTGCGCAAATGGTTTAAAACTATTTTGTGGTCAATATTTAGCTCCTGGGCGATGCTACGAGTTTTAACATGTCCGTCAACTTCGATTATTTTTGTGATTTTATCGACATTTTCAACCATGGGGCTGTCTGTGCGAGTTGCATCTTTAACATCAAAAATGTCTGAACGGGATTGACGAAACCAAAATTGCACGCAATTAGCCATTACAGTATCGGAACTATAAACACTATGCACAATTTTAACCACCTGGCTTGCATTTTCACCATTATCAAAGAAAAACTAAATCTTACGAATTTTCTCTTTGTTGACTTCCATTTCGAACACCCTATAACTCACAACTAAATGGACCAAACAAAAACTGCAAAATAATTTTTCTTAGTGTGAAATGTCACGAGCATAAATTTGAAATTATTTGATCAATACTTCACGAGATATTGACACTACAGCCATCTACCGAAAAAATAATGCATTTATTTTTCCCTTACCTAATATTATCAGAAATAAATGAAGCCTGCAAGATGATGTGATTACTTCAGATCTGTGGATTTCAAAGCATTTTCCCCTGTAAATTTGAAATATTTGCAATATTTGTATATTGATTTAATGGATATTGCCTTACTCAAATATTTAGCTATTTTTATTCATTAAAATTCTTTGATTTTTTTCAATTTCAACAAAAAAAAAAAAAAAATTCTTTCTTTCTATTTTTTTAATTCACCTTTTTTTGACACAAAATACTGAAGGTTTCTGGTAAATTTAAAATTTAACACTTTAAAAAATTTAATACAAAAACATGTTACATGAAAAATAAAAATTCCCAATTTTTGATGCATCAGGAAGCTAGATGTACTACAACGTATTATCAAAAATAATTGTCATAAACTTTTACTTCCAATTTATTTTCTTACGAACATTTCACAATCACGTTCGCACACAAAGCTGAATATCTTCATCTAGGAATAAACGAAAAATAATTGGAGTTTCCCATATTTTCCTTTTTGTCAACTACATTTAAAAACGCCTTAAAGATTGGAACTGTATTTAATTTCAGTACCTGATATATTTAAATTAATAATTAGGACTGAGATAAATCCGAGCCCACTTTAGAAATAGAATTGATAGAAGGTATAAATTTATTTTTAAGGAAAAAGCAAAAAAAAAAAAAAGTTCTTTTTTTTTAAAATTTAAACGCTAAATTTAATTTAATTATTAAATTAAAAATTTTAATAAGCATGCCTCTCATTTTAATCTGCTTTAAGTTTTAGGTAATATTTCCTTTTACAGTAAATGACATTTTTCCCTTGATTAAATTACGACCTTTAGCGTCGAGTATATTACAAAAGAATCTAATGGATTTGCCATGCGTTTCTGCTATTACAAAACTCAATCTACAGCCATTTTGATTTAAAAGTAACATTGGTTTAATAATTGGTATATATTCTTTGTCAAAATCAAAGTCTATTTTATCCAACCATTTCTTTCCTATGAGATAATTACAAATGTAAAACATTAGTTGCCTCTCTGAAGTTGTTTAGACAGCGAAAAATTTATTGATTTCCTTATTTTTCAGTCTTTTGATATCCTAACGCTTTCATAAAAGAGAGAAAAATAAAGAGAAAAATAAGAACAGAGAAAACGTTGCTAAACTCTCATCAAAAGCTCATTATCTTTGGACAAACTGCTACTTTATTAACAGCGTTTTTTCACTCCGTTGATTTTGGAACGAGAAAAGATTTGTTATTCATTAGAGGCGATGCTTTTCCTATGGTAACCTGTTCATCATGATGGATCTACGAAACTCACTTTCAAAAATAAAAAATAAAAAATATTAAAAATGAAACCGGTGAAAAGAAATTTCAATAATGGTGTTTGGTTTCATATTGGGAATGCTAAAGAGTTGAATGGTTATACCTAATTGCATATTCTGCCTATGTTGATCAAATTAACAGTTTTTACACTTGTATTTCGTTCATTTAACGTAATGTGATTTAATGTACTGATATGAGGTAAATTGATTTTATTTCTTAATGCCACTTCAAATTAAATTGTTAATAAGATTTGCTCTTAATAAGAGGCTAGGAATATAAAAAATCGTTTCACAAAAAATATAAAAATGAGTATTTGCTTTAAAAATGAAAAAAATTGAGTATATAATTTAAAAAGTACTTTAAATACATAATTTCTTGTGTAGCTGGGACGATGCCACGTTCGGGACCGTGATTTTGCAAAAACATGTAAATGGATAATATTTATGATATTTATTGTCACTTAGATTAGAATACATGTATTAAATTGTTTTAAGGACATTATGACAAAAAAATTATTTAAATACAATATTTTGGCAAAAAATTAACTTAGAATAACATTTTTTCCAAATGGTCTCCTTTTGTAAAAAATACTTCTATTGCATTAATATTTTGTCTGTATTCAGCTCAGACCACTGTACAGAGGCTCAACTAGAATTTTTGAAACGCATAACTTGGAAGTCGGTTTATCCATGTTTTACGAAAACAGAAGTGAGAAATTTTAAGAAAATACACCGAAAATTATTTCAAATTGCTGTAACTCTGAAAATAATGTGAATTTTTCAAACATCATAGTTCAGCCTCTGTACAGAGGTCTGAGCTATATACAGGCAAAATATTAATACAGTAGAAGCATTTTTTTACAAAAGGAGAACATTTGGAAAAAATGTTATTCTAAGTTAAATTTTTTGCCAAAATATTGTATTTAAGTAATTTTTGTTGTCCTAATGTCCTTAAAACAATTTTATACATGTATTCTAATCTAAGTGACATTAAATACCATGAAAATTATCCATTTATGTACTTTTTTAAAATCATGGTTCTGAACGTAGTCGGATACCTTAATTTTATCATGTTTTATTTATTTATTTATTTATTTTTTTTTTTGTAAAAAGATTTTATTCTATGAAGAATTTTTAAAATTTTGAGATAGCTGATAAAATTAATAATCAAGAGTAGAACACTATTTTAGTTTAGATTTGATGTTAATGAATTTAAAACGTAAGACATTTATTAAAACCTATTACTGTGAAATGAAACCGTTCTCACATCATTGAAATAAATTTCAAGACCGATTTTGAAAATGTGTCTCTATAAAAATTAATGAATGTATCTAAAAATATTACTAACAAAACTCGACTTCTGAAAAATATTATTTAACTACAGAGTTAAATAAAAGCAGAATTACACAAATCTCCAAAACAAATGGAATTAAGTTCACACTAGAGAAACGCAGAGGTTTTGATGTAAATTTCTAAGACGACATCTGAGTGGCTTGCTCTTTTCTAATTTTTACGCCTACAATTGTATTTTTACAAGCAAATTTCTTCGTTCTTCAGAATTTTTAATAATGTAAGCAAATATTTTGTAAATTATTGGTTTTAATTATTGGATTTAATTACATTCGTAATTTATTTTATAATGCTGTACTTATGTAGCTGTGGATTCTTTTTAAATTATTAAGCGAATGTGTAAGAAACCGTTTCAAAAATAATTTTTTGTTAAATTTATACACAATCATTAAAATACTTCTAAATTAAAATAATTTTAAATTAAAACTAAAGGAATTTAGAAGTAAGAAAAAAGTATGCGTCTGTAGTTATTTCTAAACTTTTAAATTAATACAGACCTGTGCAACTAGATAAAACTTATAATTTCTTTTTGTATTTCAATTGTCCTAATATATAATTTCTGAATACGTACTATCAAAATATTGGAGTTTTGTTTCGTATATGTGCAATAAATAGATTATCAAACATTTGAATACGCAATTATGAAAGTATCTGAGACATAATGGCTGTACTCTAGTTTCTATAACTTCAAACTTACAATTTCAATGCCGAGAGCAAACTTGTACATCAGCGGTTATCCAATTTCGATAAATTTACTAAATTTTACTCTAAAGAAATAATAACATTATTATTATTTTTAATTAACCGTTTATCTACCGCATTATGCTTTACTGCGAATTTTTTCATGCAATACTTTTTTTTTTTTATCACTGCATTGAAAATTATGGGATGTACAAAAATAAAATACTCAACTTTGGGAAATTTAATTTGTTATAGCTAATTAATTAATATGGTACTTTAAAGTACCGTCAGTCCACAAAGGTCTCAAATATTCTGGTAATATGAAAAGACGGAATTAATTTTTAACGCAGTTTTAAATCTTATAACGTGTACTCAAAAATAACACCGGCGGCTAGCTCAAATAATTTTAATTGGTTATACTTTCTAATTGAGCACACAGTTACAAATACATAAAATAAAACCCAGTTAACCTTTATACAAATACTAAGGGGTTGGCGAGGGCAGACATTGGCATGTCCTTTCTTCACCGAGGAGGCAGGCTGACTCTCGCACGTCCTTCCTTCACCGAGATAGCAGTCAGACTCGTTACTTGTTCATACGGCCAGGAGAAGGCGCTCTATTACCATTCATTACACTCTTAAAAATGCTAAATAACCAGAGAACACTAATATTTTACAGCGAAAAATATTTATTTTTAAAAATTATTAATTTTTTAAAATGTATTTACTTTTTGTACACATAAACTTTATTTCATGATATTCAAAGAAACAGTTTTTTTTTTCATTAATACACAGAAATTCATTGCACGTTGTGCGTTTTGAGTGAGGTTTCGATTGAATGTTTTTTAAATCACTGGATCCTGTATTTTCTTAGCATGGACTAGTGCACCTTGGGTTCAGTCTCTTGAACGTCATCCTAAGAATCTAACAAAAATTCCAGCAGAAAATTTGCTGAGACTTCTTCATCTGAAAAATTATCTCTTAGTACATCATTGACTTCAGTTATAGCACACAGGTTCTGTAATAAATCTCTTTTGAAGACAGAGTTTTTTTTTCAAGACATTCTAAGGAAAGGGAATAATAATAATAATATCACCTTGAAAATCTCCTATATTATTGTTTAATTTCAGTTACACATAAAAAAAATAAAATGTTGTTAATTTTTCAAAAAACAAACAAACTCAGAGATTCAAAGTTTAATTTTTTTTTTTTTTTTTGAAAACGTTACAATTTAAACAATAAAAAGGCAAAATAAATAAGTTAAATTAAAATAAATGTCAAAAAAAGCGTAAGTCTATTGCACAATAGTGAAGACTCTACAATGCAACAAAAAAACAGCGATAACCCACACGGACGAAAAACAAAATTTTTGCTCCAACACCCATTGTGTTGCTGGTACTTATAAGTACGACAAAACTATTCAACTGTAAGATTAATTATATACGCTGTTCACTTAAAATAAATAGCCAAATCGTTTTCTAAGGTCTTCCTTAACATAAGAATAAAATTTGACACTCGCCTTTTGACAGTAACTACTTTTTCGGAACAAAAATGAGAATATTCACAATCCGATCAAAATTTCAGCTGAAAACGCAACTTCTGCTATAAACTATTCGCCTTCTCTACTAAAATTCTCATCATAGAACCCGTGCAGCTATATATCTTGAAAGAGTGAATTTATAAGAATAGCCATGCTAAGTATATCGTCAGAGTATTCATAAAAATAGTTATTCTACATAATTTTAAAGTGAGTGGTACTTATATGTCCCGTCGGTTGGTAAAGGGTTAAAGGAAACTTTGAATTGTGGGCACAAGATGACCATAAAATGTATGCTTAAACTTTTATAAATGTTATTGACTGCTTTTATATTTTAAAGTTATATTACATATTACACACACACACACATCCAACGATCACTCAATTGAGTAAATATATTTTTTAATGAATATTATAAAGTTATAAAAGATAAAGTGGTTCTCTTTCAATCGACAAAATAAGTTAACTCCTTTTAAAACATATTTATAATTAGATAAATGAGTTTGTGACACTGTTTAAGAGTTTTGAAATATCATGCTATTGCTTTATTTTACGTTAATTGAAAAAATAATTAAAATCGTATATTTGACATTCTATGGGTACTTACAACTAATATTAATGGACATGCATCTGGGAGTCGAACCAAAATCTCCAGGTGTTTCTTTAGAATTTCCGGGTTAAGTCCGAATAAATCGAATCAAAATAATTAAAACGAAGACGCTTTTTGAAAGTAAAAAAATTGATTACAGTTTAAAGGGAAAGTTTACAGGGGGTGAGTATTTACCGGGTAATAGGAAAAATGAACGGGGAAAGCCATGCGATAGAAGTGAAACTTCTTTGGCGACGTTGGCTGGAAATGCAGGAATAGATCTAATTATATGAAATTGCTCTGGGGGAACTTTAATCAAATAAAATTCGAATTTCATTTATTGTATGAAAATAATATTTTTATTCAATTTTCTGTATCGTCATTTTCCAAAAAAGACACAATATGTGTGTGGTAACTGAAGTAGTATATAGTATTCAATCAAGTAAACGTGAGAAAACTGCATCTATCGTGGTTCCGTATCTTGTTGTTCCTTCTCTAGAATCAGTATTCATTGTCAAATTCAGTGTCCGTTTCAAGAACTCAATGAGTGGCTTTGCTTCTTCTGAAGCAAAATTATCATTAAAGTCTCCAGTTAAGATACTCGGTGTTTAATCATCATCGGATCCAATCATTGCAGTAGTCTTTGTTGTGTACATCACTAAAACTTAATGAATGAAGGTAATAACCGCTGCGACAGGACAACCTGGTGATATATAGACTTTCGACTGGATTTGCTGCTAGTTTTCTTTTTTTTTTCCTATCACGAAACTATTTTTCTCTTTTAGCATTTGTTCTAAGCATTCTGGCTAGAAGTAATTATAATTCAACAGAAATGAAAATTAATAATATAAACTTAATGCATCACTCACAGAAATTACTGTGTTTGTTTCCAAGACGCTATACCTAGTGATTCTGGCGCGAACGTTAGTGAAATATACACAATGCCTCAGACAGTCCCGTAACGAGAAAAGCCATATAATGGTAATATTTTGGGTGCATTCATTCATTGAAAATGGTATCTTTATTATATAAAAACTATGAAAATATGCCACGTGAGTTCGTTACGAGTTACAAAGGACTTAATGTCACCAATACTTAAGCGTATTTCGTCCAAAGCAGCAAGACTCTAAACCTCTGACGCAATTCCCCCTTCCAATCGTCCAACGTTTTCATGGATATGATGAAAGCGACGTGGTGACCCCTACTCTCTTTTCCTGCAGTTCGCTATCTTCTCACCATGGTGACGATTAGGGTAGGGATGGGGGGGAGGGGAATGACTATTTCCGCGCGTTCGCTTTTCACTCTAACGCAAAGCTGGGCAAATTTCCCATTGACTCTCGTGCCCAAAGAAGTTTCACTTCAAACATACAGATATTAATGAAATAGAAAGTTAGACAATACCCCCAGGATAGAGGTATTAAACCTTTTTCCAGCCGGGCCGCATACACGTGACAGTTATTTCATGCGGGCCGCAACATGCGGATATTGGCAAAAAAATCACTATAAGACCAAAGCAACATTGGCAAACAAAATTGATCACATTATTAAATCACATGTTTTGCTTTCATTTTAATACTATATGAACTTTTCTATCAAACATACACACAATTTTTTTTTTTTTTTTATGCATTTTTACTGATTTAAAGGATAATTTTTATTTTCTTTCATCTATGACTAAACCTCTTTCTTACATTTTACTACTAAAAAAAAATCATAGCAAAATTGATACATTTGATTGCTTGTCTGATAGAATTTCCGCTTAAATCTTTTTGTACATTGTTCTCCAATAATTGAATTTCTTAGTGCAGTAGGTCATGACAGAGCTACTCAAAAAATGCCGGCGGAACATAAGCAGCCCGCAGGTTGATTTTTACTGCTATAAAACGAGGTTAGAAATATAGAAAAAAGCTCCTTACGGTACTAAAATTTACCACCAGGTTAGAGAGTGAGCGTGGATGCGCAAAAGTACTAAGTTTTTTTCTTACGAAGGTTAGTAGCCTCTACCGGAATATTATTTGTGTCGTCGTTTTGTAAGCCCGCCAGGAGGCGTTGATCTGCAATGCGCGGTTTTAATGAAATTCATAATCCTCTCTGGAAAGGGATATAATCCAATCTTTTACGGAATATTGTACATAAGTGTGATCAAAACTCAATGAAAGAAAACTCATTTTGCTTAAATAAAAATATGATGTACAAATTTAATAATTCAAAGAAAACATTCGTATGATTTGTAAATAAATTATTCCCGTAAAAGCACTTTTTAAATAGGAATATAAGTCGCAAGAGTTTTGATACTTTTAACAGACAGCTCTTGTTCATGGTAATATACTGGGCTTTCTTATAAAGTATATAAAGAATCCATTGAAGGAGGCTCATTTGCCAAAATTATGCCAATCTATCAGAGAATGGCGTCAAATGAGTTTTCTCAAAACACTATAACACAAAATACAAGAGGCCAATCTATCAGAGAATGACGTCAGATGAATTTTTCTTAACAGTATAACACAAAATACAAGAGGCCAATCTATCAGAGAATAGAGTCAGATGAGTTTCTTCAAAGCAATATAACACAGAATACAAGAGAGAGCATTCATTTCTGTATTTTAGAACCTGTGATTAAAATCGAAAGAAACATCAGTGGCGTAACTTTTGAGTTACTTTAAGAGTTCGCAATGCGATTTCTGAATTTAATATCGGAACAATAAATATTTAGAAAAAGTATAAATGTTAAATGGGCTTTTTTTTTTAAAAAAAAAAATAAACAATAAAATAATTAGTGTTTGATAAGATTACTATGCCTTTTATGAAAGGAAAAGAAGGAGATTTGTAGCTGCCAATAAATACAATTGTTCAAAAGAAAATTACATCAGTTAAAAAAGGACAAAATATCTAATTGAGTGCTTCTCACACTTTAAATGTTTGCGACCCAATATTTAAGAATGATTTTCATCGCTCCCCTTCCATACAATAACAATCTGTTCAATTCAATAATACTGTACTTTGAAGCTAAATCTAAAATGCGACGTTAACCTCTTAAGTTCCACTGGCGTATATAAACGTTTCGCTAAGCCAAAGCGTTAATTGTCCTGGACGTGTATATGCGTCTTTCCGAAGCATGATCTTTTCTGTGCACTGCTATCCATAAAATTATTCCGAAGGCTTTGAAATGCAATAAAAAGACATTGATAGTGCTTGCAAAGATTTACTTATTTCAGAGGATTTGCTTATTTATTCCTTTTCTCCCCCCCCCCATTAATACACGACATAGCACGCCTTTGAAGAAAAGGATTATGCGAATCGCGTAACTTTTAATCGGCAGTTAAGGAATTAATTATAAACCGTACAAATTATCAAGATAAGTGTTATTTTTTGAATGTAATTTTATATATGACAAGTCTATGGGGTAACTGGTAATTATTAAACCTGCTTTTAACTTAGTATTGTTAAATTAATTGTAAAATACATTATGAAGTACTGATACAATTAAAAATGCATTATATCAGTGTAATTGTATATTTCATTTTTTTTTTTAAATTTTGTTGGTTTACTTTCAGTAAATTAATATTTTTTAAAAATAATCTTTTGTTTAGGACTTTTTAATATGTTTTCGCCCCCCTCGAAGTGTTATCACGCCCCACAGTTTGAGAAACGCTGGTCTAGTTTATGAAAAAGGAACAGATTACATATCAAACTGTCTGTTTTTTAATACCATTTTTTTTAAATTAAACTTTCTTAAAACTTTTAACTTAAAAAATATTTATTTATTTTTTTTTTTTTAAATTAAATAACGATGTACGAAATATCGCATTCAGTAGAGACCACATATTTCAAATTTAAAGCAATTATTCATTAAAATTTTTCTACAACATCTAAATCTGATAATTAACCAATAAGATTGTCCAAAATTCCACACATATATTGTTTGCATTGAGTTTATAAAAACACTTTAAATAGTATTTCAAAATAGAAAATAATACTTTCGAATAGTTACTTTTGGCTGTTTCAGAATATTAAAGTAATTCAAGTTGTATCATTTCTTGAAGTTTAAAAAAATTTCGTGCCAAAAATATTTTTCTTACCACTTTAAATGGCTTCTTTGAGAACGAAAAATATTTTTATACTAATCCTCATAGAGTAAAACCCAAAATTCAGAACAATACTTTGACAAATAATTTAACTTGGCCATAAACAATTTAACGAAATATTCAGCTGAACAAGAATCAAAATATACTATTTTATCTCCAGAATTAATGACAAAACTAGTTATTTGCTATTAACTATTGAAAATACTCTAAATCTATTGTTATAGTATGTAATAAATATTTCACTTATAAGCCCACGTTGCAATGATGACAATATATGAGCGCTGGATATGTCAAAAACACGCATAGAATTCCGTCGGAAGGAATAAATTCCTACACAACGGCGTGAGCAGGATACGATATTCAATTTCCTCCCGAGAAAGCCATAAAGAATAGGAAAATGGGGAAATTTTAAGTAAACAAATAAATAGATGGCGTTCTTTCTCGATACTTTTGTTTATATAGAATGATAATGATCGTACAGAAATATGGAGAAACCAAAATACATTGTTGCTAAATATTGAGAAAAATATTCTCGTATTCCGTTATGTCTTACGCACCAGGATTTCTTGAATTAATTAAAAATTAATGTAACAATTACTAATGTATAAATATTGTTTCACCCCTAGTGCGTTCTCCCTCAAAATTGACCAAAACGCACTGTTGTAACAAACCATGGGATGCTGGCGTTTGGGGGCTCAAGCAAAGATCAGCCATAACAACTTTTGAACACAATTTTATTTACTATCTTCACTTAATCAACAAACACACTTAAAGGTAGGTAGCACACTTAATAAATGACTTGGAAGAGCAATCACACAGGCTTAGTGTTACTAACATACAATTAAAACTTCTCAACTGAATCCTGGAGCGCTCTTGACTCCTACAGTTGAATTCTCTGTAAATATCTTGTTTAACTATACGATCTCCGGTCGTAAGATTGATCGCAATTTAATAAACTTTTAATCGCTAAGTGTCAACCATTGATCATCATCGTGTATACTAATGCCAACGTTTAAACAGAAGTACTCATTTAACTAAATCTCGTCTTCTTCACCGAGGAAAGTTTTCAACAAAACTTACAGTTAAAAAGAATAATTTATCCAAAATGATTAGATGTTTCGCGAATAGACACATTACACAGTCACCTGTATGGTGCCCAAAACTACGGCATACGACAGGCGTACATCTAGCCCTTTGCCGCGATGAATTTCGTGGTCCACGATCTGACATCGTCAAGCAGGTAACATTAGTTACAACTGCAACAACATAGCAGTCTTGTATAATTTTACCGACCATAAATAATACTATTTAAAGACAGAGATTCGTGCATCTCTATATACCATATATGTATTCATACATCTTGCTTATTTATACCATCCATACATTCGTACCACGTTCAATTTAGAAGAAAATGTATTTAGTAAAAGTGTTTGTGATTTATTATAAATTTATATAAAAAATGTCTTAGTTTTAGATGGAATTGATAAGTGAAATCGTTAATAGAAGACATATTTTGCTACTGCGTGAGAATTTTGTATAACTACTAATCACTTGAAACAGGGCCACTTTTAGAATATATAGGACTAAATGATTTCCTTATCCTATGTACAATCTAAATATGATGGTAGGATTTCTGTTGCAGTTTCTTTAAAAAAAATATTTATTATAGAAGCAGCTTTTTTGAAAAGAAGAATGTTACGTAATTTTCACACTTTATTTTTGAAATTTTGTTTGCTAATTTGAGTTTACTTTTATTTAAGGAAAGCTCAAATTTAATGCAAATTTTGTTTAGTACAGTTATTCTTCAATATAAAATTGATTTTCAGGAGTAACAGTTTAATTTTGTTAGCATATGAAAAAATCCGAAACGTAGTATATTTAAAAAAGGTAAATCTAAAAATGACTTATATTATAATGGATTATAATGTTTGAAAATTACTCAATTTTGATACGAATTTTTAAAAATAAATATAATTGCTACCTTCAATTAAATAATAGTACCTGATTTTTCATTTGCTTTTATAAACTGAATTTCATTTTATTTCTATGAATTATATTGTGTAAAAAGGTCACAAAAATGTTCCGAAATCACAATCAGAACCAAACAACTCGGATATTTGAATTCTCCGAGAATTTTTCTTAAATTATCTTTATGTTTATAAATATATTTTTAAAATAAATTATAAGTTTCCTTTCACCCCCATACAGAACCGTTTCTTTATTTTCTGTTTAGCAATCATGAATGTGATTAGAACAAAATAAAAAAAAATTAATTTAATTAAATCTGCAAGCAATTTAACAAGTGGAAATGGCGCATTCAGTTACAAATGTAACAATCTCTTCAAACTGTGATTCACTTCTTACGATGTTATGATAATCCTGGAATACATATAAATATAATGTAACACAAAGATAAATAGTAGCTATCTCAAATATCTCAAGATCTGTGTTATGTATATATCTTGAACAGATTTTACTGATATAGGTTTCGAAATAAGGCAAATGACAGTGATTAATGTGATTTAGTATATTATCCAGTTTCCTTATTCATCCTATTAAATAAAGACATTAAATCCAGCAATCATGGAGCAAAATGATTCGGGGGGGGGGCATCATTTTGCTGATATAAAGGTGTAACTACTTCGGCAAAAAAATAAAATTCCGTCATTAAACATTTATCAGTCATAAACGAGCTTGTTTATAGTAAGAAAATCAAATAAATGGGTACATGGAAAGTTTTGAGTCTCATAACATTAAATTTTAAAGTATTTAAGGAACCAACTTTTGTTATTATATTGGGTATTCTGTGGACCAACCATTATAAATATATGTTAATATATTTACTTCATTCAATCGAAGAAAAAAATGTATCATGGAAATATTCAAATTCAAATAAGTTATTTCTTAAGCCAAATTAAGAAAACATACCCTTACATTTTTTTTAGTTACTATTTGCAGTGTTAATGCATATTCTCTCAGCCCTCTAAACATCTGAAGAATTAAAAAAAAAAAAAAAAAATGGTAGTTATAGAGACTGCCGATAGAAGTGAAAAATTAGAACTTTTAGTATTAAAAATTGAAATTTCTTAATTTTTGAATAAATAATCAACATCAATATCGTTTTCTCATCTATTGACACTCTGAGAAACAATTATACGCATGTTTATATGGTATTTTATTATTGAAATATATTACGGGCTCTCTCTCTCTCTCTGTACAAGATCATGACAAAGTATAAATACAATTCAACTGAAATAAGAAATTAATATACAATCATATTATTTATGGATAGTATTTGTATTTACTTAAATTTCAGTGTACACATAATTTTAATTGTTTGCATCATGGTCAGTATTAATTTCAACAATACTTAAACTTTTTGTACTTTTCAATTATTTCATTTTGTTCTAAAAAAGATACAATTGGCTTATGGTAACTAAAGTAAGAAAGGAAAATGTTTGATTCAAATTTATCTAAGTATCGCGTAAAACCCATATCGATCTTCGTTTTATATTTTGCAGATCTGAGTGTTTGATCATTGGACATATTTAAATTAAGTGTTTCATTTAGAAATTCATTTAATAGTAGATTTTTATCATCTGCAAAGTTAATATTGAAGTTTCCACTTAAAATCATCGGTACATTAACATATTTTTCGCAAAAACTTTTTTCGAGTATTTCAGAACCTTCTTTTGTATAAATCATCAAATTTTCGAATAAAAATTGTTGTATCTGTCTCATAGATTTTCCAGGTGAAATATAAACGGCAACCATTAATATGTATTGCCCATTCTCGGAATCGCAAAGAGCAACTCATATTTCGCCTATATCAGAAACATTAACACAAGTGCTTCTAGTGAATTTAATATTGATGTCCATATGTGAAGTAATGAAATGTGATGTATCTTGAGTATAGTGATAAATAGCTACGCCTGCTACTGGAACTTCGGGTTTTTTATAACTTACAACAAAGTTGAAATTCGGAATGTCAAGTGCTTCTTCGTTTTTCATACGAATTTCTGACAAAAGCAGAACATATGACTTTTTTACGATAGCATCATGTCTTAGGTCAGCTGCTTGCGCATGCAAACTTTGATAATTGAATGAAAATATCGATAATCCTTGCTTCTTGGATATGAATTCTGTGAAATAAAATAATAGATAATCATTTTGCAAAAAATAGCAAAGCGCATATTTTATTTTTGACAATTTAAATTAATAAATAATGATTTTGAAATATTAAAATTTTAAATAAAATAAAATATTTAATGAAATTAAAGTCGGGGCCGTTTTCATTATTTTAAACTAAAGATTTTAATGAGAGAGATATAAGGTAATAAACTATAATTTTGCATTAATAACCATATTTTAAACTTCAACACATTAATCTTGAATTATTACTAGATTTTAAAATTTATTTTTAATTTCAAAATCCATGATAAAAATATGATTGAACAACTAGAAGTCTGTTTTACCTCGGAAGTAAGAAAACGTCTAAGCCACTGTTAAGTACTAACCCGGATTGCGTGAAGTATTGCAGAGATTAAATATTAGTAAAACAATAATACAAAATTTTCAAACACCAGAATAGATACGAAGATTTAAAATAATTTTAAATAATATAAAATTTTCAAACGCCAAAATAAATACGAGTATTTAAGGTATCCGACTACGTTCGGAACCGTGATTTTAAAAATGCGCATAAATGGATAATTTTCATGATATTTAGTGTCACTTACATTAGAATACATGTATGAAATTGTTTTAAGGACATTTTGGCAAAAAAAAATTATTTAAATACAATATTTCGGCAAAGAATTAACTTAGAATAACATTTTTTCAAAATGCTCTCCTTTTGTAAAAAATGCTTCTAGTATAATAATATTTTGCCTATATATAGCTCAGACCTCTGTACAGAGGCTCAACTATGATTTTTGAAAAATTCACATTATTTTTCAGAGTTACCACCAATTGAAATAATTAGTGGCGTTTTTTTCTTAAAATTTCTTCCCTATTTGTCGTGAACATCGATAAACCCACTTCTAAGTTATATATTTCAAAAATTCTAGTTGAGCCTCTGTACAGAGGTCTGAGCTATATACAGGCAAAATATTATTATAATATAGAAGCATTTTTCACAAAAGGAGAATATTTAGAAAATGGGTCATTCTATGTTAATTTTTTGACAAAATATTGTACTTAAATAATTTTTTATTGTAACACTATTCTTAAAACAATTTTATTTACATTTTCTAACCTAAATGACACTAAATATCATAAATATTATCCATTTATACGCTTTTGTGCAAAATCATGGTTCCAACCGTAGTCGGATACCTTAAAAAATGTTCTGTTATATATTTCTTATCTTAAAAATATTAGTATATTTATTTAGTACTCACTATTGTACTGCACAGTGATTCTTCAATTAAACGATTCAAGTAATAGTCAAACAAAAATACTATTTCAACAATGCACTGTATATGCACATTGAACTTTTCAATAAATCCATTCAATTTCCATTATAAGATTTACACAGCACTATACGTCAGCTGTATAGATACAGATATACTGCTATAAGCATGTCGGTGACACGAACACACGAGATTTCACCCATCCATAAAGTGTTTAAGGCGAGCAGCACAATGTGCTTGCTCCAGTCATGTGCATGTCGGGGACGCGAACACATAAGATTGTCCCCTACTAAAAAGTTCCCAAAGCGGCTAAAGAAATTTTCATACCAAAAAAACATCTACTTAAATCAAAGGGAAACAAACCGTTGCGCATGTGCCAGAGTATGGCAAGGAAGTGTACTAAAAGTAATTGAAAAATTAGAACATTTGAAGAAAAAAAAAATATAAATATTATTTTTTTTTTTTTTTTTTTTTTTTTTTTTTTGGCCTTTATCTTGTATAGTGGTTAGTGACGCTGATTGCGATGCCGTACTGCTAATAAGCTATTTAATAAACTTAGTATCATCAAATATATAATTGGTAACAAGGGATAAATGTACAAAATCAAATTTCTATACAATTTCCAAAAGCAAAATTAGACTTTTGGTAATACAATAGGATTCAGTTTATTATAATACACTACTTAAGTTATCAGAATCAACTATGAATATTGTTGATAGAATATCGTCGATCTAATTATCAGACTGCGTAACTCCACCGGTCTGATTTGATATCGGAGTACAACGATATCGGCGAGATTAATTAATCACGCCAAGCAGCGGTGAAGCAAGACATCCCCTTTTGTTTTGTCTACTCCATGCCTCAGTGCGCGTTCCACTTTTAATTTATTCCTTCGATCAGTATAATCACTATTTTTTTTATTTCATAATAAAACTAGATTTCGAAGGGAGAGGTGGTGGCAAGATTTTAACATAAAATTAATACTACAGAAAGTAAGATTAATGTATATCACTTGCAGATATAAATTATTTACATTATTTTAAGCGTTTATTATACAAAATTCATAACAATGTGTTACTTTTGCTGAGCAGAGATCAGTTTAGGAAGGTGTTTTCAAAAATCAACTCACAAGAGATTTACGAGGAGTTATAAATAAAAAAAAATCCTTTTTATCAGCTATTAGATCTATAGAAATAAAATTAATTTTTTTTTGTTTTGTTCAGCTGAGATATGCAAAAAGATTTTTTTTTTTTGTTTAATTTGCAATTCACGATTGTAATATTATCGC
>BMAV01011009.1:0-26587 GCA_019973955.1 Trichonephila inaurata madagascariensis
AAAAATTTTGTTGTTGTCTATGAAAATTGATTTAAATTTTTTTTATATAATACTTGTTTCTCGTACGCATACATTCAAATAAACACTAGCAATACTAAATGACATAAAAAGGAGAGGCATATGGAGATAGCTGTTAAAAAGTTAGGCATTCTTCCAATTCATGTTTTTGAATTTGAATTTGCCATTATTATGATGTAATTTTCCACCTATGGATTACATTTTGAAAAAAAAAATAGTGTTTCGAAAGAATTTTTTTTTATGAAAAAATATTTTAATATGTTTTGAAAAAAGTTTTTTAAGAAACCTAAATGAATTAACGTTTGAAGTGTATTTACATTCATAAAAAAGGGCATATTTTTGATAAATCGGTATATTTCAGTAAAAGCTAAATTTCAGTACAAAAACAAAATTTGATAAGAAAAATAAAGATAAAAAATATCTCTACAGAAAAGGAAAAAAAAAAACTAATTATGAGTGGTAACAGCACTTCACCAAATTCAAATTAAAACATCATGAATAAATTCATGCATCTGTGTGACAATAAGGAAACGATGAAGATAACCCAATAAATTATTTGCGTGTTTTTCACATCTACCCATCTATTAGTTTTTCTTTATAGAGTTATAGTTTATTTTTTGAGGATAAATTATCGAATTTCGAGAAGAATTAGAAGATTTAATTACTTTATCAGGGTTTTCCTAATTTTATTTTTAATCATTATGTCTTATACAATTAATTTAGTCAAAATCATTTTAAACGACTATTTAATGGCAAAATTTAAAATATTAACCAAAGGTACTTTTTTGCAAAAATTGTATCTTTTTTTTAAAAAAAAGAAATTGATATAGGAAACGGGGGCGGCATTTTTATAAACTTTTTTTAGGAAGGACGGATTTTATATTGAGTTATTTTAGTTGTAGAAGAACAAAATGATTATAATAAGAATGTTTCAGAATATTTACTTCATGTGTTTGGTGCCGTTGAAAGAGTTTATCTAATGTCTTCAAATTTAACTTTCTCATCTTTTTGTGAAGTGTCCACTTTTGAGGGCACTTAATAAATAGGAAATTCGAGATGCATAATTATTTTTAACATTTAAAACCCTTAATGCATTATACGTCGAGTGTATTTAAATTATAAAAACTAAAAATTTACCTGATAAAATAAATATGTGTCGTACTGTTAAAACAAATATTCTTTAAGAAATGAAAACAACGCCTCATTATAAAAATTGAAACTAAAATATTATATTCCTATTGGAGCTTTTTTGATATGATAACAAGACATTAAGCCAAATTAGAGTTTCTAACTCTTCAAAGAATTTCATTGATTTTAGATAGTTGAATTAACCTTTTTTTAACGATAATTATTTAAAAGGTCAGTAAATATTTTGAATGATGAAAAAATGCTGTAATTGGTTACAACTTTAAGCATTACATAGGTATTTGATCTATTTAAGGAAATTTTTTTTTAAAAAAAAAAATTTTAACAATTTAATTTCTAACTAGAATTTAAATTTTGCTTTTTAACTTTTTTAAAAATTTAAAATTTTTATTTTATTTATTTATTTTTTCATTTTTCGACATCGCATCTACTACAACTTGATCTGAATATCACAAAAAGAACAAAATGCTTCTTTTAAAATCGGCTATTTTGAAATATCTATATCTTAAAGTGACTGCAATTTATTTAAAATAGTAAAGGTTTTAAAAATACATACATTTTTTTAAAAAGTCAGTACTTTTAATTAAAACGTTCACTTCGATGTAAATATTAGTACTTAAATATTCCACTTCAAATAATTACACTCATCAAAATTACTGCCCTAAAAAGTATTTGTTCCATTTTTTGGGTTATAATACTTAAACAAATAACAGAGTCATTTACCTGCTCAAAGATGTTAAATGCACCGAATCTATTTTTGCTTGTTAAAGAGAAAATTAATGTTCGTGATATTTTGCTAATGAACACGAAGCCTCATTAGTAAGACATAAATGAAGTAATTTGGTTTTCATTAGAGCTTTCCCCGGTGTAATTCTTCGTTCAAAAGAATTTTCTAAATGAGGTTCATATTAATACGCATTAATATCCATGTAATTACTTAATCTATGTTAAATTAAATGAAAGCTTCATCTGTAAAAATACAGTACTTTATTTGAACGTTATAGCTATTCAATTTTTGTTTCACAGTTTGGATTAAATATAATAGAATCCGTTTTTCAATAAAACGAACAATATTAATGCAATCGTTTGAAATTACTAAAATGTCTAAGGAACAAAATATTCTTTTCATTTTAAACAAATATAGTGAAAATATATTTTATTGTTTTTTAAATGCTATTTATTTTAATACTGAGGTGCCACACAGACTTTGACAGATGCCAAGGTATTTTTAAGAAACTAATTAAAAATATGTCTACTGCACATATATTGATAATGTTAACGTCATTAGAAGCGTAATAGTTAAAATTTAGTAAAAAATGGAAAAACTAAAAATATAAATTCTGTAAAATGTGTTAAATGTGTTTTTTAATTGGAATTAGGGAATATCTTATAAATATTTTATAATCTCTTTTATAATCTTCAAATGTCCCCAATTGTTGGTGATGACCATTAGTAACGTGTAGGGGTAAGGATGATACTCATCAGCAACATGTAGTGATGATGCTCATCAGTAACATGCAGTGATGATGCTCATCAACAACATGTAGTGATCATTAGCAGATACGTAGCGGTGATGCTCATCAGCAACGTGTAATGATGATGCTTATAAAAATATTCACTAAATCTTGAACACTTGTATTGCTGCATAATTTGCTGTTATTGTAATTAAAGTTTAACCAACGTATTTATGTACAAATAAACCCTTTCCTGATGATAAAATTGTTTATAGGTTATGAATCACTGTTAGATGTTATTTAAAAATAAACACAAAATTTCTTAATTATGTGTACAATTAAGCAAGAAAAGAAAAATGCTAATTATTTTTAAAAGCTAAGCAGAGAGAATTAATCCTAATTAATATAATTTCGAATTTAAAAGTGCGAGTATAACACAATTTCATTTCCAAATTATGCTTTTAAACTATAAAAGGACTTAAGATGTAAATTTTAAGAAATTTAGCTCTTTTTCCTGATTATTTAGTTGAAGAGCATTAAAGAATAATCAGATAAAAAAGATTTTGTCATTAGGCCCAAAATAATTTGGTCATTTTGATTCCGTAGCTATTTAAACACTAAACATTCTTATGAAACATTAATTTCATTTAAATATTCTAATTAATTAAGCTTAATTTTTTTGCATCTACTTTAAGAAACTTGTAAGATTAAGTATTTCGTTTTAAAGTTGAAAAATGTTTGCAATTATTCCGAAACGTACCTTCATAATTTAGTTGTTACACTAATTTATTACTATATTTTTATTTGAAAATATACCTTAGAAATAAAAATAATAAATCAAAAAAATATTAAAATTTTTCATGGTTAAAAATATTAACATTGCTTTAAAGTATTTTTCCTTCCTAATTTAATGCTACTTTAAATAAAACTAATAAAAAAATAGGAGTGATTTTTATGTTATTTTATTTAAAAATAGGAATTTTCTTAATGCTTGTAAGAATATTTTTGTTTAGAATAATGGGAGAGAAAAATTGTTTTTAACTATTTTAATTACCAAAAAATAAATAAATAACCTGACTGTTCATAAACTTTATCAAAGAACTTAAAATTTTTATAATTTATAATCTTTCTCGTATGAAATAAATATTCTCGTGAAATATGGTTTGTACATTATTTTTTTTTAAATTAATAAATGCTTTCTATACATAGCACTAATTGAAAGAAAAAAGTTTATAAATTTTACCCACGAACATTGAAAATGTTAATAATAATATTACTTAAAACACACAGTCAACACAAAAGTCAAACAATAACAGAAAATAAAATTATTCAATAAGTAGATAATACGTAAAAAATTTCATTTTAAATACATTTTAACAGTGGAATATTCTTTTTTATAAAATGAAAATTGTCGGAAGATTAGTTGTAAAAAAAATTCATCGTTTTATTCTACTATTAAAATATAAATTAATTATATTAATTAATATTAATATCGAACAAAAATCTAAATTAGTTTTGAGCATAAAAATACAATCAAAAATTTTATGTACTTACCTGTTTCTTCTACAAATGAGCAAAGCCTTTTCAGTCATTTATCGTTCTTAATTTTCAAAATAAAAGAAAAATGAATTCTTGATTACCACTTCTTCAAAATATCGTTTGCTGTTCTTTTAAAAAATTATCTTATGCAAATATTTAAAACATATGTTGTCATATTACGAGTCACTTTTTCTAAATCAACATTTATTAAAAAATTTCCATAAGAAAATTAAATTGAATTGTTTTCCATAAATTTGTAGTTTTCAAAAAAAAAAAGAGGTACGTATTATCACAACCGTATTCGCAACATTACATGAAACGAAGCATATGACTGCCAATTTAGTGCGTATAATACACGTGAAATCGGAGTTGCCCACTTGGCGAGTTATCTTGAATGTTGGCATTATTGCAATAGTACGTAAGTACTAAACAAAAAATGGAATTTTACAAAACTTAAATATACGAATATTTATCTCAGAAATTTTTTGTTTGAATCGTAGTTATTCTTATAAGAAATTTTTAAGTTGACTAGCACACACACACATGTTAAATTTTAATCAAATTGAGTTTTGAATTGATTGAGTTTGAGTTTCGATTATATTTTTGAAAAATTGGCTTTATACTATTCTGAATTAATTTGATGATTCATTTTTAGGAATTAAATCTGCAAAATAGCCTTTTGTGTGTGTGTTCTGGTTTAGAAATTATTAATCTTAATTAAAAAGAAGTTTAACAATGAAATAATTTAGTTAAAAAATGTTACATGCAGAGAATAAATGTTTTTTGTTTTATACATCAATCGTTCATAAATTTTTAATGTATTTGTACTGTTGATTCATTTTTTTACTGTCGAAATTTTCTTTAGAAAGGTATTTCTCTTATTACTACTAGTAATACTATTACTACTACTAATAAAAAGAAAACATTATCCATCTACCAAATTTATCTACCAATAATATCAAAACATCAAAGAAATTCGAACACATGCAAAAAAGTAGACTTGCTTAGTGAAGGAAATAGTTTCTGACTATAAAATGTTATATGCATCAGAAACACAAATAAAGTACTATACTATATACAAAAGAAAAGAATTTAGGTTAAAAAAGTGCTGCATTGAGTCAAATATCATTTCTTTGCAATACTAGAAAAACACAAACAAATGAATCTGAGATTAATAGTTTCTCATGAAAGATAGAGTTAGAGCGAATATTTTCAGCCTACTAAAGTTTCTAAAATAATAAATAACCATAGAAATTTTTTCAAGAATAGTAAATCATGTGACATAAAAATACTAAGCAATAAAATTCAATACAGATTAATGATAAACATATAATAAATAGTAAGAAAATATATCCATCCTATACACTATATACAGAAATAAACAAATAATAAGAAAAGAAACAAGATAAATTGGAATAGCTTTTAGTTTTTATATCGCCTGTAGCAACATATTCTCTTAATAACTGTCAGGCGAATAATTTTGGTCTGTTAAAAACACTTTTAAAACTGTACATTTTTGCAAAAGTATATTTAGATGAATAGTTGTGTATACTTTAACTTATATAACTGGTTTTCGCATCGTCAGAGCTGAGGTGAATCCCTCTTGGCAAGAAACTGGGCGTCAAAATTAAAATGCAGAGATGGTACTCCCCCTATATGGTGCCGCACTTAACCCTTTATTTGTCACATTATTATTTACTGCAGTTTTTTTCTTGCAATATCTTTTTAAATCACTACATTTGAAATTAAGGGATATACATCAACAAAATACTCAAACGGGAAATTTAATCCGTTAGAGCTAATTAATTAATTAAAGATATTCAACTGTAAAATTAATTATATGCGCTTTTCACGTAAGATACATAATAAAATCCTTTTTTAAGGTCTTCATTAACATACCAAAAAAATAAGGCACTTACATTTTGTCATTAACTATTTTTTAGGGGCAATCTTCGCAATCCGCTAAAAACGCCGTCAGCTGAAACCGCAATTTCTTCTATAGAATTATTTACCTTTCCCTCTAAAATACATATCATAGAACCCGTGATGCCATATATCTTGGAAGAGTGAATTTAAAAGACTATTCTTGCTAAGTATCATCAGAATATTTGTAAAAATGGTTATTCTATGTAATTTTAAAGTGAGTGGTACTTATAAGTACCGCGTCGGTAGATAAAGGGTTAAAAAGGATACCAACCTCCAGGGAAGGTACTAGGTGGCAAAAATGGTAAATATGAATCCGTAACTCCATTGAAAATAGAAAAAAAATCCTATATTAACTCGTTTAAAATTAAAATTTACTTATGATATTGGATTTTTTGAGTGAATAAATCGTTTGTTATAATTAATAGCTTAAAACTATTTCTGTAATAATTTAAAAATTGAATTTGTAGGTATAAAGGGTGTTCTAAAACTCATCATCAAGCAAGCACGGGAGGAAAGAGGAAAGGAAGAGGCATATGAGATGTAGAAAAAATTAAAAAAAATAAAATAAAAAATTCATATTACTTGGTGATTAACACAGTGACTAACTAGGATACAGTACTGGTGGCTAACACATTTTTGAAAATGTAGAAAACTGATACCCTATATAACATCATTAGGTACTGCGACCACAAATATTACACTTTACGGCAATTTTTTTCATTAACGTCATTATACATAGACATGAGTATTAATCAGTTACAAGTCAGGAAAAAACTTTGCATGTTTAGTTAAAATTAATGTTTTTTATTTATGTAGGGGGTTAGAAACTGATGACACCTAACTTTCACTCTCTATTAATAGAAAAATTTTACATGCAATCCCAGGCAAGGAGCTAACCCCATTTAGTTAAAATTTGAAAATGGTACAGCACTTGTTCTTTATCCACAAAAATTATAAACATTTGTTTTATTGTTTACAAAACCTCTTAACTTTAAAACAACCTTCCATCACATCATTAGATACTGTCACAACAAACTTCACAATTTTACAATGATTTTTTTCACTATCGGGATCTTATATAGCTGGGCAATTAATCTCAGTCACTAGAGAAAAAAACGTTTGCTGATTTAGTTAAAATTAAAGAAGTTTGAGTTGGAATTTGAGAAAATATCACCTACCTTGGACTCTCAATAAAAAGAAAGATATTGCTTACAACCTTAGTCAACTTATTTCAAGAGACGACCCATTTCGTGAAGATGCGAAAATAGTACAACAGTGGCTACTTTTCATATAGATAACAATTATTAACCTTTTTTCTTATTTAAAGACTTATATATGCTCATAATATACAAAGTTCTAATGGAATTTTAAATAATACGAAATATGATCCAGAAATTCGGGGACTGCTGCCATTTCTGACGATGAAAGCAAGTACCTGAAGTTAAACCACTTGAAATGAATTCTCCCAACCCTTCCCTACCTAACCATGCTGGTTTTAGTCCATCTCATGTGACCGAATCTTACATGAAACCTGAGAGACAATTCTCATATATAAGGGCAGTTTCTATTCGAAAGGTTAAATACTTAATACAAGAGCGATTTGGAGAGAAATTGAAAGAGACCACTGTAAGATTCATGCATCAGTTACTTCTATAATCCAAAAGGTAATAATTAGAAGTAAGAATTGTAATTTCATTCCTGCATATATATGTCGCCTTTGCACAGGTGCCAATTTTCGTTACTGTAAGTTCAACATACGTAGTAGGATCCAAACCTTTCGGGACTTCTGCCATTGCTGACGACGAAAGCAAGTACCTAAAGTTAAACCACTTAAAATGGATTCTCCAGCCCTCCCAACTTAGCTTGTTGGCTTAGTTCATGTTATGTGAACAAACCGCACGTGCAGCTGTTATCTTCCGAAGCTAGTTGGCTTTGTTCCACGATCTATGAAATATGGATTTTCTTGAACAGCGTTGAACATTAAATTCTGTCAATGCTTAGGTAAAACACCAATGCAGGCTTTGAAAAGGTTAAGTAAGGTGTATGGTGAAACTACCAAGATTTACGAATGGCATCGGCGTTTTAATGAGGGCCGAGAATCCATCGAATACAATGAACTCGTTGAACAACCTTCGACCTCACGGAACGCGAAAAATGTCGCATTGGTTGTCTAAATGTGTTTGTAAAGACCCTCAAACATTTAAAAATCGCTAGGCTACAAAATTCTCGAAGGCGTCGTTTGATGGAACCCATTCCTAAAGCTCGTTCGCAGGGCGACTGGTATCTTTAGACAACGCCCAGCAAATCGATTTCAATCAGTAAAGATTTCCCTCGTCAAAACAGCACTAACGGCTTAATCCCCCCTTTTTCCCAGACTTTCCTTGTATATTTCCTTTCCCATTAGTAAAAAAAAAAATTTACGGACGTCATTTTGTGTCATCAGATGAAGTGAAACGCATCGCGGAAGCCTTATAATTTTAAAAAATGGCTTCCAGCTGTGCTTCAAAGTTAAAAAAAAGTGTAAAAGTTTTATGTCCCCCTAGGGGACTATTTTGATGTTAATGTGCTTGGTGCGTGAATTATTCAGGGTAAAAGGGGTTCACACCTTTTGTTTGTTCCATTTTTGGGTCTTTTACATTCACTAATTTTTTTCATGATTGATTAACTAAAAGTTTGCTTTGTAACGGCTCATTTCTTCATCAAATAAATAAAACATCCAAAATACAACCATTGAAATGCTAGGAAAATTCCAGTTATTTAACATTATTAAAAAATTAATAACTTAAAGGTTTTATATTTCCGTCTTCAAAACTATTTTAAAGAAATTTCATGCAATTTGATTCCCTTATCCCTATCTTTTTAATCTATTAAATACTTTTACTGAAGTTTAAAATTAATTGATTCCACATAATTTTTGTAGTCTTAAAATATAATTAAATATTGGGAAATTAAAAAAAGTTTAAAAAATGGGAAAATTTTAAAGAATTATTTTGAAAGCGATCAATTTCAGTTTTTACTAAGTATCTTTCCTCGATGACAGCTAATTGGATTTTATTCATAAATTTTTAATAATATGCTCAAATTAAATCATTTTCAATCTTGTTACCATTATACCTGAAAGAAAAAAAAGCCTTAATTTAAGATAATATCTTTGTATCGCTTTTACAATACACTGCTAAATCTCATTTTCGGAACGTGCATTTTTTTCTTTGATTTTTATTTTAATCTCAGAACGAAATCTCTTAAGATGGCACTTTATTAAAATGAATCATTAACTTTTAAACCAATTTACTTTAGGTTGCGCATCGTGAATTAAAACATTAATTAAAAGCTTGAAAGAAACGTAGATAATAATATCAATTATTAACTTAGTTAAAAATTCAGAGATTAGAAACTGTTGAGAGATAAAGGAATTTAAGAAAATATTTCTTTAAGCTTCGAAACAACTTTACGTGCTAAGTAGATTATTTAAGTTTCAAAAAAATTTTCAATCAATAAACTACAAAAAAAAAAAGAAGAAAAAAAAAAAAAAAAGGAAACAAAAAATTAAAAAAAAAATTTTAAAAAATAAATTAAGTTGAACATTTTGTTAAAATAATACTGTTAAAGTTACTATTATTTTTTACAAGGTATCTATTTAGTGCGAGGAAGGTGAGGGAATATTAACGTCCATTTTTTGACGAGGGCATTTGGTGACGGACCTCAAAAAATTTAAACCCGGGGGGTTCGAAGGACCCCTGAGTTGGCCCCCCTCCTAACTACCACACCACAAACGGGAGGACGTTTGATCTCGACAGTTTTAAACGTGCATCGCCCCCCTACACGGTGGGTCTTTAGTGGTACTGGGTTCAAATTAAAGACATGACGCCATGATCAAAACCTTGACCACAGGCACCCCCCCCCCACCTATTTAGGGGAAAAAAAAATTTTTAAAAATTACCATTTCTATGTATACAGGTGGTTTCAAAAATGGAAAAAGATTTATAATAAAGGAAATATTTGATGCGCTTCGTAAGTATTAAAATATAAATTTACCAAGTTTTTTTTTTTAAAAAAAAAAAATTTTTGGGGGCTAGAGAATAGCATTGGGAAAATTTTTTTAATTTTTTAAAAGTTTTAAATGCGCCTTCGTTTTCAACAAAATTTAATGCCCCTTTTTGGAGAAGGGATAAAAAATTTTCCCCCCGGGGTTTTTTGAGGGGAAAAAAAAGATGGGTAAAAAAAATTTAAAGCCAAAAGGGGAAAAAAGTAAAAGAGAAAAAGTAAATACATTATTTCCGTATCAACGAACATTTAAAACCCTTATTAAAGGAATTTTAAAGGGAATCCTCCACTTGACGTATTAAAAAGGGGCCCCCCCCGTTTTTCCCCTAAAAACCCCTTGGAAGCAAAAATTTTTTGACAAAAAAATTTTTATACTTTTTGGGAAAAAGGGGGGGTTTAGAATCTCCCCCGTTTTTTTTTTTCCAAATTTTTTTTGTTTTTTTAAAAAAAATAAACCTTTTTAGATTAAAATTAACTTTTTCCCCCCCGTAATTTCCCCCAAAATTGTTCCTGGGGAAAAAGGAAAACGCCCTCTATTATATTAAAAATTTTTTTCCTGTAGGGTGTGGAATTTTTCAGAATAATAATACACCTATACATGCAGTTGGACTTATCCAGTCGTGGTTCGATGAAGACGAGGATAAAGTTAAATATCTACCTTGCCCCTCATAATCACCCGACGTCAATATAATTGAATCATTATGGTATATTTTTAAGCGTTCCATACGGAATCGATATTCTCCATTGGCCTCTCTCCTAGAACACTTACAATATCTCCTTGAAGAACGGTGCAATATCACTCTAAACACTATTTTGCACTTGTAAGAATAGATTCCTATGCGAATCTAAATGATATTACATGCCAAAGATGGTCATACATCATCCTAACGACGGATTCCTTGTAAATCTAAGGTGTTTATATTAATTTGATAACTAAATACGTCCGCTAGGGCATCGTACACACAAACGAACACACAAGCACAATGCGCACACACGTACAAACGCGCACACACGCACACACACGTACACACGAGCGCCCCGCAAAAAAACGCACACACACACTATAACTGCTCAGTCTGTTGCAAATAGTATTCGTGTAGATGTAGAATTCGATGTTTTAATATAAAAATCTAATCAAATTGAAAATGTGAACTAACTTTCAAAACATAATATCGTATTAAAGATTTTTTGTGAAAATGGTCGTTTTTTGTCGACCATATCTTTTGGGGGGTCAGCGTAAGTTAGAGGTGTGGGATTCTCAAAATGAAAGAGACATTTTAGAATTCTTAATATGGTTTTATTAAGAGTTTAACTTAAATTACTTATATATTGGGAAAAAACTTATATTAAGGGGAGAATAAACCAAAACACGTAGCCGTAACTAAAACAGTCGCGCAATTGGATCATTAAACTAAAAAAAATTATATTATCCGCCTACTATCAATCCTAATAATATTACGATTTCTTGTATCAAAAGGATTTGTCCTACCTTGAATTTCCGCAACGGTTCAATCAACTTCAGATATTCAGTTAGGCTCGAGTGCAATAGTATGCACCTTGTAGTAATGGCGAGATCTCCGTGATTCCTTGGTAGGCAGTCAAATTACACTTCTACCTTTTCCGAACTGAACTTTCTCTAAATTGCCATCACTGCTCACTAAACTTTCTATCATTTTAAAAGTTATCTTATTTGCATCTATGCTTGGTTTCACTTCTTGGATTTGGGTTGGAAAAGTTTTGCCATTAATCGTGGCCGTCAAAGAACGTAGAGGTTATGTTAGAAGTAGAACGCGAGAGCCGTCACAACTTTTAAGTTTGATATTATTTCATTAGTTATCAAATTTCTAAATAATAATGATTTAAATGCAAAAGCACAGGAAATTTCCTAAAAATAACTCTTTGTCTAAAGCAAATAAGGAATTTTCAGATTGTAGAATATAATTTGAAATGTATGGTGGTGCTGCGAACACTACATATTCCATTACAACTCTTTTTTAAGATAAGAACTGCTCTAGACATCAACTTTAAAGATTGACTATGTGGTATGAATACTAGAAGGCATACTTTTGGAACATTATGTAACGCTTGATTTAATATTTTAAAACTATACACAGTAGAAATTTTTTGATTGAGTATGAATTTAATAAATCTTTTAAAAAAGAACTGAAAAGTTGAGCTTATGAAGTCTGAAACTCAGATTTACGTCATACTTAAATTCTTGATATATTCCAAAAATTTCCTTTTATCGTAAATTTTTTCTGCACAATTTGTTGCAAATATAAATATGTTTAAATATTCATTCTACCTAAATCGTTTGTTTTTATTTCATATTTTTACTTTTAAAATCCAACTGTCACTTTAAAGTTAAAAACAAAACAACATTTCTATTTTTTTATTAACGACTTTTGTGAAATTAAGTATTTTAAAGCAGACTCAAATACTGTAACCCAAAATGATCTTTTTCAATTTGAAAAATAAAGAAAAATAATCTCTATCTTATCTGGGTTAAAATTAATTATTTTTTGCAATGGAATTAAATAATTTACGAATTTAAATTATAGTAGAGAAGAAAATACAGCTCTCAAATATTTTATACAGGAACTAATATACAAATAAATTGATTAAGCATAAAATAACGGTAAATTTTTCACCCAATTTATTTTTTAAGCTTCCCAAAGAGACTGAGTATTCCTAAACAAAAGTCTATTTATTTATTTATTTTTGTTTTCTCTAAAAAGTTAACAAGTCTGAGAAGAATGATAATTATTAAAATTGTCCGCGTATATAACTAATTTTATATGACGTTACAAATTTGTTTATCGAAAGAATTTAATAAGAAATATTTTTTTAAAAGTGAATTACTTTTAGTTTTTGACATCTTTAGAAAACTTTTCTGTATCGAATATTCCTGCCAAAGAATTAAGGAAAAATGAATAAAAAGTAAATAAATAAATAAAAACTATCATAATTTTTTGTGCTTCATCCAACATGACATATGCTTCTGGCAAAAATAAGAAAGCTTAAAGGAAACCATAGAAAAACTAGTCTGTTATTCCTTCGTTCATTATTAAATAATAAATAGTGTTAAATATATCCCACTGAAAATTCTGAACAAAATTAAACAGCTGTTTTTTAACTAATAGGGCCACATATGTAGATGAAAGTGTATGCAAAAAAATCTTGATATTTATTTTATTATCAAGGTATTAATAACATCGAATAAAGCAGTCTTTATTCAATAGCGACATTGGTATGAGTGTTTCAATTTTTTTTATATAAACAGGGCGCTACCCCTACCACCTTAATGGCAGACTAATCACCATGATACAAATTATACAAAGGTTCGTATTCATTGTATTTAATTTCTGATAAAAATTAAAATGTTCACAAGCAACGCCATCTCTTACATTATAATAGCTTTTCAATGGAAACTTGGCGAAATATTGGTGATACAGCCAAGTTGACATAATTTTAGGACTTGTGACCATATAGATACTTCAAGAAATTACTGGAGAAATCTATAACATCATGATCTACGATGTAAGTGGTTTATTTTTCGAGAAAGCGCTGCAAGGCAGGAAAATTCACTAGGCAAATCATTCTTGGCACTCCTCTTCAGTTAAATTGATTACAGGATGACGAAAAACTTTTATTATACACTGACGCGAAAAAAATCTCAACACTAACAAAGACTTGTGTTATAAAACGAAATTTGGTAGGCATGTTTATACATCTGAAAGATGGCGATAGTAGCACCACACAGAAATTTCAAATCAGGGTTGCTTCAAATGTGTGCTTTTAATTTCGTGAGAGTTATTTGTCTTTGAAATTCGACGTTTTATTGAGTTGATGTTAGCCAAGAATGCTTTTAAGAAGACGAAGAAGCCATTATCAACACAGCTCTCCGAGTTTGAACGAGGTCGTGTTACAGGGCTACGAGAAGGATAATCATTCTTTCCACGATATTACTAAAAATACTAGGTCAGCATTTATCCATTGTGCATGATTGTTGGCAGCAGTGATCAAGGGATGGTACTGCCTCAAGAAGACCGGGTTCTGGGAGGCCACGTGGCACCTCTAAGAGCGAAGACCGGCGTACGGCTGAGGCGCGTCGTACAGCGTCTGCGGCAGAAATTCAAGTTGCAATTGGTACCATAATGTCACAACGAACTATTAGATATTGGTTATTGGTTACTTCAAGGACAGCCCTGACCCAGGTGCTCTGTAGCTTATATTCCATTTACTCCAAGTCATAGCGTTTGCGATTCCAATAGTGTCAAGGCAGAGCTTATTGGAGGACGGAGTGGAAATCTGTTGTGTTCTTTGATGAAAGCAGGTTCTGCCATGGTGCCGATGATGGCCGTGTGTTTGTCAGAAGATGGCAAGGGTGGCTCTTACAACCAAACTGTCTGTGGTCTATACACACTGAATATACACCTGGAGACTTAGTATAGGGAGCAACTTCCTATGATAACAGGAACCCTCTCTTTGTTTTCCCAAATGCACTGACTACAAATTTGTACGTCTGTCTGGTTGTTTGTAGTTTAATTCGGATCACATGTCTTCCGAATTTTCATCTCCTATCAGGACATTTTGGTTAACATTAAAACGCTTTTAAATTGACTTTTTTAATAAATAATATTTAAAGTTTAAAATATATAAAATTTAAAGTATGTCTGGTAATTTAACCTATAGTACTGTCATTAATAAACAGCATTCAAAGGGAAGTGTTCCAAAAGAATAAAGCTCACCCTGTAACACAACGTTCTCTACAGAGTGTTGACATGTTATCTTGGCCTGCGAGATCACCAGACCTGTCCCCAATTAAGCACGCATGAGATATTTTGGACGAAAACTCCAACATCATCCATAGTTAGAGCTGACGTTTTTAGTATTGACACAACAAGTACAATAAGCAAGGAACTCTGTACCACAAAGTGATATTCGGCAACTGTATGGCACAATGCATTCACGCTTGGAGGCTTACATTCAAAATTTTAGAGGTTACACCGGCTGCTAATGTAAGAGTATTTTATATTTGAAATGCATTTCCTTGAGCTTGAATTAACCTGTGATCTTGAAATTTGAATCAATTACACATGTTAATTAGACAATTGTATTGTACGAATTTCATTTATCTACAATATTTTTGAGGGCCGTGGGTAGCCTAGTGGTTAGAGCATCGGCCTAGTGGTTAGGCCTGAGTTCGATGCCAGATGCCACCAAATATCCTCCAAGTAAACACGGAGTACGTGCTCGTTAAATCAGTGGTTCCGAAAGTCTTGTGGGCCAAGTCACGAGTGCAGGGGACTGGAGAATATTTCCCTCCCCTTTAGTTCCATGCCAAAATTGTGGAGGTGGAGATAGGTGGTGTCGCCATCTATCGTCCCTTCGGAGAATTTCGTCGAGCTAATTCGTACTGTCACCTGTATGGTGCACAAGGCCTAAGCCAACGACAGGCGTACTTCTAGCCCAGGCCTCGATCTGACTACGCCAGCCAGTTGGCATTAGCCACAACACAGCTACAACACACAATATTTTTGGTACTGGTTTTTTTTTCCAGTTAGTGTATATGGAAAAATAAGGTAATATTTGATATTCTCATATTTTATTAATGTTTTTACTGAAATGTTTTTATAAAATAATGTTTCTTATAGTCTAGATGAATTGTGAACAGTAAAATAAAACGATAAACAAGACTTATAGATAAACTTGAACCTTATTTTTAATAAATATTTTCTTAACACAAATACAATATTCATTCCTTTTATATCACAAATATGGAAAAAATGTAGTACGGAAAGAAAAAAAAGGTGTTTTTCTTTTATTTTTCTGCACATCTTTCTCTTTCTTTTTGAATCTATAATTATATATAATCCTTCTTCTTTTTTAGATATGTGAAGAGTGATTCACTACCAGACCGACAGACTGGCAGGGTGTGTAGGAGTTGAAAAAGACGACATGGAATCTCATAGGAATACAGGCTTGCAGATGCCGTAGTTGGAAGCTATGGGGAAAAAGATTCCGAGAATGAGAGCTGAAAATGCAACACGCTAATGGAACAGAAAACATTTTATATTAAATGTGGATGTACTACACATGTGTTCAAAATGACTACCAGAAGTCATTTGGCAAGTATGACAGCTACGCTGCATAGAATTCCTGATGTGCTGGAAGATTCCTCTAGGCGGTCTTGTATTAAATTACTTTGACCTGAAGGTTTCCTGAGCACCTATCCTGCTGAAAATCGTCATTTGCCATCGTTGTCTAAGGTAGTTGGACGAACTCGTATTCAAACGAGAAACTGGTCGACATGCTGATAGCATATGGAGATGCGGATATTGCAATAGGCACGTCGCTCGGCGGCTGTACCAGGAACGTTATACAAACAGGCGTTGTTGTGACTGGCTTTCATCGCGATTTCTACCAATGTCCTATTGGAGTTCTTTTTTGGGCCAGAATGGCAATTCTTTCTAACCAAATCCAGAAGAAAAACGTGAGAATGCAAATTGAGAATCTTATAAATAGTAGAAGTTTAGCGTTCGCGGGGTGGCTATGTAGAGTGAATATACGAGTTTAATTTGGTATTTTTAATTTAATTCGCTGTTCACTATTAAAGCTTACCTCTGACATTTAATCAATTTAATTTTAAATACAAAGTTATTATAATTAAAACTCTCTTTTCAAAATCCTTTAAAAAAGAACCACTGGTCAGAATAACTTGAAATTTGAATCGAATACAATTGAAAAGTGAGGAAATGGTATGGCGTAAGAAAAAAGTTCTTAGTGTATCAATAGATAGCGCTGTAAGTGGAATAACAAAAGTGAATTCGATTACTAGTGGCATTTTGAAAGGAACAACGACGGTTTTGGCTAGAATTGCATATAAAACCGACTGTACTCTTCCATATGCATGACAAAAAAATTATTTTCACGTCATTTAACAGTTGTTCTACTATTAATAAAAACCCCATTCACCACCACACTGGATGAAAAAAAAAATCGGTTTTTGACAGTCCTTTGGCCATAAAACAACAATAAAAACGTCAACAATAATTTTTTTTCTTATGTAATACCGTCCCTCCCCCTTCTTCAAGCATATTCAGTTCAAATTTGAAATCATTAGGATCAGAAGTTCTCTTTTTACGGCATTTCGAAAGTGGAACAGTAATTATAATCACCCTGTAAAAAGATTTCTTCGCGTTGCGCAATAATGTTAATATCAAAACATTTTTACAAATCACATACAAATTAAACAATGGATATTTCTATGCATTATCGATTTCTTAAAAAAATAATTTTGAAACGACAAAGCAATCTCAAATTAATCTCATCTAGTTAACATTTAGAAAAAAAAAGAATTAATAACTTATTCTTAATTTTTTTCTGTCGCCATGTAGACGCATTAATTATTCTGTTAGACAGCAAGATCCAACTTCACCATTAATCAGGCAGACAGCTAAATTCCAACATAAGCTATCTACTTATGAAACGTACACAAAACGTTCTTAGTTCTGATGTGTGTTTAGAGAAAAATGAAGAAGCAATTACGAAGACGCTGTTTAAAAGCCTCTGGCGTTTCGTAAATGACATAAAATCGATAAAATAAATAGGTTTACTTTCTAAAAATTACTTCCATGTCACATATCAGAAAGTTATTTATTCTCTGAGATGTCTCATGACATAATTGTCTATATATATAATGAACTTCAACAACTGAACGAGAAACAGTTCACGGTTCCTTGGGACCAAATGTAATTTCGTGTTCATATTGAGGTAAATAAAGCCAGAGAACATTAAGTTAATTATTTACAGCTACGTATAACAAAGGATATTTTTTAAACTTTTGTCAGTTTCGTTCCCGAAGGAAAAGTTCAAATTGATTAAGGTTTCTTACAATGTTTACATTTCCTTTGCGGGAAAGAATATTTATCTATATTAGTTTTAAAAAGAATATTGATTGTTGCGTATTATAAATGATAACTTTAGAATTTTTGGGGTGAGGGTCATTTTTGTTTATAAGGTATTACGCACTATCACTATCCTGCCAACTTTCAAGACAACTCACCAAATTGGCAATCCTGATTAGGCATGTTCCGTAGGTACTCAATTAGCCACCATGTGCTTCGTTTCATATTTCTCCGTTTCCTACCGTTCTAAGCCTAACCTGTTTTTTGATATGGTGAGTTCGAATACTAAAATGTGAATCTAGGATTTAAGTATCCGACCGTGGAGGGAGGGTAAAGTATGTCCGACTAGGAGCAAAGTATGTTCGGAACCTTGATTTTAAAAAAACGCATAAATGGATAATTTTCATGATATTTAGTGTTATTTAGATTAGAATACATGTATAAAAATGTTTTATGGACATTTTGACAAAAAATTATTTAAATACAATATTTCGGCAAAAAATTAACTTCAAATAACCTTTTTTCAAAATGTTCTCCTTTTGTGAAAAATGCTTCTATTATAATAATATTTTGCCTGTATATAGCTCAGACCTCTGTACAGAGGCTCAACTATGATTTTTGAAAAATTCACATTACTTTCAGAGTTACAACTCAATGAAATAATTATCGGCGTTTGTTTTTTCAAATTTCTCCCCTCTGTTGTCGTAAAACATGAATAAACCCACTTCTAAATTATATATTTCAAAAATTCTAGTTAAGCCCCTGTACAGAAGTCTGAGTTTATTATAAAGAAGCATTTTTCACAAAAGGAGAATATTTTGAAAATGGGTCATTCTATGTTCATTTTTTGTCAAAATATGGTACTTAAATAATTTTTTATTGTAATACTATTCTTAAAACAATTTTATATACATTTTCTAATCTAAGTGACACTAAGTGCAAAATCACGGTTCCGAACGTAGTCGGATACCTTAATGGAATTTTTAACTAATGATATTAATAATAAACCACACAATAATAAAATAAATAATATATTTTGGTAAAAAATTAACTTAGAATAATTTTTTTTCAAAACGTTCTTCTTTTGTGAAAAATGCTTCTATTTTAATAATATTTTGCCTGTATATAGCTCAGATCTCTGTTCAGAGGCTCAACTAGAATTTTTGAAATATATAACTTAGAAGTGGGTTTATCCATATTTTACGACAACAGAGGCAAGCAATTTTAAGAAAAAGACGCCGATAATTATTTCAATTGGTTGTAACTCTGAAAATAATGCGAATTTGTGTTAATTTTTTGCCAAAATATTGTATTTAAATAATTTTTTGTTTGCCAAACTCTCCTTAAAACAATTTTATGCATCCATTCTAATCTAAGTGAAACTAAATATCATGAAAATTATCCATTTATGCGCTTTTTTAAAATCACGGTTCCGAACGTAGTCGGATACCTTAATAAGTATTTGTAACAACAAAGCCTATTTTTCCAAAAGCGGCACTTTTTTCTTGGGAGTTCCTAGGAGGGAGGCTACGCTGAGAAATATCGTTTCCTAGACCATTCCAAGCATATTCAATAGAGAATTTTAATCGGGAGACCTCGAGGGTCAATCCATACGGCAAAACTCCTTTCTTTCATGAAATTCATCAATAATGTGTTCTGTGTAAACACTCATTATCGTCAAAATGTAGTTCCCGCCCATGACACCCAGATCAACCTCACAGGATCTCATCCCTATAGAGGTATGATTTGACAGAACTCAGAAATCATCATCAAATGAGTGCTTTAAAATGTTGGAATAAAAAAGTTTTGACACATGTCATCGAAGTGGTCACTAAGTCACCAGAAATGATGCCAAAGTGGCTGTATCTGTAATTCTTTAAATAATTAGTTTTAATAAATTATTTTTTTATTAAATTATAATTAAATTTCCGTATTGTCATCCAAATAATCGTGTATATAAAATTTCAGCTGCATTGAGCACTTTAAAATGTAATTTATTAACGATTGAAAAGTTGAACAAGATATAGGGAGATTGTGTACTTATAGTAGGAATTTAATAAAGGAGAAAAGTGACTCACTCACCCGCAAGAGGCTTTGCAGCTTTACTAGGGATTAAGGGGCGTTATAGATAAATATTCCCGTTTTTGAACTATTAGACCTACAGATTTGGGGGTTCGGTACATTTCTTTAAAGGGGATTAAAATTTTAAAAAAATTTTAAAAAATCCATTTTGGGGGGACAAAAAAATTTTCCCCCAATTTTAAAATTTTATTAAAAAAGTCTGTCCTTTAAATTGAGTGATGAGAGTTATAAGACAGTTTCCCAATACAATCAAACTCTTATTGATACGTCTTAGATATCAATTTTTTATACACATTGGGAAAATGCCCTTCTAGGGTGACCTTCTCTTTGAATATCTGCTTGAGTTAGAGGTGTAGGTTCACTTAAAGAACGGGTTTGATGTTCTTTAAATATCTTCTTAAGAACTTGAAAGGGTTTTAAAAGATAATAAAATATAGAGAGAATCTCGATAAAAAACACAAATAATACCGAAATAAAATAACCGACCCACTATCTAACCCCCCAATCTCAATTCCCAAAAATATCACAAATCTAATGTTAAAAAGTCAATCCCATCTTAACCAACGTTATCCATACTAAGGAATTGGTCTTTACCTGAATGGTATGCACCTGGACCCCAAAAGGCCACTTTAGGGAAACCTATCGTCACTTCCCGATTGTATCAATCTCTAAAAAACATTCCCCATATTCCCCTCCTTTTAAAACTTCTGGTTTTTAAAACTATCTAATTTGACCCTTTTCTTACGTTTCATTTTGGGTTTTTGGGTTTGGAAAAAAGTTCCATTTAATTTTCTCCAAAAGAATCCAAAGGACATGATAATGGAAAGACGCGTGATCCCGTCACAACATGAACAGTATATAAATATAAACTGAAATACTCAGCGACGCTGGTGCGTAAAAAGACCAGTATTTGTATACATTATACTACGTATAAACTTCACTGTTTATCAAGTTGTAAAATATTTACATATGTTAAGTTATATATAAAAGCATTATTAATAAAGAAATATTTGCAAAATTCAAGTTTAATATACAGGTGCTGTAATGCGTGATTACACTTTTAAATGATTTATAGTTCCATAATCATAATTTATAACATAAATTTTTGTTGATAATGTATATGAAGTTATTGCAGTCTTTAATGGTTCGAACACCGATAAAAAATTAGTTTATAAAAATACATTTAATAAAAAAGTTTTAATCCTGTGCTGCAGTCCTAAAAATGTTTCAAGAATCTAAATTTCGGCAAATTTAACAATAATTCAAGAATTTTATACCTTTTTGAAATACGACGTGAAGTTTGTTTAAGCGAATGAAATCTTTTATTTCACTCGACGTCTATAATTTATCTTTCCCTAGTGACAAGGCAGTGAGTCGTAAAAAAGCATCTTTCTTCTCAGTTCTATAAAATGAAAAGTTGTAAAATTCGAAACTTTTCCTCGAGTTAGTCGTAAAAGAAGAAGTCACAAAACAATCTTAAACAGTTGTTCCAAGATACAAGGGAATAGAGATTATAATTTTCAGATATCCTTTATTTTTGCTTGTAAAGCTGGTTGAAGAAGTTTCAGTTGTGATATAACCTATTTCTTAATTAATAGTTTTCTTAAGGTATCCGACTACGTTCGGAACCGGGATTTTAAAAAAGTCCATAAATGGATAATTTTCATGATATTTAGGATCACTTGGATTAGAATACTTGTATAAAATTGTTTTAAGGACATTTGGACAAAAAAACATTTATTTAAACACAATATTTTGGCAAAAAATTATCTTAGAATAATCTTTTTTCAAAATTTTCTCTTTTTTGAAAAATGCATCTATTATAATAATATTTTACCTGTGTATAGCTCAGACCTCTTTACCGAGGCTCAACTACGAGTTTTGAAAAAATCGCATTATTTTCAGAGTTACAACCCATTGAAATAATTATCGGCCTTTTTTCCTGAAAATTGCTCCCCTCTGTTGTCGTAAAATATGGATAAACCCACCTCTAAGTTATATATTTCAAAAATTCTAGTTGAACCTCTGTAGAGAGTTGTGAGCTAACAGGCAAAATATTATTATTATAGAAGCATTTTTCACAAAAGGAGAACATTTTAAAAAAAAATTATTGTAAGTTAATTTTTGCCAAAATATTGTATTTAAATAATTGTTTTTGTCAAAATGTCCTTAAAACAATTGTATATATGTATTCTAATCTAAGTTACACTAAATATCATGAAAATTATCCATTTATGCGCTTTTACAAAATCACGGTTCCGAACGTAGTCGGATACCTTTAAAAGACTGCAATTTTAATTTAAAATTTTCCTTTAATACATCTAAAGCATTTTGTTTAAAATTAGTTATTTAGTTGAATTACGAATAATCTGCGCTGATCTTTGCAATTAAATTTAAACTTGAGAAGGGCGGACTTACCTGTATACATTTCCAATTACGAAAAATTATGTTACTTCACTCATTACCAATTCTACGCCTTTTACATATTTAAAAACATTTTTAAAGTTGCTTCAACTTTCAAAGCATTCTTATTTTCTTTAAGAAATGAGCAATACACGAATACAAATTAGTCACGAATAATAAATAATATAATGTACGAATCATTAAAAAATTGATGAAAGATATGAAAATACGGAAGGATATACTATTTCTGAACGATAATTAGAATAATGAAAATCTGGAAATATTTTAAATATTCTTAGAGTATTCAGAAGGTATAATACTCAATTAGAATACATTTATTGTACAACGGATCAATGGATTCTTGATTATATATTTATCTCCACTAATGTTGAGAGGGATCATAATTTTAGGTTTTGGTTGGTTTCAACCGAAATACTAGACAGATTTTAAAGAAATTAGGTATGTATGTAAATAAATACTTAGGTACTCTAACAAATATTAAAAAAATTGTGCGTGTGCTTATAACCCCATGATAAAAGTGAAAACTTCTGATTTATTTTCGGCAAGGGTAACTAATTGTTCGGACGTACTTTTTTTTCTTTTATCACATTTTCGCAGTTCACTTTTTCATGCCCATTCATCGAGAGATTTGTTTATTTCATCCATTTTCTGTACAGGGTAACGTTTAAATAATTATGCATTCTTATATATTTATATATGAACATATACGATTTCAATGTCAGTTATTCTAATTATTAAAAAATATTTCTATGTGAATTAATTATGTGGATTATATTTATATAATATATACAAACTCAAACTCATTGGCGCAACAGCGCATGAGGGCCAGGGCCTACTGTGCCCATCCCAGTATACGTGATCAATGGGCGCTGAGGTGCATGAGCAGATGTCCCGATCAGATGATCAGTCTGAAGCGAGACCCCAGTGTTTAAGTCCCCAAGCAAGCTTGGTACTCGTTTACCGACCCATTGTAGTAGGGATGAAAAGCTGAATATATAGTATATAAGTTTATATAAAACTTACGTGTTATAGCAACAACGCCAACGTTTAATTTAACTTACCAAGTAGGCAAACCTGATTTCCCATGTGTTGCATATGCTGTATTGGCAACCATACACCGTATACTATATAAGGCTAGGAAAACTTATGCCCTAAAATCTATTATTTTTCTTAAAATTCTCTTCGAAAACAAAAGACTAGAGTTACTTTTTCCCAATTAAGGTTTTTATATTTCTGTAATCTCTTAGCGACATAGTAGCAACTTTCTCATTGGTTACCTTCATTAAAATTTCGGATTTAATTCTTTTGGAGCATTTTTGTGTTTAAATGCTCTTTCTACTGAATAAAAAAAATAGATCTCTCTCCCATGTTTCTATTCTTCTAATCTTCGATCTCCTTCGTAAGAATTGTCTATTTTTTCAATTAGTTTTGCTTGCTTTGCTCTTTTCTCATTCACTCGTTGGAGTTGATTGGAAGTGGGCTTAATGACAGTAATATTTAAACAAAGAAAATAAAACTTCACGGCAAAAAGTGTGCATGAAATTTTAACTTGAAAAAACAAATGAACACGCGCTTTAAAAGCTTTCAATTCAACACTAAGCGAGCATCCCCGACCAGAGCACGATTGCCGACTGGAGCCGAGTAATCCCGAATGAGAGTAACGCAACCCAATCTGCCGTTTAATTTAGATTCACTCAAAAAAACGCCCCCCAAAGGGTTATCATTGCATGGAAATAATAACAGGTTGGGGATGTTTTGCGTGACTCGTGCAATAATATCTAGAGAGATTATAAGATGGCGAAAATACCTGACATTTTAATACTAATGAATGTAATTTTCTTATACAGTCGGACCTCTGTATAACAGCCCAAAAATCCTGAAAAGTTCGTTACACAAAAATTCGTTATATAAGTTCATTTTTTTAATACTTCATATAAATCAAAAAAAAAATTTTTTTAATTTATAAACACTATATATTAAAAAAGTAATTATTACCCTTTTTTTTTAAAATTAATATATGTTTATTTTACTCATAAATCAACATCATCATTTATCTTACTCATCAAAAAATAAAAAAGAAGAAAAATTCAAGGAAAACAATAAAAATGTCGAAGAAACACTGTATTTTCAACATTAAAAATAGGTTTAAATTTAAAAATTTAAAGAATTTTAAAGGTTTTTTTTTGTTTTAAAATAAAAGTAAAAATTTAACATGCATTATTTTATAACTGAATACATAGAAACGAGACAACTCAATGAGGGGGGAAAAGGGATATCGAAATGTTTCTATGAACTGGACAATGGGGTTAAAAAGGGTTTTACTTCTTGAATAAACTCTGGAAAATTATTGCTCTCATGAGTTGGGATCAATAACACCAGTTCAAGATTTATGACCACGTAAATGTGTTAAAAAAGAGAATAACTTTATTTTTTTCAAAATACTTTAAAGTAGGAAAAAACTGAATAAAAAGGTTGTGATATAAAAAATGCTTCGCTATAGGGTTATTTTACGAAAACATTTTGTTCCAGGAAAGTTCGATACGCAAAAAAAGAATAATTGCCAAAAATTTTTTTTAGAATAGCACTATAACAGGTTCTTAAACGCGTAAATTCTCAAAATTTAAAATTGGGGGCCCAAACACTTTATGAGGTCGGGCCTACTGTGTATCCGTATACGTAACCGTTGGGCACGGGGCGCATGAACAGATTCCCCCGTCAGGTGGTCGTCTTGGGAACCCCCCAGTGTTTAAGCCCCCAAACAAGCGGGTCTCATTTATCGACCCACTGCACTGGGATGGGGGTTGAATCGACATTCCTCCCCGGGAATAAAACCCCGGACCTGGGTGGGAAAGCGCGACCCTCCACTCGCCACGGGCCCCGATGAATATTCTAATATTTTTAAATTTTTTTCCCCACTTAAAACCCAGCAATGGTTGAGGAGTAAGCATAGTTCCGAGTTCGTAGGCAGCATTATTTCAGTAAGAGTATGAGTTTCAGGCCTACTTTTCGTGGAAAGTAGCTGAAGTGCGTTAAATCTGTTCGGACTCAAAATCATTTTGTGGGTGTGATGAGGAAGTGTGTTGGGGTGTATTAGCTCAGGTTTCAATGTTATTGTTGGTCCTCTTTGAAAATTACAAGGTCCATCACCGAAGCAATCGTATATCCTCTGATCATATAGTTAATTATTAATTTCCTCGTAAGTCTTTTATGTCAGTGCTTCTCAAACTTTCAATGTTTACGACCCAATATTCAATCATATTTTCCATCGCACCCCTACCTCCAAAGAATAACAATGTATTGAATTTAATAATACACTTTGACGCTAAATCTATCAAACGACGTCAATCTCTTAAGTGCTTTCGGCGTAGCAAAAGCATTAATTGCCTCGGACGGGGTACGAATATACGTCTTTCAGAAGTAAGATTGTTTCTATGCACTCCTATCCATAAAATTATTCCAAAGGCTTTGGAATTGAATAAAAGGAATTTGACAGCTTTGGCGAAGGATTTACTCATTTCAGAAGATTTGCCGATTTATTCTTTTTCTCTCCTCTTCCGTACAACACCCCTCCTCCCTTTTAAAACGGTGGCATTGGGGAAACGAATCGCAAAATTTCAATCGGTAGTTAAGGTTTAAATTTTCAAGTAAGTGTTCATTTTGTATATAATTTTATATAAGACAAGCAAAAGAAATTATATACAAATATTATACAAATATATTTTTTAATTTTTTAATTTTTTAAAAATATTAAATTTTTAAAAATAGTACGTTAATTTTTAAATTTTCCGGTTTTGTTTTTGTTTACTTTCAGTAAATTCATAATTATAAAATAATCTTTTTTTTTAACTTTTCAATACTCCCCCCCTTCATATATTTATTACAGCCGTGGGGGCACGCTCCACAGTTGGCTCTGTTTTATGTATTTAAAAAATTCCTTTTTTTTTATTTAGTAGTATCTCCAAAACTTGCGTGAACGGTATTGGGCAAAAAAACCCCGGACTCTTGGTTGGCGTGTCTTGGATTCGAGTCTAATTAAAACCCCTG
>BMAV01011010.1:0-24470 GCA_019973955.1 Trichonephila inaurata madagascariensis
TTGGTAGTACTTTTTATAGTTTATATATACAATATAATCTTGCAATCAAAACTCAATACGTTATACAATATTCAAATTTATATAATTGTACAAATCCACTGATTCAAAAAAAATAAATAAATAAATTAAAATGTCAATTCAAGCGAATAGAACTTCACTGAAAGCATAAAAATGCCCGTACTTTTATTAAACCACCTTGACACTTACTAAATTCACACCTGCGATATACCTAATTTCGCAAGTCATTCTCCCCTTTCAAGATATTGCTCCACTCCCACTTGCAACAATCTCATATCACACTCGAGCGACTGTATAATTCGAGTCACGGAAACCGCCATATCATATTTTCGAGACGACATTTAATACTACTGTGTGGCAACAGGCCTGTTAGCATTCAGCCGAGTAGAAACTGTCTTACGAAGGGACTTTATTGCGCGATAAATTGAGATAAGACACCATGCTGAATGAATTTGCATTTAATATTGAGCCACATTGAGTGCTGTAGGCAATATTTATCTCCAGAAATCATTTTAAAAGGATTATTAGAAGATGAACTCTTATCCTATAACTGTTTCTCTATAATAATCCAAGACGCGATGGACACAGGAAAGTATTCAATCGGTTGTTTTGTGATTAAATGTTAACTGTATCTTTTTCTTGGTTTTACGTAAGCAAATAAAGAATAATGTACTATTTCATTGAATCTGAATACAAATACTTGCGGGCGCGTTTGCATCCCTTTAAAGATACATTAAATGCAATAATGGGAGCTTGTATTGCACAGAGTGTAGAGTTTACTTTTTTAGTCGAGGGCAACGGGAGGAAATTTAAAAACCAAGGTACCGGTTTATAAATCAACTTCGTCGTCGATTGCCTCAGTTTCAATTCAATCTATTGTTATTTCGCCATTTCAAAAAAAAAAAAAAAAAAGTCGCCAAATCTTGCCATCGTTATTATTACTGAGTTCTATTATTCAATTCAATGGTTTCTAGTGTTGGCTGTATATCGCGGCATTTGGATTTGGCTTTTAATTTGACGAAATGGGTCGATGGTATAATACGCGCGCGTAAGCACTATTGATTAGGCAAGAAAAAATGTGCTAAAAATAGAAACACACTAGGCTGTGAGCCTTGTTACTTTGAACAATGGCCAAGTGACAAAAGCAACACTCGAGTTGGCCTCCTCTCTCCAAACTTCTACATCTCGCCAAAATTACGAAGCCACTTGTTGCCAATAGCCTTTGTGTTGTTTCAGAGTGCAACGCAAATTAAAACTAAATGTGCATAGTCAAAAAATACTTTGTGAAAAATAATAAATAATTATAAATAAATGTTAGTCATTAAAAAAAAAGAAAAGAATAAAGATTTTTTATTAATTAATTTCATTACTTTTATTTTATTATTATTATTAATTTTATATAATATTTTATTATTATACATAGTAATGATAATAATAATCTAGCTATTTTTATTTCTCATTATTATATTATTACTGATTTCCTTATTAAAATTTATATTCGAAATTTAATATTCGAACTTGAAACATCAATGAACGTTTAAGTTTAGAATGGCGGCAAGCGGAGAAATGGGAAACAAATCACATGGTTCCCAATCTAACACTTACGACGAGTGCAAAATTGGAGTTGCCTATTTGGTGAAATATCTTGAAAGTTGACATTGCTGCAATAATATGTTAGAGAGAGAGAGTATCCATTTTCTTTTTTTAAAAAATTAAATACCCTAATTAAATAAGTTACGATTCATTACCCTACTAACTAGGTGGCTACCCGTACAAAAACAGTCCTTGAGTTGTAGGAAATAGCCGTCTGTAATGCAGTCAAAAAATAATTCTTAAGAAATTGTTAACTCTATTCATTGTAATAGTGAATTTTTTTAGATGCAGTACAATAAAACATTTCGCAACTGTAGAGTATATTCTTTTTTCTTTTTTAAATAAATTAACATATTTTATAATTTTTCAAAAAAAAATGAAGTCAGTCAGGACATTTTGTGAACGTGATCTGAGTTTATTTGTAAAAGAGGACTTTGATTTAAACTAATTAAACAAAATGATGCGGTTTTACACTGAATACTGATAACAGTCGCTTTTTGCTTTGTATTCTTGGAGCCAAGGTTTTTCTCGTAGTATTCGACCAACAATAATAAACTTTGTTTATAGTTTTTCTTTTTTTTCAAACCTTGAACTATATATATATGTACGGCATTTGCGAACTAAAAATAATGCAATATATTTTAGCCAGTGACGTAGCGGAGAATATTAGGAGATAAGTTCTTGGCATCAGTTAGACTTTGTGCCCCCTAGAGTCCTACTCCCCGTGGTGCGGCGATTACGGGGTGTACGTTACGTCACCTATTTTAGCATTGCTAATTTAACAAAAAATATTTTAAAGTAATCAACTGACTATGTTTTTATTAACGTCACAATATAAAACAACACAAAGACTATTGCCAACAAATCTCGAAGTTTTTAACCTCGATTGAGTGATGAACACGACACCTTGCACCCTTTCTCCAAGCTACCACACCTCGCCAAAGAGAGGATTTTGAGCTCGACAGATTTAACGGATATCAGCCCTCACATGGCGTGCCCTTATTACAACGAGGCCATGAGTTCGTGACCATAATAACTATAGATCTACGGCCTAAGGGTACTAAGATCACATCCTTATTTTTTTATCTTTATCTCAAAAAAATTCTATCACAAATTGTTAGTAATGTAAAACAAAAGCAAATTTGAAAATATTTGAAAACTGAAATTCCTTTTCTTTATTTGAATAATGTCATTTAGATTATTCAGTTAAATAAAGTACCCTTACTTCTTTTTAATTTTTTTTGTTGCATTACAAATTACCTAATTTAAAAGCAGCACTTTCTTTCGCATTCATTTGAATGATTTCATTTATTTCTCGGAAAAAGATAGCCGCTTCCTTTCTTGAAATATTTTTTTTGTTTGTTTTTATTATTTTTTGTAATTGTTTCTCTTAAATTGCAAAACATATAAGACGCGAAACTAGAATTTACAAAAATAATTGGATTCCGAGAGAATGAAGACCATCCAGACAGATCTGAGACTCGACTTCCCTTTTTCTTTAGAAATACGTAACCTTTTAATTCATCCCCTGCTTCATTACTAGAAGCAGCTCCATAATATGTAATTTGCATTCAGGAAAATTCACTATCAAAACTTGTGCCTTCATTTATGTTTTAGGGAAAGGCGATATGTAACTAACAAGGAAACAATGTGTCTACGAAACACTTTAATGAAGTCAATTTTTCCCGCGATATCACGGATTTATCATAAACTTCCTGAAAGAAACAAATACTTATTAAGTGAACTTTATCGGTATTATTGATTCGTGCTTATTTTATGACATAACTTTGTTATAGAACTAAATTACTCGTCAATCTGTTTCCTTGTCACGTAGTAAGCAAGTTATTAAGAGTACTTTCTTGTTTAATTTTACTTATTATCCGTAGTTAATTTATACAGAGCGAGAAAAAGTATATACACACACACACACACACAAGCAATCTAAAAATCTCTTACCAAAAGTAGAAAAGTGCACATTTTTTAAGGCATCCGACAACTTTGATAGAGATATGGAGAGTTTTTGTGTTTTTTAGATTTATTTAGTACATTTTAAGAAAAATATGCTAACATTAAGAAGAGAAAAAAAATTATTACTCCTAAAATGGGAAAAAATTCACAAAAGTTAACATAAATATATAGAGCCTATTCAGCACAAAAAGTTTATAAACAAATTTTCAATTTTTCATTTTTGATGTATTGCTTTACTATTTAATTTTGAAATGACCTTCAGGATAAGAGACGTTTTAATTTTTTTTTCAAAAGCTAGAGCATATTATCTCATTTATTATAAATTGCTTAAAAAAACAGTGATTATATTCACATAAGGGACGGTAAATTTTATAATAAAACAGTGATTGATAAACCCGAAGGTTATATCCTTTCTGCTTTTATACAGAGCATACACAAAAAATTCCAGTTAATTATTTTCACAACTTTTTGAACATTCACTGTCCTCTTTTGATTATTTTAAAAACAAGTAATATATAAAAAAATGAAGTTAATTTCTACTTAGATTAACAAAGAAAAATGTTATTTTGTCTACTTTTTTATTAAATAGTTACAATTAATACAAATATGTATAAACATATGACAGAATCACGACATTAAGTGGTAATTAATTTTTATTAATTATCATTAAAGTATCGTATTGCCATCCAAAACAATCGTGTACAGAAAATTTCAGTTCAACTGAATGCTTTAAAACGTGAGAAAAAACATTTTCAAGTTTTGATACAAGTCGCCAAAATGGTTGCTAAGTCTCTAAAAATGATGCCAATGTGGCTGTGTGTGTATTTATAATTCTTTAAATAATTAGTTTTCATCAATTAATTTTTATTAATTCAAATTAAATTACTGTATTGTCATCCAAAAATATCCTGTATATAAAATTTCAGCTCAATTGAGCGCTTTAAAATGTATTTTATTAACGATTGAAAATTCCAACAAGATAAATAAATAAATATATAGAGAGTGTGAGCTAATAGTAGGAATTGAAAAACACATTTCGAGTAAAACGCCTTTTAAAGTATAACACATCTGCCTTAAAGTAGTGGTATCTGCTTTTGCTGAAACACTTGTAGTTTTTGTTCCAGTGAATTGAAAATAATAAACTTTGTATTTTTATAAAGCTAATAAGATGGCTTATAAAATAAAATCATAAATATTTGGCAAAATTCACAATTTTAGGGTAGTCGGACTTCATAAGCAAGAATATGAAGTGCGTTATATTAACTTCGCCCTGTAAAGCTATTAACGAAGGATCTCATAGTTTCTTTTTGCCATGGTTAAATGACGAGGACAATACATGAGCTACAACGCATCTCCGAACTTCCACACCACACCATTGGGGAGACGTTTGATCCATGACATATTTATCGTGTATTAGCCCCCTCTGCATGAAGGGTCTTCAGCGGTATCAGGCTCGAACTCATGACATGCCAACCAGGAGTCCGTGGCCTTGACCACTAGGCTACCACCTCCATGCAAAAATGCACATAAAATAAAATTACTTTCTACTTAAATTGACTTAAATTTATTTTATTTAAAATTTCTTAATTTTATGAAATCCATTTTTTAATTTAATGATGTTAAATTCAAATGATCTGGGGAAAAGTACGAAAAATTATTTTTGATACAAATTTAATGGCAAAATTTGCAAATTTCGAAACAGAAAATAACTTTCAAATACAAATATTGTTTTTTAAACAAAAAATTATCTGATGATTTCATTTTGAATTGAATGGTAAAAAAGTAATGAGTCGTAAAAATGTTGCACTTTTTCCATTTATCAGAATACTATTAAAAGTCTAAATGTTCAAAATGTACTTTTTCTTGTTTACAACAGATTAATGAATAAGTAATAAATGTAAGTGAAAACAGAATATAGGAGATCATATTTATTCGTGGGGTACATTATTTTGTATTGAATATATGCATGTTGTTTGTCAACATACGTATGTTCTTTATCATATATTTATAACTAATTTATTAACAACCTATATTTGTTTACCACCTTTGAAGAAATGAGATGATATTTTCAACGCAATACGCAATTTTCAATATCTGAAGAGTAACTGAGATTATTCACATTTATGTCGTAATCATAAATTATGTCATTCATCCTAAATTTAAATGAGCATATGTGTTAAATATTGATAATGAATTAAAATCAAAAGCATCCAACCCATTAAAATTTCTTAATGATTTTCTACATGATTTTAAAAATATTCTGTCATGAAACATGTCTTTCAAAAATAAGAAAATTCCTTCCGTGATTTATAAGTATACTAGACATTACCCACCCATTTCGCAGGGTATTTCATGATGTTCAACATGCTTGTGAAATTTCAAGTCTGCAAATCGAATAGTTTAGAAACGAGAAATTTATTTTATGTCCCCGCACCTTCTTTCACTCCCTTGGGAGCCGATTTCTACGAAACTTGTTTTGAAGGACATCTATACTCCATAGAAGAAATAAATTTATTAAATTTTAAGTCCGTAGGGGTATAACGTATCAAACACAGGAATTTTTATTATCTGTTACGCCCTGTATCCCCCCTCCCAAAACACCCTTATAAGTCGACTTCTACAGAACTCGTGGCCATAGTAGCCTAGTTGTTAAGTTCACGGAGTCAAAATGGCTGGCGTGTCATGAGTTCGCGCCTTGTTCTTTTGAACAGCGGTCGCCAAACTTTTTGACTTCACGGACCAGTAAATTCATATTTAAAATGCCACGGACTCCTATTAGCAATTTTTTGTAAGTGTTAAATATATTTATAAAAAAAACTGTGATCTAAGAACACAATCAATGCATCTTGAAACATAACTTAACGCGCTGAGTGAGTATATTCCTCATTTTTCTGGGGACCAGCGAAATTTTCTCGCGAACCACCACTTTGGCGACCTCTGCTTCTGAAGATCCGCAATGTAGAAGAAGTCGATGTTCGTTAAATCTACCAAGGCTCAAACGTCCACCTATTGGAGTGGTATGTAAGTTGAAAGACGAGGTGCCAGCGCAGGTGTCGTACTCGTCATTTAAGCGTGGCTGAAAATTTCGAGGTCAATTGCCAAAAGCACTTGGGCAGCTTTTTAGTGCGACGCTAATTTAACTCTCACTCTTCAGAACCCGTCCTTAGAGGATCTTTACTCAACAAAAGAAATATGTGTGTAAGATTTCAAGTCTGTTGGTTTATTAGTTCACCATATCTCCTGATGATTTCTGATGGAATCCATTTTTACGTATTTATACATATATAACTATGGTGATTAAACTTTGAACACCATGGGTGTATTATACTAACTTGAGTGAGGCAATATATCATCAGTTTTTATTCAAGTCTTTACTTATAAGACATTACATGGTTACAAAGCGACATGTCTCATTATTCAAAATTTTATATTTAGGAAAGATAATACCTGAGCTGATACATAAATACCTTAGATTCGAAATCACCACACAACAGCATTTTGAACCTCATTTCCTGTTATCTTACAGGAATCTTCAATTATTAACAAACACAGGATTAGTACTTAAGCCAATTAAGACTTGGCCCTTTTGACACCATTTTAGTGTTGTGCACTAAAAATTTAAAATGTTACTGCTAAAAAATTAGAGCCAAGGTCTACAATCGGTGGCCGTATTTTTTCAACAAAAATTATGTTGACTTAAAATATTGTTTACAATCCCGCTATATACAAATACTATGTTTTATACTGTAAAAATAATTCACATACTTTTACTTTACTTATTCAAGTGTAAAAGCATGTTAATATTTTTATTTACATCTTACTTTAAGCCCTTCCTATTCATATTAAATCAGGGTTTAATATTTCAAAATTTTTATAAGTATTGTATAAAAGGAGTAAGTTGCATTCTTTGTACATAAACTAAGTGTACAATTTTGTACATTTTACTGTAGAGATAAAACAATCGAAGTAGTAAATTTCTGGAGAACAATTCGTAATCATCGGCATTATAATTGCATATATAAGCATTGGAAACACGTCTTTTCCTCGCATTAAAGGTATTGAAAGTGAACTTCTGGGGATTAGCACCCATTACTCAAGAACTAATCTAAGACTTTGAGAGGTGACTAGAGTTTCAAGATATCCCAGACACACCGAAGAGGATTAAATGCCTGAGGATATACTACATAATCCAATCTCGAAGGGTATTTGCACTTTCTAATTATACAATTGCCAGATTGACTCCCTAGAATAAAGCATTAATATCCATGAGAGGAGAGCAGTAAGACGTCAGGAATTTTCTGATAATCACTATTTCTTATTCCATGAAATCGATAGAATGTCATTTTAAATATAGTCGAACCTCTGTATAACAAACCTCTATATTGCAAATTTTTCTATGTAGTGAACTTTTTGCTGGAACCTTGAACAATTCACGATTTTCTTCGTAAAATAACCTCTCTATAGCGAAGTAAATTTCCTACATAACGAACTTTTTCTTTTGTGATTCAATTTTTTTCTCCCTTTTTTTAAAGTATTTCTGAAAAAAATTCAAGTTATTCTCGCTTTAACAAATTTTATGGTAGTCATAAATCTTGAACTGGTTTTATTAGATCCTAACTCGCCCAGAGCAATAGAGTTCTGGACGTATCATCCAAAAATTGCAACCTTTAAACCCCATTGCCCAGTTCACTAGAAACATCTACGATATCCTCTTTCGCCCTCAATGGAATTGTCCTGTGTCCTCGTGTTCTAATTATAAAATAATGTATGTTTAATATTACTTGTATGATTTAAATTATAAAATGTTCTAAAAAAAATTCCTTAATTTTGGTATGTATATCTTAATATTGAAAATGCAGTGAATTCTTCAACATTTTTTTTTTTCTTCTTGTTTTCCTTGCAGTTTTTTTCTGTCATTTTTGATAGGTAAGATATATAAAATAAACATATATTAATTTAAAAAAAGGTGTGAATAATTACTTTTTTAATATATAGTGTTTATGAATTTAAAATTTGTTTTATGTGGTTTATATATAAAGTATATTCAAATATGAACCTCTCTATAACGAATTTTCCACATAACGAACTTTTTTCCGGGATTTAGCGACTTCGTTATATTGAGGACCGACTGTATATATTCTGAATAAAGTGACTGAATATTTTTTTACGTATCCACTAGAACATTGCCTATCACCTTGTTGATATCAATACCGTGCAGCTTTCATATAGCACTGATAAAATATGTAGGTTAAAGTAAAGCAAATACAAAAAAAAATTATTTGCATTACGAAATTACGAGCAAGTGAAATTGAATTTTAATTTCTTTGACATAGGGATTTGATACAAATACAATATGTGTATTTAACTATAGCAAGGGAAATTCCATATATCACATACTATACAGGATGATGCAAATAGAAGCAGCCCGTAAGAGTAGATACGCTTGGACGTGAATATGTGTCTCACCCCGTATTATGTAATACAATTTTATGCACTTACATCGTTTAAAAAGAAGACGACTTGCTTAAAAAGCTATTTAATTCTACCGTTTTAATTTTTACTGATTTAAATAATTTAAAGTGTCTGAGCACATATAGAGTACGTTTTTTTAAAAACATAGTATGTTATAATGTTATAATTTTTTAAGGAACAAAAATTACCAATAAGTAGTAATACTTGTGTGACCAACAACAGCTAAAATCAATCAATCTAAATTTTACAAAAATTACAGTTATATGTGAAGTTTTACCAATATTAAAAAAAATGCTTCAAAGAAGTTAAAGGGAAAAGTAACAAAAACATATTTTAGTCAACGTATTACTAAAATAAACAACATACATTTATCTACGGAAAGTACTTTAATGTAATGTGGGTTACATATAAAATTTTAGAGCTAATATGATAAATATGTTTAAAAATGTGATATATTTACGGAGCTGTTATTGAAATAACTTGCCGCAACTCAAAAAATATTCATACAAAATTATTTTAGAACACTTTTTAGAAAACAATATAAATTTCAGGTGCACAAAGCTTTATAGAAATTCATTTAAAATATTTTGTGTGAATTATCAGACTCTCTCTCTATCTCTCGCCATGACAGATAAATGCATATATATACTCACTTCTAGTTCGTTAAAGACGCACTTCCGATTGTTCTAATTGTATGCAATTTATTGTTATTCAGTCTCTAGGCAATGTAGGAGCAAGTATATGTTTTATAAAGTGAAACGCGATATTTCTATTCAATAAAAAAATTGTGTTTTGATTAAAATTGGTCATTTTAGCATGTTCGTATATCTTAAATGGAAAAAGTAATGCGTATTTATTTTTATCTGCATGTCACTTATTTCTCACAACTCTGTTATCGCTATAGAATTACTTAAATTATCCGACTACGTTCGGAAATATGATTTTGAAAATTCAGTCGGATCTCTATATAATGAAATCGCTGAATCCCGGAAAAAAGTTCGTTATATGGAAAATTCGTTACATAGAGGTTCATCTTTTAATTTTCTTTATAAATAACATAAAAAAATTTTTTAATTCATAAACACTATATATTAAAAAGTAATTATTTACACCTTTTTGTAAATAAACATATGCAGTTATTTTATATATCTTACTTATAAAAAAAAATTTAAAAAAAGAAAAGAAAGAAAAATTGCAAAGAAAGTTTCTTAACGTCTTTATCCCCTTCCTGAAGAATTAAATTTTGTTCTTTGATGCTCAAGCACTTATGTTTAGATATTTTCTAACCGCAAGAAATAAAGTTACCAGTACGACTGATCAACACTGCAAATGAACACTATTCAATGACACAGGGACATGAGGCAACTCCGCTGAGGGTTCAAGGAGATATAGAAGATTTCTCTAGAGAATTGGACAATGTGGGTTAAAGGTTGCACTTTTTGGATGAAATTTCCAGAATTTACCTGCTTTCGGGGAGTTAAGCACCTTATAAAACCTGTTCAAGGTTTATGACTACCATAAAATGTGTTAAAAGAGAGAATAACTTGAAATGTCTAGAAATATACTTCAAAAACTAAGAGAGAAATTTGAATCACAAGAGAAAAAGTTCGTTATACAGAAAATGCACTTCGCTATAGGGAGGTTAATTTGTGAAGAAAATCGTGAAATGTTTTTGGTTCCAGGAAAAAGTTCGCTGTACCGAAAAATTTGCAATATAGAGGTTCGTAATATGTAGGTTCGACAGTACTTATAAATGACTACATTTTTTGATATTTAGTGCCACCTAAAAGACATATTCTAATAAAACATATTTCAAAAATATAACAAAAAGTTAATTAAAAGCAATTTTTTGCTGAAAGAGGAAGAAAGAATGACATTTTTAAAAAACATTCTTCTTTTATGGAAAATGCTTCTATAATAATAAGAAAAAATATTGATGTATGAATAAGACTTTTTTACAGAGCCTGAACTACGGTGCTTGATAAATTTACATTATTTTGAGAGTAACGATCAATTAAAAAACTAATCAAGGTTTTTTTTGTTAAAATATCTGCATACTGATGTTTGAAAATACGAATAAATCCACTTCTAAATAGTATATTAAAGAAAAAAAAACCTATTTCACAGGCTCTGTAGAGAACTGTTATCTATTTGTAAATAAAATATCATTAGTATACAAGCATTTTCCATAAAAGGAGAATGTTATGTAAACTTGTCATTCTTTCTTCATAGTCTGCCAAAAAATTGCTTTTAAATCATTTTTACTTGTAATCTTAAAATAATTTTATATGTATTTTGTAATTCACAAGTGGCACTAAATATCAAAAAAGTATTCCTTTAAACGCTTTTCAAACTTACTTTCCGAACGTAGTCGTATATCTTGATAAACCTTTTTTGACCATTTAAGTGCAATGCATAATAATTTTAGAATATTCAGTGATATCCATCTTATATAAAAGTTCAATTTACGGTGTTTCTATACGAATCCTTGAGTATACTATGACTAGATGTATTTACTACGCATTTGATTGCTTCAAGTCTAGGACTAAGAATATGTATGCATGTGTAGAAAAAAAAATGTAGCAACTTTTTTTACCTTATTCGATTTTTGCAGCTGTGTGGTGATTGGACAAGACTCGGTTGGGTTTCTAATTCTGTTTTCTTTAATATATATCTATAAATATTGATTATAAAGCGGAAAGTCCATATTTTATTATTTTATATAAGTCAAAAGTAAGAAGAAATCATTTGAAAGTTATTTTATGAAGATGTTTACTTTTTGTTTGTCTTCTCCATTAATATTGATATTGTTCCGTGTTTCCATGAATTGTTTTTGCTTACACATTCCGATAATCCATAAAAAATATATTCTGGATGAAAACATAATTAAATTTTATTTTGCCCCCGGTTTCAATGACATAAAAAAGAATAACTCTTTTCATTCGAAATATAAATTAAAAATGCTATATTTCTTATGAAATTGTTGATACGACAATTTTAATCAAATATAAACTATTTTACTGAAGTACTTTCTCTTTCTACATACATATAAAAAAGGCTCTTCATAATGCTGTAATAAATTTATAACGCACTACCGTAACAATATATATGCTAACGTTAAAGATAACTTGCCAAGTTGGAAACTCCAATTTCGCATATGTCGTACGTGATTTGACAACAATGTGCTTCGTTAGGTCTAATGTCGCCAATACGGTTTCGATAGTACATTATTACAAGCCCTGGCAGAAAACTATCGCAACGATTGCCTGGACTGGGATCGTTGTGCGAGTAGAAAGGCGTCATCTCATATAAAGTAATATTAACAGTCAACGCAACTAAATACTCAAATATCCAGGAAGCAGCAAGAGCTGCAGGTTTATCAAAATCTGAAGAATTCTATTGATGAAGTAAGTGATGGACGATGGAGCTTCAGTGATGAATTTAACTGAAGAGAAGAGCCAAGAGCTAATCTTGTGATAAGAAGAACAAATGCCGAAAAATCTGACGTATAGCGCGCACCGGTGTGAAACGCGCACCTATACTTTCAAGCTGCATTTTTTATAAATGTTTAAGTATATTTGCCATATCATGCGCATTCTCTTTTTTTCAATTCCTACTATTAGCTTCTCACACTCTCTATTTATTTACTTATTTATCTTGGTGGAATTTTCAATCGTTAATAAAATACATTTTAAAGCGCTCAACTGAGCTAAAATTTAATATACATGATTATTTTGGATGACAATACAATAATTTAATAATTATTAATAAAAATTAATTGATTAAAACTAATTATTTTAAGAATTACAAATACAGCCACGTTGTCATCATCTTTGGCGATATAGCTGTGTCAAAACTTAAAAAGGATTTTTTCTCACGTTTTAAAAAAAGCATTCATTTAAACCGAAATTTTATATACACGATTGTTTTGGATGACAATATGATACTTTAATAATAATGAATAAAAATTAATTACCGCTTAATGCTGTGATTATGTCCTATGTATATACGTATTTATATTAATTGTAACTATTTAATAAAAAGTAGCTAAAATAAAAATTTTCTTTGTTGATCTAAGTAGGAATTCACTTAGAATTATTTATTTATTTATTTTTCTTTATATTACTTGTTATATATAAAGGAACCAGCAGAGCGTGTGTATTCATAGCTCGTATGTTTTTAGGTAGTTTATTCGAGTTATTATCCCAGGATTTTGAAAAAGTATTATACTATTAGAATTAGAATCCTTTAACTTCGTTATAGATATATACCATTTCTTTCAAACATATAATATTCCGATTTATGTAGAAATTTTTTTTTAATTGCTCATATCTTTTTTTTATTTTTGAAACTATCAATTTTATACCCGATGTATAACCACACCCGTAAATTTTGATCCCATTTTTTGTATTAAAACTGTGCGTTATCGCCGGATTTTACGGTATAAATAAAACTACATAAACACATAAATTACAGTTTTACAGTTCAATTAATGGTTATGAACAGTTGCATAATTTGTTAATTTATACAATGAAGGCTGGTCCACAGTTAGTCGGACAAGGGGTACCCGCTCCACCCACGGTGTTGTTTAATTTGTATATATATTATTGTACACGAACTCAAAGCTTTTTTATGGCAAAACTTTTGTATCTGATAAAAGTATAAGTTCTATATTTATCTGAGTATAAAATGGAATATATGTATATATATGGTGATCTCTCCATGTGTATGTATAACATTTGTATGAGTTCTTAACATTTATATCAATTTGTATAATTTACAAATGAAATGGTTTCTATTAGAGAAAAGTGTCTTATAATTTTAAATATCAGACTAAAATGATAAAATCCTCATTTTAAATATCGCTAAAAGTTTATACAAAGTGATTTTTCAACTTGAATCAATGTTTTGGCAGGTGTTAAGTCCAAATTTCTTCATTCGATTCTGTTTGTGTATATTCATCTTAAAAAACCAGCTAAGAAAATATTTTGATTTATAACACAATCCCAAGTTTTATGAGAAGTATTCTCCCCTTTTGAATTACCATGACTCTGAAAGGGTAATTTTGCTTTCTTTCAAATATTTAAAAACTTGCTTTTACGACTATTTATTATTTAGCCTTCAAAATACGCTACTTTGAAACAGATAACTTACAAATAAAAGAAATAAATTATGTTATTTGCTTCTTGGTTACCCAAGTAGCAATGTTTTGGTACAGTAAATCCCACACTTTCTATTCTTTGAGACTGATAAAACTTCGCTGCGGCACAGATTTTACGAGTTTTGATAGTTTCGCAAATTTGCTTTTACAACTTCAGTTATAAAAAGAACTATTGCAGGAATTGATTTGTTGAAAGCAGCTAGGGGCTAACAGTTGTTACTCCTAACTATTTGAACACTTTAAGTGATATATAGTTATAAGTTTTTTATACTTTTGTATTTTTTTTTGTAGATATTGTATGAAGGAAAACAAATGTCCAATTTTTTTAATTGATTTCACGATAATAGAACTATAAAATATTTTCTTTGTTTCTGAAGCAAGTTTTGTTTCTTAAAATAATTTTGTATAATGTTTTATCGTATTTATATCGTAATTGCTTAGCTGGGAATTAATAAAAATTTTGTAAGACATTTTTCTTATCTTTATATTCTTTTACAAGGAGAAACATTTATGATATTCGCTTTGCGGCGGGTCGATTCACGATGTGTTCAATTTGAGCGAAATGGACACAAATTTTCCATTTGAACTGATTTTTCAAAAGCAGCTTGTATTCTTTATAACAGTTATGCAATAAAAAATTTTATACAATCGGTTGTTTGAAATAATACCTTTAAATTGGCTTAACATTTTTTGTTACAAGCAATTCATTTCTTTAACTATATATGCAAGCAGAATAAATTCCAATGTAATGCGTGTTATACTTCGTTTTAATATCCCGAATGTGTAAATAGCGAATACTCGTGGTTAAATGTTCGTTATAAAAAATGCAAAAACGATAAACAAAGCGATATTAAAGTTTTGGTATTGTAAGGTGCACACCTTATGACGTAATTGGTTCCAAGTGGCCTTGTAATCATAATAACTAATGAACTTTGAAAAGGGATGAGAAATGGTCAGAGACTGAGACGGTATTTAAAAATTATATTGCCGAAACTATGTAAAAGAAGTATTAATAATAATAGTATTTTTTGTGTGTGGTTTTTTATACGCTAATGTCTTGTTAAAGATATAGCCACACAAACAAATTGAATTAGTTTGATTTGCTTTATAACAAATAACATCGAACATTTGCTATATTACTTGGCATCCACTCAAAATAAGTTACATTGTTTTTAAAAATGTTCATTTCCACTTATATTTATATTCGACAGAAGAATATTTTCACTTTTATAGTTATTTCATTACAAACTTATATAGATATATATATTACAACACTTATAGTTATTCCTCATTGCAATCATTTACATTAATATATTAATAATAAACATACTATATAAAGTATAGATTTAACTAGTTTATCAACTTTCATATTTTCACTAACAAGGAGCTTGCTTTATCATTAATGAAAAATTTTCTGCATTTAGGTACCTTAATTAGTCAGGGGTCATAATCGCGAATCCACATCGTAGTTGTATATGTCCGGATTCTCCTTCTGATGCTTTCGAGTGAGTGAATAAATATTAACGTCCCTCTGTTCAGCTACTCGATGGCTTTTGGTGACAGACTTCGTAATTTTGAATCATGTTCAAGTGAAGAGGACGACACCTGAACTTGCATCCCTCTATCTGCTAACTTCCACACCACACGAACGGGAAGACGTTTGAGCTGTCAAAAGATTGCAGACAGTTGCATCGTGCCCTTACACGGCGGGGCTTCAGTGTTACTGGGCTCGAACTCATGGCACGCCTGTCACGAGTCCGTTATCTTGACCACTAGGCTACCACGGCCACTACCGAATGCTTTCAAAGACAAGCTGCACCCAACGATTGCTGCTTTTTGAATCTAATAAGGCTCAAAATACTTATATTGCTGTAGAAATCTAGGTTGCAGTGTGTGCATGTTTAAGAGTATTCATATTGAATATAATTTAAAATTATGAATTCCTTCATCATCTCCTGTTGCACTTAAGCGAGATGGCATTAAATAATAAAAATGTTCGGCCTTCCGAAAATTATTTACCATAATTTATTTGTCCTTTATCCGAAATGCATATCTGATCGTGGTAGTCGGGTAGCCATGGTCAAGAATTCTAGGCCGGCGCCATTGAGTCGCGGCATCAAAACCTAGCGGCACTGAAGACCCGACGTCTAGAAAACTGATGCACAGTGGATAAACTGGTCTTGGCTTATGATCTTTCTATTGGTGTCGTCTTAAAGTTTGAAAAAAGGGCGCCAATTCGTCATTTGACCCTGACAAGGCGAAGTCAATTACCCTAGTGTTGATACACAGTGCGACGTAAATTCACATCAAATCCAAAATGTCTTACTGACACAAGAATAGAAACAATTCCTAAATTATCTGACCCTTATTGGGTTAGCAAAGTCTAATTTTAACATTGACACACTCAAAAGTTATTTGCATGACATGTATTGAAATCAGAAATAACTAATTTTTAATGCATTATAGAGGAAAATACCTACCAGGGGATTAGTAACAATTTACAATCCAATAAATTAATCGTATTCTCTCCTAAGCAAATAAATAGGATAAAATACTTCAAATATCTCTTCGTCTAAAAATTAATGCAAAGACAGATGCATTTTCGCGGATGGTGAGTTCGTTACATATTATATATTAGCAGTAGATAATTTAATTGAAGTTTATTTAGTTACACATATGTGGTAGCTGAATTCTATTTCCAACGTTAAATGAATCCAATTCCAAATCATTCTCAATACATTATAAGTTATTCATGCGCAATAGATACTCACGTGATTAAAATCGCTTCATTTTATTATATAAAAGTCGTGAATATATGTAGCCCACAAAATTTCTGACAAATCATATTCACTGTGATTCTTCTTTTAATTTTACTATAATCTAAAAGCATGCATACATTTATATAGCTATGTTTAAGTACATTTTATTATTGATTATATGTTACCTATATATACGTCAGGCCCCAGGCCTGCTGGTAAAAATAGGAGGGCATCAACTCTATTATAATGTTTTTATTTTGCTTCAATCACATAAAATCCAACTTGGCGGCCCTTTGGCGTGCAACCGAGTAGAACAATTACAACCAATTCGGCGAGGAGTCACCAGCTAAGCTTTTTCGAGTATGCGTTCTTCAGCGCTCGCTCCACCTTTAAATAGGCTTATTTACCCACAAATCCTTACGCGATGGTAAAAAGAATGTTGACACTAGACATATTTAACATGCATCGGGACCACAGCCACAAGACAATTGTAGACGCATAAAAATGATTCAGAAAATTTTATAAATATTTATTTGACTGTAAACATGATTCAAATTCCGAAACACATAAACAACACTATACAGCGTTTTAGTATCGATTCACTGCACTTAATCATAATACAATTTCAACATTTCAGATTTTACTTGCGTATTCATGTACCACAAAGCATATTTTAAGAAATGTTGAGTGGTTATTGCAATAGAGTTCGGTCTGAATATTCCACTTAAAACTTTTCTTAGGTTATAACTTCAAAATTTTTACAATTTGTTATATTATTTTTAATACGTTACGCTGAGGAAAATGGAACAATGTGTCGGTATTTTCCTTATCAAATAAATTTATATTCCGAACATTGAGCTATTTGTATTAACAAAAAAATACCCCCAACAGTGTCTTTAAAAAGATCTTGAAGACACTATTTTCGTCTTTCGAAAACAGCTGGTGTCTAACACAACATAAAGAATTTACTATACGCCTACTTTATCATTTGCGGGCTGTAGTTTCTCCGTCGTAATACAGTATTTACTATTCATGAATTCAATTTAATTTACTCCTCAGAAGTAACTATTCTGTGTTACAGTCCTTTTTCATATGGTTATTGTGCAACATAAGGTTTTGATAAAATTTAGTCAGCATTACATGTTATTTTATTTTACGTTATTCTACATTTTTATATTCTGTGAAATAAATCAACTTTTTATATGTACACTGGAGTTATTTCCCAGGAAAAAAAATCATATTTTGACAGTTATTTCAAATGAAAAATTCTTATGTCATGTTTTAATAATCACTGGATATAAGAATTATTAACATTGATTTTTAGACTGAATGCCATTAATCTTGAGCTAAATTTATTTTAGAGCTTTTAACAAACATCATAAATTAAAACTTCACCAATGTGAATACTATTCTGGCATTTCCATCTCTCTGAATTCCATATGATGCCTGTTTAGAAATTTGAGATTTGATTGAAATCAATGAACCGCATTTTAATTTATTTCGTACGACATTTTTTTCGAGGTAAACGAACCTTGAACCCATGATTCTAGTCCTAAAGGCCATATCACACATACTCGTTTAGAGCAATTTTTCGTCCAATTCATAGAATTTTTACTCAGTTGCCATAGCAATGGCTTTCGAACAACTTTTTGCTAGTGAGCTCTAAAAGTTGTTCCAAATAAAAGTTGCTTGAAATTCCAGCCAATGGGGTTCTTCGGCGCCCTACGGAATAATCGGAATGGTGGCTTCGATTTCGTCAAAAGTGGTATATAATATTTTAATGGCATATAAAATTTTCAATAGAATGGTGCTCCATTTCTGTTTACGCCCATTAACAAAAGCGTGAGTGAAATAAAATAAATAATTTTGGATACTCGTTTTCCGAAGCAGAAAAATCGGCCAGTAATTTTTCAATGTGGAGTTAGAGCGCGGCGGACGTCAAAGCATGTCATTTTGCTTACAACAACCCTTCCTCGTGAGATAAGACAAAATATTGAACAAAAAAATTGCTCGGAAAATGTACATGTGATACGGCCTATAGCCACAAGCTGTGAAACTCATAGTTGTAATATTTAGCCCCCTTAACTTTTCCTGTAATTCACGAAAACAGAGCGGTTATGGTTATAAACTCGTGGCAGGCATTTATTATCTCGGACCATGTGTTTAAATCCTGATGCACGTTAAATCTGAGTAGGCCCCATGTCCTCTTCCATTTGTGTGGTGGGAATACATAGAGAGTGGAAAACCAGTACAAGTATTATCTTCGTTACTCTACCATGATTCAAAATTACTATAGGCCACGTTTTGCTTCAGAGTGCTTTGAATAAACAATCTCAATTAACTAACCAAACTTTCTACATGACTTTCGGACTAAAGAACTTTCGTGCCGAGATGATGAGGTGGAGGAATTCTTTACTGTTTGATAAATTGCTCTTAGAAATTCCAAAAGAAATTTATCAAACAGCAACGATACTAGTTGTATCAATAAATGTAATGACTGCTCCTGAGAATAATGTTAATATAGTTTTAGATGTAGTCACTGGAATCTAAGAAACCATAAACTATACTATCTACTACCATAATNATCACACTTCCTATGTAAGAAGGAGGTAGTTAAAACTTTTTGATAAATTTAAAGAAAAACCCCTAGTTAGTTTTGAAAGAGAAACCTGATGAGAAAACCCTTTATAAATGACCCATCGAACAAAAAAGTTTCTTCATTATGGATATTAATTTGTATAAAGTGATATTGAAATGTCCGGGTAACAGTAAATGAAGTACTGTATGGAATGGAAAAACGAAAATTTCACGCATCTATTACACATGAAACACAATTTATTTACGTAATCTAACAGAAAATACTATAAGGGTTGCCCAAATGAAAAGAGGATGTATGCGGCTATAGCACAACCACCAAACAGTTACACAAAGGACGGTAGGAAGTGTACATCACATATTATGTTTAACAGTGAAACCTGTTAGTGCTGCAGGAAATTAATCGAAAGTAAAGTCATGCCATATATGGATTGCGTCCAGATCGGAACAAAGTGCGGTAATATGGTTTCTGATTGCAGGAGGTGAGTTTAATGCGGAAATCTATCGATGAATAGTGACAGTCTATGGCGAGCATTGCTTAGGTCGGACGTCTTGGAACAGTTGGTGTAAAAGTTTTCGAGAAGGGCAGCAAACGATATCGGATCTCCATGACAATGTCCGTCCACACGTATCCCATGAAACCGAAGCAACTTTTAAAAAAAATGCATTAGGAAACGTTAGAACACCCACCGTATGGTCTGGATTTGTCCCCCAGGGACTTCTAGGCTCTTAGACCACTTAAGACAGTACAGTAGAACGTCGTTTATCCGAACGTTTATTATCCGAAGCGTCAAATATCCGGACCAGTATTTTTTTTGTCAACTACATGTACTGTATATGAATACGTTTTCGAACAGTGCAATGCTCTACAATTGTTTCACGTGATTCTAAAAATAACGGGAAAACCCAAGGTCAGGGATATTTGGGGAATTTTTCAGTTGTGTTATTTTGTAAACGCCTGCTCAGAATATTAGGTCAGTTTGTTTCCAAGTGAGGAGGTGTATACGTGCTCTTTTGTTATTTTGTGAACTGCTATGGTTTCGAATTCAAAACGGAAGTGCAACGTCTTACACATAGAGACAAAACTTAAAATATTGAACTGTCTGGCGAAGGGAGTAAGTGGAGCGTCTCTAGCTCTATAATGTTGGAAATTCAACAATTTTTGAAATAATAAAAAAAAAGAGTCCATCAAATGCTGACTCATTTTCTGCGTTAGAGACAGCTATGGAGTGGTACGAACAACCATCAGAGTGTTGTCTTACTCAACTACTGCTGCTCAAGAGAATCAGAGACCTTGCAGCGAAAAAACGATGGTGTACAATAGTACAGTGAAAAATAAGTGATTATTTTCCACAATAAAGCTAAAATTGCTACCTTTTGCACCTATTTTGCTTTTTCTTCAAGCACGTTTCCCGTATGTGATGATTTTCAATATTCGTATAGTGTCCGGTTTCATATACTACATGGATCGCATTCGGTTTTTGGCTATCCGAATGGTGTCCGGCCCCAATTGATTAGGATAAAGGACATTGTACTGTATTACGTTTCTGTTTGGATGATGAAGTGAAGGAAACTGGGCAGGACTTTTTCAAGAATCAACCACGTTCTTTCTAGAGTGAAGAGATAGTTCTGCTGCTGAAACGACGGGACCTGTGTTACAACCCTCAGAAAGATTTCTTTTTTATTTCCAATAAAATCATTACTTTTATTGAACTTGTCCACTTTTCATTTGGGCAAAGTTTATATTTTATAACTAAAAATGATATTATTTAAAAAAGCAAAACATAAAAATGTAAGCTATTTCCTTTTTCTGTACACCTAGACTTGAAAGAGATAAAACATTATCTCTCTGTGCAAAAAGATAAGATTATTGCCATTTGAAGGAAAATACTCACTGGATGACTTTTTTATTGTTTCTGTAGAGTCACCGAGTATGCTCAGAACTCTGATACCCTAACTTTTAATGAAAATAAACCCAAACAAAACATGTTTTAAGGAACTAATACGGAATTAATGTATCTTCTATAGAAATAAAATAGAACAAAATAAGATTCTGTGAATTAGGTGTGCTTATGATTGAAAGGATTAACAAGAGTCAACATCCAAGTAACGATGTCATATGCTTCGGTAAGTGCATTTGTTGAACATTATATCAAATTATACATCAAGCTGTCATTAACTAAACTGATGACTAACTTTTTAAATTTCCAACTATACTTTGAGAATATAGTTTAAATACTGCAGAACAATATTGATTGTAATGAATTATTTTAAAGCTTGCTTAAAAGCTTTTTCTAAATTGATTAAATACTATATTTCTTTTTTCAGTAAATGAGTGCTTATCCACTTAAATTTATGAAAGTAATCAACATACTTGCTGGTTTAAGAGTATATATTCCTTATGTATATAAAAAAAGTATATTTTTTAAGTACATTTTACAATCTGAAAAAAAATGGTGAATGTGTACTAATTAGAAAGAAATATAAACGTATTTTTTTAAATTTAAATTTATATAATTTTATGCAAAAAAGAAAATTTTATTTAAAAGTTTGATTTTTTGCAAAATGAATTTAAAAAATATTTTTAGACTGCTAAAAATTACTCTCGTATTTTATTGAATAAGCTTCAGATTAATGTATCAATGAAACTTCGCTTTCGGATATGCTAAGATAAAAAGAAGAAAAAAACTGCCCACGTAAAAAATTCTGCTATATTAATTTTATTTCAATCACAACTGTCACATTTATTATTTATTAAAAACTATAAATGCTTTGTAAATTAATGATATAAGTAAAAGGGAATATGTAAAAATTCAAATATTTACTGTAGTTTTCCAATATTTTGTGGCTGTTTTCTTCGTAATTGCTCTTTCTGAGAAAAGTATAGGAAAGATTTTCTTTTAATTTTTTTACTCTTTGAAAAAATAACTCTTTTTAATCACTACGTGGTTTATAAGAAAGTTAAGTATTTTTCCTAAGCAAAATAAAAAGATAATTATGATGTTCCATAAATTAACTAAACAGATAACTAGTTACTTTGTTTATACAATCAAATAAGCTAGTTGATTTTTTCGAAATTTATTTCAAGAAATAAGATAACTCAGTATGAATTATATAACATTTAAACATTATTAGTTTTTGCCTTTATACGTGTAATATTTCACTGTAAAAGACATATGGTAAAATGCATTAATTACAGCATTACCGGAAAAATTTAATCATAGAACGATGAGCTTCATAGAGACACATTTAAACTTTTATATACTTTTCTTTCTTTATTGAAAATAATTCAAGCATGCTATAATGATGATAAAAATGTATTATATGTTTCCTGGAGCACAATACTTATGCTTCATTATGCATCATTACTTATGCACCATTCAGGGTTAGTTTTAATAATTTATTTAATTTTTCATTTAGAAAAGAAAACATAGAATTTTAAATTTATTATTTGTATAACAGGAAAAAATATATACACTTTGTTTCAAATATGGTTAAACGAGATCTAAAATAGTTGTGTGTGTTTGAAATAAAAACCAGTTTATAATTTGCATAAAAATAAATATTGTAATGATAAGTAGGAAATAAAATAAATATGATTTTTCATTTTAGGTAATTAAGTAACTTCTTAATGTACTTTCGAGGTTAAAAGGGCACAAATTTCGCCAAGCGGACACTTTTGGTGACAATATATAAATTATGCACTAATTAAAGCGCCTATTGTTCTATCATTATTAATTTTGCTAAATTATTGCTAAAAACCATATAAAGAACAACCGTAAATGGTTGCATTTGTTGGTATTTGGTCTGGGCTCATATCAAACATTTAGCAATTGACCGTCTGCATCACGGCAAGTCGAACAGTGCCAAAACTCTTTTATGTGAACTCTTCTCATCTGGATTTAGAATAAGTCCAGATTCGGAACCTTAATTAATTCATAATTTGCAAACTAAATGTTTCAGTACTGATTCACGTTTAAAATCAAAGGCATTAACTAATTTATGAATGATATTTTTTATTCCGTAAATTTCCTCTAACTATAATGCTTTATTAAATAAAAACCTTTTTTTTTCTAAATGAACAAACTGAAATTTAATACATTTTAATTTGGGTTCTAACATCAGGCAGTCTAACTGAATTAGTTATTGACAGGGACGTCTTAAGACATGGGCCATCTGGGCCCGTTCCCAGGGCCTCGGCCTCAGGGAGGCCTGTTCTCATTCTCGAATCTGCCTCAATAAGACCATAATCCGAATCATTTTAACCTTCAAATATTATTCCCGGACATATCCTCCAAAAAACTTGGAATTTTTAACTGTATGCCAACTGGCAACAGTGACAAGACTGTATTACTACATAATGTCCACGTCTAGGCCTACCACCACACACCATCATTATTCATTTAGTCGAAAGGCGGCAATTGATCGAGTCGGTTTGTGAGATAGTGAATTCCGCACATTTTTTTGTTATGGGCTATCGTTTGTACGAGTATTTGATAACGTACATTGCACATATACTGTCTACTTAACAAGATATCTGGTTAGGTCTACTTTTGCGTAGGGGTTCAGGGTCTTAAGACATTGCGTGATATTGATGACTGACCTCATATTTTAAAGCCCCTATTTGATAAATTTGAAGGATTTTTGGAGGATTCTGGGGATTTTGAGGTCTAATTCAATCATAAATGCAAAAATCCTTTTATTCCGCTTAATGGTCTTTGATAGAACGGAGATAATAGAAACAATTAGACTTGAAAAAAATAATCTTATGGATAATATGTTTAAGTTAATTAAGTTGAAAAGTTGTTTTAGACAAAAACCACGTGTAAGAATAGAATATCGTATTATAGAAGGGATGTGTCACAATGTTTACTTCGAGTTACAAAAGAACCTGAATTCCCCTG